>CM053030.1:200314099-200901599 GCA_028564925.1 Lithobates sylvaticus | reverse complement strand
CGGACCTATTAACAGTGAGATATGGGGTCAATAAGACCCCACATCTCACCTCCTAGGCTGGAAAGCCTAAAATAAAAAAAATAAAAAAAAAAAGAGATCACCGCCTCCCAGCGGAGGCGGCGCCGTTATTCGAATGCAGAGGCCGGGCGTGACGTCATCACATCGCGCCCGGCCTCCGAACGATCAGAGACTCCGGCGACCATCTGGTCCGCCGGAAATCTCTATAGTGATCATCCGGTGCCGGCGGTTCCTGTGTCCGACTCACCGATGGAAGCGGTGAGTCGGTAGAAGCACCGGAGGGCGGCGGGAGGGGGGGTGCGTCCCCTCCCGCCGCCCATAAGAACGATCAAGCGGCGGAACAGCCGCTATGATCGTTCTTATGGTGCAGGGAATCGCCAGCTGAAACCGGCAATATCTGAATGATGTCTGTAGCTACAGGCATCATTCAGATATACCCCCGCAAACCGGAGGCCGTCGTATGACGGCCTGCGGTCGGGAAGTGGTTAACTGGTAATTGCGCGGTCATGCAATGTTGTAACCAAACGAAATTTGCGTCCTTTTCTTCCCACAAATAGAGCTTTCTTTTGATGGTATTTGATTGCCTCTGTGATTTTTATTTTTTGCGCTATAAGCGGAAAAAGGCCGCAAATTTTGAAAAAAAAAGATATTTTCTACTTTTTGTTATAAGAAAAATCTAATAAACTCAATTTTAGTCAAACATTTGGGCCAAAATGTATTCAGCCACATGTCTTTAGTAAAAAAAATGCCAATAAGCGTATATTTATTGGTTTGCGCAAAAGTTATAGCGTCTACAGAGTACATTTTCTGGAATTTACACCGCTTTTAATTTATGACTGCCTATTTCATTTCTTGAGGTGCTAAAATGGCAGGGAAGTACAAAACCCCCCCAAATGACCCCATTTTGGAAAGTAGACACCCCAAGCTATTTGCTGAGAGGCATGTTGAGCCCATTGAATTTTTTTTTTTTTAGTCCCAAGTGATTGAATAAAGAAAAAAAAAGTTGTCACTAAATGATATATTGCTCACACATGCCATAGTTATATGTAGAATTGCACCCCAAAATACATTTTGCTGCTTATCCTGAGTATGGGGATACCACATGTGTGGGACTTTTTGGGAGCCTAGCCGCGTACGGGGCCCCGAAACCCAAGCACCTCTTTGAGGATTTCTAAGGGTGCAAATTTTTGATTTCACTCCTCACTACCTATCACAGTTTCGAAGGCCATAAAATGCCAAAATAGCACAAAACCCCCCCAAATGACCCCATTTTGGAAAGTAGACACCCCAAGCTATTTGTTGAGAGGCATGGTGAGTATTTTACAGCTCTCATTTGTTTTTGAAAATGAAGAAAGTAAAGAAAAAAAAATATATTTTTTCAATTTTCAAAACTTTGTGACAAAAAGCGAGATCTGCAAAATACTCACCATACCTCTCAGCAAATAGCTTGGGGTGTCTACTTTCCAAAATGGGGTCATTTTGGGGGGTTTTATGCCATCTGGGCATTCCATGGCCTCCGAAACTGTGATTGGCAGTGAGAAGTGAAATTAAAAAAATTACACCCTTAGAAATCTTGAAGGCGGTGATTGGTTTTTGGGGTCCCGTACGCAGCTAGGCTCCCAAAAAGTCCCACACATGTGGTATCCCCGTACTCAGGAGAAGCAACAGAATGTATTTTGGGGTGTATTTCCACATATGCCCATGACATGTTTGAGCAATATATCATTTAGTGACAACTTTTTTTTTTTTTTATTTTTTTTTTTCATTATTCAATCTCTTGGGACAAAAAAAAAAAAAAATTTTAATGGGCTCAACATTGCTCTCAGCAAATAGCTTGGGGTGTCTACTTTCCAAAATGGGGTCATTTGGGGGGGGGGGGGGTTTGAACTGTCCTGGCATTTTATGCACAATATTTAGAAGCCTATGTCACACGTCACCCACTCTTCTAACCACTTGTAGACAAAGCCTTTTCTGACACTTTTTGTTTACATGAAAACATATTTTTTTTTTTTTTTGCAAGAAAATTACGTTGAACCCCCAAACACTATATATTGTTAAAGCAAAGGCCCTACAGATTAAAATGGTGGGTGTTGCATTTTTTTTTTCCACACAGTATTTGCGCAGCGATTTTTCAAACGCATTTTTTGTGGAACAAATACACTTTTTTTATTTTAATGCACTAAAACACACTACATTGCTCAAATTTTTGAAATAAAAAATATGATCTTAGGCCGAGTACATGGATACCAAACACGACATGCTTTGAAATTGCGCACAAACACGCAGTGGCGACAAACTACATACATTTTTAAAAGCCTTTAAAAGCCTTTACATGATACCACATTAGATTTTCGGAGGAGGTCTACTGCTAAAATTACTGCCCTCGATCTGACCTTCGCGGTGATACCTCACATGCATGGTGCAATTGCTGTTTACATATGACGCCAGACCAACGCTTGTGTTCGCCTTTGCGCAAGAGAAGGGGGGGTAGGGGTGCTTTTTTTTTTTTTTTTTTTTTTTTTTTTTTTTTTGTTTTAGCTTTTTTATTTTATTTTTAAACTGTTCCTTACATTTTTTTTCTTATCATTTTTATTGTTATATCAGGGAATGTAAATATCCCCTATGATAGCAATAGGCAGTGACAGGTACTCTTTTTTTGAAAAAATTGGGGTCTATTAGACCCTAGATCTTTCCTCTGCCCTCAAAGCATCTGACCACATCAAGATCGGTGTGATAAAACGCTTTCCCAATTTCCCAATGGTGCGGTTTATATCCGGGAGGGGGGACATTCCCTCCCACTGCTTGTAAAAGCAGTCTAGAGGCTAATTACCTGCTAGAATTGCTTTTACATGAAAGCCGATCACTGGCTGAAAAGAATGATACCAAGATGATACCTAAACCTGCAGGCATCATTCTGGTATAACCATTCAAAGTCCAGCAACATACTGGACATATATTGTAATCTTTTTTTTTTCATGCAGCCTCTTGGCTGAACGAGAGATTGATTGGTGGGTATGCCCACCATTAGAATACCTCCCTTCATCCACCCACTTCTAATGATGGGCATACATGCACCATTTATATATGCCGATGCATGGGGGCATCCTCCCGCAAAAGTTATGCCGTGTACACACGGTCGCACTTTTCCACGGGGCAAGGCTCCGTCGGAATTTCGACCGTATGTACGTGGCATTAGGAGCCAATCGCTCCTCCCCCCATGCTTCGGCACATATCCTCTTTTTTTTTTTAACTGTGGTGGTGAAATCACCTCCTACAGCGTTGGAGTCGCGGCTTTATGTATCGTGGGAGCAAACGCTGTTGCTGTCAAGATTAATAAATCCGCGCTGCAACTGAATGGCGCACCTGAAAACAAAAAAATGGTTAACACTAAAACACAGTAAACAAAATTACATACCTGAAAAGCAAGCATGATAAAACATAATAAAACATTGCAGAATAGAATGGAGTAAAAAAAGAGCAACAATAGAGAGAGAGAGAACAATAAAAAAACAACTATTTTTTTTTTATTTTTTTGAGATTTACAGGTAAAAAAGCTCCTGACTGTTAGCGACTGAATCAAAACGCTACCACAAAAAAAAAAGTTATCGATTGCAGGGATCAGGCCTGACTCTGTGAACGCTGCAGTTATGTGTGCTTAGTGCTTTGTAAGTGACAGTGATCGATCGATACTGCACTTGGGTGGGCTGGGCTGGGCGGAGGGGGAAAACGCAGGTGCTAGCAGGTATCTGGGCTGATCCCGCTAACAATGCGTTTTTTGGAACCCTAAACTGCTGGGACGCTAGTATAGATCAGATATTGATCTGTTCAGATACTGTACCACTAAGGGAGGTGTATGCTTTGCGCGTGGGTGTTTGCGGTACTGGCACTAACCTGGGGCGACGCAGACCTTATTTGACCCTAAAACCTAATTGATATCACCCGGCGGGCGATCAGGGGGTGTAACCGTTATTGGGTAATAAATGGCGGGTGCCCTGACAGTATAAAAAACAAACTATCTAACCAGCGTCACCCGTAATAGTTATACGGTGATCACTGGTGAAAGGGTTAACTAGGGGCAATCAGGGGGTTAAAACCTTTATTAGGTAATATATGGGGGTACCTGACGCTATATAAAAACCTGACGGGGAACCTAAATAACGAAATAACTAACTGGCTAACCAGCGTCACCAGTGACACTTATACGGTGATCACTGGTGAAAGGGTTAACTCTAGGGGCAATCAGGGGGTTTAAACCTTTATTTAGGTTGTAATATGGGGGTACCTGACCTATAAACCTATTTATGAACCTATATAAACATGGCGGTTAACCTAAAAAAAAAACTGGCTACCTAGCGACACCAGTGACACTAATGCAGCGATCAGAAAAACGATCGCTTAGTGACACTGGCAAAAGGGGGTGAAGGGGTTAACTAGGGGCAATCAGGGGGTTAAAACCTTTATTAGGTAATATATGGGGGTACCTGACGCTATATAAAAACCTGACGGGGAACCTAAATAACGAAATAACTAACTGGCTAACCAGCGTCACCAGTGACACTTATACGATGATCACTGGTGAAAGGGTTAACTCTAGGGGCAATCAGGGGGTTAAAACCTTTATTTAGGTTGTAATATGGGGGTACCTGACCTATAAACCTATTTGTTACCTAGCGACACCAGTGACACTAATGCAGCGATCAGAAAAACGATCGCTTAGTGACACTGGCAAAAGGGGGTGAAAGGGTTAACTAGGGGCAATCAAGGGGTTAAACCTTTATTAGGGGGGGGTAGGGGGCTACCTTGGACCTAAAACTAACTGCCATGACAGTTATTGCAGTCACACTGACACTAAATGCAGTGATCAGTAAATAAATGATCACTGCAATTAGTGACACTGTGACTGGGGGGGCAGGGGGTGATCTGGGGGGTGATCAGGGGGTGACAGGGGGGTGGAATATGTGCCTATGTGTACTGGTGTCGGTGTACTGTTTGTGCACTAACCTTTACATGTTCACTCCTCGGCGTTCCGGTCAGATAGACCGGCGCACCGAGCGTGACATCACTTCCGCCTGCCTGTCTATACAATAGACAGGAAGGGGAAGCATTTCATTCGCCAGGAGCGATCGCGAGGGGGTGGCCAGAAACCACTGGCCGTCCCCTCATCTCGGATCGCTCCTGAAGTGATCCCGACCGTCCCCGTCGGCCGGGGGGGTCCGATCGGACCCCCCCCACCCGCCGGAAGAATGGCACGTACAGGTACGTGGTTTTGCCTGTACGTGCCATTCTGCTGACGTATATGTACATGGGGCGGTCGGGAAGTGGTTAATTTTCCTGATCTGGAACTGTATAACTTGGCACCTCTAACTAGATGATGTATAAGGGACTGACTGGATTCATGGTACCTCAATGTACACAGATACTGAACTTGACCAAACCATGATTCTCTGAAATAGTTTATTATATGTTCTTCATACACATAAACAAGTTCTGCCACCGAGGTATCAGAGAATTTCTTTTTATACTTCATGTGCGTGGCATGGCCCAAAATGCACACACTGCATGTTAAATAGCCCCACCTACTCTTTTTTTTTTTTTTTTTCTCCCACTGTGGAACAACTTCACCCTCCTGTAATCCTCTGGTCTTCCTACTCTTAAACAGTGGCACTAATGAAGGTCTTTGATATGTAACATTTTTGGTAGATATTGAAAACAAGCAACCATTTCCTTCCATCATAGTTCTAGAGAATTTTCCATGCTTATCCAATAACCCATTCCTTTTCCTAAAGCTGAATTCTTATGTTGTCTCAACCATTAAAAATATTTCTTGGATGGATTGGGGAAATTCATTGGACATGTTTTTAGGATATTCTAACCCAAATAGAAAAGCAATTTCTACCCTGTATCACTTCTTCCAGCAGCCACTGGACTACACCTCATCAAATGGCCTTAACAAATGAACCCGAAATTTCCCCCACCTTCTATCTGTAGTACAATGGTAGTGCTACCAACTCGGACTGCTAACCACTGACCCCTCCATTGACGCATTACCCTGCATTTTAATTGAAATATGTTTTATTACCTGGTGAGTATTATCCTGCAGATGGCTTTCCAAGCCTCTTAAGCCAAATGGGTCCAATAATCTGTCGAATTCAGCAACTGTGTGTCTTTCGACTTCATTCACCTTTGCTTCCCAAATTTCTTCAACATATTACATGTGAAACCCATATTTAAATAGAAGAACACAAATATGGACTTTTCAGGCACCAAGTGATTGCTTCTTCGGGAGCTTGTTAATTATTCTTAATGGAAAAGTATAGAAAATTTTAAATGGATCTGAATAGATGTTATATGTTCATAATTTAAAGACTTCAGGAAAGGAACTGTATTTAGCGATAAACATCACCACCTTATAGTACTGATAGAAGTAGATCAAAAGTATAAACTCTATTTCAAGGTAGAGGGAGTTGTATCTAAAATAAATCACCAGCCACAGATAGCTTAATGGAAGTTGTGTAGTGCAGCAGCACATTAGATCGGCAGTTAACAGTTCCAAAGAATCTTTTTAGAGTAGAAGTGATGGTAGAAGGTATAAGAATCCAGAGACTGACGACTGTCTGGGGAGGTTGCCATGTGAAACCCAAAAGTAACTTGTGTAGTGTTTTATAAATGGAAACATATAATCAAATATGCTGCATATCATTCCATTCCAGGTAGCTCAGCAGATCAACGTCCCTTAGTACTATGGTGTGCTCAAACAAATTTAAAATAAGTTTTGACTGCTGCAAGAAAAAGGTGTGTACTACTTTAAGAATTAGTATGGGACATTCCTGTGCTGTCTGTGCTCAGTCAATTTATGTAGAATCATTAAAAAATTGTCTCCAATATCTACCATATAATCAACAATGTCTGCTATAACAAATGACAAAGCATAACAATAACAGTTTTTATAGTGTATTCAAAAGGGGTGTAGATTGAGTGACCGGAAGTAATCCGGCACCTCATCCCTTGTTTTGAGAATTAAAGTTCATATAGTGCTGTGATTTTTTTAATATCACGTCTCCGTACCTGATGCCTTTGATTCCACCCTGGGAGCCTCTGATGACGCTCCCAGGGTGGAGTGAAATGCATTAGGTACAGAGACTTCCAGAGACGCCATTTATTGTTTTTTTTTTTTTTTTTTTTTTAACAAGGGGAGAATGAAAAAAGGAAGCGCCACCGAAGTGCAGTATTAAAGCTGGTTTTTAATGGCACAATATACATGAACACTCACAAGAAGTAGATGGGGTACAGTCTCATCTATGTGTATCACCCTGGGAACTCCTCAGATCCAGAGATGGTTCCTGGTGCATGGTGTTGGGTAGCAGGTCCTCAGAGCTTCCTGTGGCCACAGGAGAAGAGCTGGAACCAGCGTGGAGCGCACGGATGTGACGTCACGTGTCGTAGGGGCACATCCGGAGGAGCCAATTACAGGAAGCCACTACATGCACATACATGCATTAATACTAAAATTAAACAATCCATGGTCTAAATGCTAAAATTATAAAATGAATATGTCATGGGAGTAATTCACACAAAGGTGAAGCCCATAGCTCTCTCTCTCTATATATCTATCTATCTATCTATCTATCTATCTATCTATCTATCTATCTATCTATCTATCTATATATATATATTATAGAAAAAATTACTTGGTTGTACCTAAATGGAGGGAATGGTCATGCCTATATAAGGCAGAATTGCACAACCCATACACTCATATCTAAGTGCAAGCGCATATAGACCGGGGGGGGGGACACGTGAAGCATAATCGTTATCATTATCACTATGTGGGCCTTAGCGTTACTGTACTTACTATGGTTGTGGATCATGGTAGTAATATAAGTATAGTGTGTGTTAATGTATACACGCATGTACATTTTTCCTTCAATTAATACCGTTATGTCATCTTTTTTTTTGTAGCAAACCCATTCCATCTATATTACTAGCCATGTACTCAAAATTGCAACGATTAACTATATAATCCATATGACTTAACATGCTGCTTGCTGTGGGTCAGTCAACAGGAATGGGGGTCCCCCGCGGAGGGACCCTAGAAGAGGAGAATCAGGGCTGCTCTGGGCAAAACCACTGCACAGAAGAATAAATAAATAAAATGTTAAGATTTTAGTATTACTTTGACCAATTAAAGACCAGACATGTTCACCCCCTTCCTACCCAGGCCAAGTTTCAGCACGGTCATACTTTGAATGACAATTAGTCATGCACCACTGTACTAAAATGAAAACATGATCTTTTTTTTTTTCACACAAATGGAGCTTTTTTTTGGTGGTATTGAATCATCACTGTTTTTTTTTTTTTTTTACTAAATAAACAAAAAACAAGACAAAAATAACTTATCTTTGTTATAAAACTGCAAATAACAAATCTTCATACATTTAGGCCAAAAGGTATACTGCTACCTTTCTTACCAAATCATAACCCAAATTGTATATTATTTAGTCTGTAGGAAAGTTATAGAGCACACAAACTATGGTATATTTTAAAATGGATCAATCCTGATGTACTGACAGCCAGGACAGTATAAAATACTCAATTACCCATTTGGAAAGTAGACAGTCAAAGGCATTTAGTAAGAGGTAGGGTGAGTTTTTTTTGTAGTTTGTCTTTTATTTTTTTACAATTTTATTTTTGTTTACATAGTGTGACCAGAGCAATAGTGTTACCTTAGCTATCACATGGTACAGCTGCACTGTAATTGGCCCGGTCTGTACCATGTGATCACTGTGACCAATCAGAGACCAACACGCTAGTACACAATGAAAGCCATTCGTTGTGTACAATTGCCATGTGATCTGCAGTGATTGGTCACAGCGATCACATGGTACTGGCAGCGGCTCGATACACTGATCTGTCATCTGCTGTGTCCTGTGTTGTGATCCTGGGAGGATGTCATATGGCATCCACCCAGGTTAGCAGCGATCCTTCCTGGCTGACAGATTGCTACAGAACGTCCAGGAACCGGTTACAAAACAAAATATCAAGTGTCAAAGTGAATAACTGCAAGTTTACACTTGCTTTGCTGCCCACTTAGTAGTGATTGATCAGATGGCAAACAGAAATGTGTTCGATAGTCAACTACTGAAACTAGGAGAACATGCAGAAATGAACGAAAAGTCAGTGAGCACTAAAAGCATAAAACTACTACTTTACAAAGGAAAGTTTAGCAATGGTAGCCCCATGTGTTTTCTGTACAGGCCTCCTCTAAATTCAAGTGTTCCCATCATGCCAGAGCACTTTCTCACCATTTTTTTTTTTTTTTTTTTAACTCAATGTGCTCTAACATAAATTATGTATACAGTTGCTCACTGTAGATTAAAGGGTTTTGGAATCTACTGATAGTGTTTGTTCCAAGTCCTTTAAAGCCTTTATAGCTTTTTTTTTTTTCCCTAAAATAACTACCTATGAAAAATGTTTGATTATAACATTATTAGGCAGTGATGAAAATCCTTAAAGATAATACAAGGACCTTATTGATGCAATTGTAAGTTTTAGTTGTGATTTAATTTCTCAACTGACATTTGGTCATAATTCAGTCTTCCAGTCCATTTATTATTCCTGTGGCATATTTGTTACGTTTTCAATAAAACCATATTCTGTTGATTATTCTATTGTATGTTCTGTTCCATATTGTAAAGTGCCTAGCTTTCATGCAAGTTTGTAGTATGTGGCAAACTAAAGTCCACAACATATTCATTTTATGTAATTGTAGTAGATCCAGAATAATGTTGGAACCTCATTTCGACTTTGGGACAAAAAGGGGACTTTTTAGAAGCATGTGCCCATGCCAAGACATTTCAAAGTCTTCATTGAATTAGAATATTAAATTTGCCCATTGACGTATAAAATGGCATCATTGTTGACCTTTTTATCTTGGGCACACAAGACCCTCTTTGTTACTCAGTACTGAGTCTTCAAAGTATGCAATCAGCTGCTTAGAGCTAATTTTATCCTCAACTTAGTATCTGTGTAATTTTGGTTGTGTACTCTTTAATGTTTTAAAATTTGGTGTAGTAAAAGAAAATCTTCTCCTGCCCCCCCCCCCCCCCAATGTGTGTTAATGATTACTTTGTCACAGATGTCTAGATGCAAATAACTATTTTAGTACATGAGTGTTTTGCATGAACAAACACGGGGTGCCTTTTATAAAGTTGCTGTACGGTTTATTATGTGAGTAATGTGACACGTGGTATGCAGTCCTCGAACGCATCTTCACGTGCTGTGTAGTTTCTTTGTTTATATTTTGGTTTTCCATGGGTAATTGTTGTCCCACATAAAGAGATTAAGATGGTAAGAGATTAGGCTTGACTTGCAATTTAAAGGGAACCTGTTGGAATTCAAATTTGCAGTTTGTTCTGCACTCCTGTGACCCGTATTTAGCCGATAACGGGCTAAAATCTGCTATTGGCTGCTGTCACAGAGCTGGTCCAGGCTCTAAAAAGATCCTGGAAGAGCCAGCCCACCCTGCCCCCTCAGCAGCCCAGCGCTCCAGTGAGCGCTGGAGGGGCAGAGCAGAGAGCCTGACAGTCTCTGCTCATAGCGGAGGGAAGAACTCCACAGTCAGGTGTTTAATCGCTCAGTTCTCAGTGCAGAGCCAGCAGGGGACAGATGCAGCATTGATCCACCTAGGTGAGTATAAATGTTTTAGGAATTTTATTTTTTATTTTTCACACAAATAAAGCTTTTTTTTGGTGGTATTTAATCACCAGTGGGCTCTTTATTTAGTGCTAAATAAATGAAAAAGACAAACTGGGGAAAAAACACGTTTTCTTCTGTTTTTTTTTTTTTTTTTTTTAAATCCTACAAACTAATAATCTTCATAAATTTAGGCCAAACTGTATTCATCTACCTTTCTTTGGTGAAAATAACCTAAAGCAGTGTTTATTATGTAGTCTATAGGAAAGTTAGAGTCCCCAAACTATGGTACGTATTTGAAAATTGATCAGTCCCGATGTACCTCTTTTCTTGAGGCCCAAAAACGCCAACACAGTACAAATATTTTCCTGATGTTGTATTTTTTTGGGGGAAAATTAAGAAATTTATATTTTACATACTGTCACCAGTGTAGTACAGTGTCATCATATAACTGGTGTGGTGGAGATCAGAGACACTGACTGTTGACAGGTTGTAAAAAAAATGTTTTTTTCAATTTTAACATTTTCTTACATTTTTATAATTTTCTTTTTTTTTGTCGCCAGAGCAATAGTGTTACCATTGTTCTACACTGGGGAAGTGATCAGGATTTTTTATTTTAGTTTTTGATTGCATATACCAGTGAACTTCACTGGTATAAGCAACCGTTTTTACTGAATGAAACAGATTCATTCAGTGGGTATTGTGATTAACTGTGGCCACAGCGAGTCGCATGGTATGGGTGGGATGTGATTGGCCCTGTCTGTACCACGTGATTACTGTGACCAATCACAGCTAGCAACACAATTGCACACAATGAATGGCATAAATGCAAGCCATTGATTGTTTACAATTGTCATGTGATCTGCTTTGCTTGGTCACAGTGATCACATGGTACTGGCAGTGGGCCAGTACACTGATTAGTCATCAGCTGTGTGCAGTGGACAAAGCTGGTGACAGATTGCACCACTGCATGACCCTTGTCAGGAGTGGTACAGGTTTTGCTCAAGAATATCCCTGTATTTAGCACCATCCATCTTTCCCTCAACTCGGACCGGTTTCCCAGTCCCGACTGCTGAAAAACATCCCCACAGCATGTTGCTGCCACCACCATGTTTCACTGTGGGGATGGTGTTCTTTCGGTGATGCGATGTGTTGGCTGTGCGCCAGATATAGCGTTTTCTTTGATGGACAAAAAGTTAAATTTTAGTCATCAGACCACAGCACCTTCCCCCATACATTTTGGGAGTCTCCCACATGCCTTTTCGCAAACTCAAAACATGCCATTTTGTTCTTTTGCTGAAAGTAATGGCTTTCTTCTGGCCACTCTGCCATAAAGCCCAACTCTATACAGAGTACAGCTTATTGCCGTCCTATGTACAGCTACTCCAGTCTCTGCTGTGGAAATCTGCAGCTTCTTCAGGGTTACCTTAGGTCTCTGTGCTGCCCCTCTGATTAATGCCCTGCTTGCCCGATCTGTGAATTTTGGTGTGCGGCCGTCTCTTGGCAGGTTTGATTTCGTGCCATGTTCTTTCCATTTGGTTATGATAGATTTGATGGTGCTCCTAGGGATCTTCAATGATTTGAATATTTGTTTATAACCTAACCCTGACTTGTACTTCTCAACAACATTGTCCCTTACTTGTTTGGAGAGTTCCTTGGTCTTCATGGCAGTGTTTGGTTAGTGGTGCCTCTTGCTTAGGTGTTGCAGCCTCTGGGGTCTTTCAAAAAGGTATGTATATGTAATGGCAGATCATGTGACACTAAAGCCTCATACACACGATCGGACCGTGGACCAACTTTCCTGTGGATTTTTGTCCAAAGAGCGTTGGCCCCAAGTTGGTATTGCATACACACGGCAGGACTTTTTCAGCCAACTTTCACCAAATCACTTGGTTTTTCTGCTCTTTACCGCCACCTTTGGTCAACTTCTGTATTGTCTGATCTTTTGCATTGGTTCTGCATTGGTTTTTACAAAAGTCCGTTGGTTTTGTGTACACACGGTCAGACTTTGGTCCATCGGACTTTTGTTGGCAGAAAGTTGGTACGTTCGCACAGCCAACAAAAGTCCGATGAAACCTGGAAAAAGTTGGTCCGATGGAGCGTACACACGGTCGGATGTTAGTCAAAAACCGCTAATTTGCATGATGGTTGTCAAAAAGTCAGATCGTGTGTATGGGCCTTTAGATTGCACACAGGTGGACATCATTTTCACAAATTATGTGACTTCTGAAGGTACCATATTTATTTGCGTATAACACGCACATTTTTCCCCTGAAAATCAGGGGGAAATCGTGTGTGCTTGTTATACGCCAATCCCTGCTGCCTCGGAGTGGAAGGTCACACACAGTCCCACCCCCCTGGCCCTGTTCTGTCCATCATCTAAGCTGGACGGGACTGTAAGTGTCTGAGCGCCAGATACACAGGAGATCACAGATCTGTTTCATTCAGCACTGGTGTGGCTGCAATCATCTGCAAAGTTGAGTCCGCAGATGTGTACCAAACAGGCTGCAGTTATGGGCATGTTAGAGGCTGCAATAATGGGCACATTAGAGGCTGCAGATGGGCATAGATCAGGCTGCATTGATGGACACTGGTGAGGCTGCAGAGCCCAATTTAAATTTTTATTTTTATTTTTTCCCTAAAACTTCCCTCTTACAGTTAACGTGCGTGTTATACCCAGACAAATACGGTAATTGGTTGCACCCAAACTTTTTATGGGCGTCATAAGAAAGTGGGTGAATACATACGCACATGCCAATTATCAGTTTTTTATTTCTGAAAAATAGTTTTATGTATATATTTTTTCCTAATTTTACTTCACCAACTTAGACTATTATGTTCTGATCCATCACATATAATAACGATTAAAAAAAAACATTTAGCTAAAGACTGTAATGTAACAAAATAGGTGAAAAGCCAAGGGGGTGAATACTTTTGCAAGGCACTGTACAGCTTTTAACTTATTTATACCAATAACTTATTAGGTATTGAAACATGAATGTGATTTACTGGCTCAGAGTTTTCACCTTTAAAAACAATGGCATCTCCTACTGTATATTTATGTTTTGTAGTAATGAGCAGATTTGTCACGATTCAATTTGCCTGGAGTTCTTAAATACCTCAAAATGCTTGCGAAACTGAACTTTTGGGGAAAATGCACTAACGTTTGATGGGGAGGGTGGGTTGGTGACTATCTTGAAAGTCAATTCTGGCTATTTGTAGGATTAATGGACAAGCCATTGTGGGGAAAAAAAGACATTGGAAGCGGCCTTGGGAGGACCTATGCTAATGACAAAAGGAAAAAACATTTTGACAGGGCAGAGGTCTTTTTCATATGGCTTTGAGGGCAACTCGCTTTTTTAAATTACAAGTTTGGCCTCAACCCTTTCGCTGGTGCCAACATAGTAAGAGGGGTCATGAAAAAGCTTCTGCACTTTAATATTTTTGATGTAAAAAGTGAGGGTGGGAGGAGTAGTGATTGGCCATGTCTGAGAGTGTCATGTGACTAGTCTGTCTGGCAAGACAGCTGACTTTGCAGTTTTGTAAATGGGATGAAGTTTTTTTAAATTCTGAATAAAAAATAAGTTGCATCAGCTGCTGTAGCATATGGGAAGTTGGGAACTCATATATTTACAGTTAACTGTTCTTTTTTATTTTATTTTTTTTAAATGGAAGTGTTTTTATAGTTACCCAATCACTTCTATACACTATTAATAAAGACAACTAATGTCTACTTAGTGATATTAAGGCATTTTTTTTCTGTAAAATTAGATGCTTTCCTCTGTCTTCTGCACTGCCTTTGTCTGCCAAACAGACAACACGTAAGCGTGTAGTTCAAAAAGGGAGCATGAACATAGAGAGAATCTGGTGAAACACCATAGGTCCCCCGTAGGCACAAGGGGCATCCACATACCTTCGTTTCGGTAACACAGCCGAGGGTCAGTATGACGATCAAAAACAGGCTTTAATGTGAAAGCAATTAAGTTATGAAAAAAAAAAAAATGTGGGGTGTTGGCTAGAATGCATTAGGATTAAAAAAAGACAAATGAGTGTTGTATGTTAAAACAATCCTGTGTGTGTCCTTAAAGTGGTTGTAAAGGCAGAAGTTTTTTTTAATCTTAATGCATTCTACTTTCTAAAAAAAATAACAATCACAAGAAATCTCAATGTTGTCATAGCTATATTTCTTTGGCTCTCCGGCCTTTATGAGTATAATAGAATAACCACAATAAAAATTATTTCTGATAATTTGTAAATCTTGGGAGAGTTTTGACTGGGGCACTAGAACAACAAAGAAGTACAGAAATATTCTAATGGTTTCCATCTACAATTTGAATATGCTTTTTAAGTGGCCTTACTCTATGAAGACTTGCAGGAACGTACTTGTACTGTCCTTTCATTATATCTCACAATATTTTATGGTCGTGTGACAGGTTTGAGCAGCAACTTAGAAGCATTATTTCCAGACCACATGTCTTTTTTTTTTTTTATGTATTTCACTTTTTGATGTGATACATTTTGACAGACTTTGTTTTGCTGTAAGAGGTTCATGAGTCATTTGTGTGTTTCACAGTCCTTTCTTTAGAGCTTCAATTATTCCCATCAAGGAAGACCAGAGCTAGAATTAGCTTTTAAAATCACACTACTCAGCATATCTGCAGAAGAGTTTTGTTAGTCATCTTGGCCTCCCTCTTCTTGGCTTACTGTTATGCTTTGGCTCATGTAAAATGTGCTTTCAGTTCTGTTGGCAGTAGATGTTTTGCTACTTTCCTTACTCTGTTTGGAATACTTAAAGATCTGGTCTTAAAGAGAATGCATAGTCTTCTTTTTTTTTCCCTACCAGTACATGTGTGTGTGTGTGTGTGTGTGTGTGTGTGTATATATATATATATATATATATATATATATATATATATATATATATATATATATATATATATATATATATATATACTGTATGTGTGTGTATCCATATATATTATAATGTATGTGTATTATATATATATATATATATATATATATATATATATATATATATATATATATATGTAGCAGTTGTAATTGTTTATTGTTCTACATGGTGGCAGCCATGCTTGCCTGTTACGTTTACAGACTCTGCTTCCTGCCGCACAGCTCTGCAAAATGGTTGTTTTACAGCTCCTTCTCAAAATGCATATCTGATTTAGCTCATGCACTCCCTCTGTAGCCATTATTAATAGTTGAGAGAGACAAAGTAATGGCACTCGACCACTGAGAGTTCCCAGTAGTGGCTAATCTGCAAATTATGTTTAAAAACAAAATACAGAAGAGCACACTTGTATATAAGTATCAGATCACAGTCTAAATGAGATTCTGTAGCAAAATTACTGTTCATAAATGGCCCCCATCCAACCATCCAGCGCTGTTTTGCCTATAAAAAAACAGGCAGAAGTTGGAATTCTAAAGTGAAAAAACTTGTACCTGCAATTAAATAAAGCAGCTGAAGTTGTAGCCAAAGATGCTTCTACAAATAGGGGAAGAGAGTGCATATTCATACTATTCATGCCGTTACCACTTTTTTAAGATTGAGTACAAGTATCAATACTTTTTTTCAAGTACTCACCAATACTTTTATTTTTTATTTTTATGTCCTGTCACAGTGGCTCCGATGGAATGGGAACATCCAAAGTATACTTTGCACTCTAAGAGGAGCATCTTTTCCTTGGGAAAAGTAAATGTATGTTAAAGTGTATATACCTATACATACATGAAAATTACCCCAAAAATTGAAAAGTAAGGGGGGGGGGGGGGGGGATGTAAAAGTGGGAAAAGCTGCCGACAACTCCAACATACCAAAATAAGCAAAGTGATGGTCGGCACTCAGAAAGCCATCCAAAAAAATTGTGTTCCTTTTTATTGAAAAAAAAAAAAAAAAAACCTGTGCAATGCTGTGAAAGCAAGCCTGCACATTTCAGACGTTAGTCCTTTAGTCATGGTTAATGAAAAACAGAAAAAGCACTTAATGGAAGTTCACCCTAATACTAAAATACTCTAAATCTAATGGCATCAACAATCTAAGACTAACCTATCTAGCCCTGTAAAGAAGAAATCTCTCTGGTAGTCTGCAGCGGCTGTATCCTCTGCAACCGCTCCACAGAGAAGTGGCTGCTTACAGCTCAGCGTGGGACCAGACCGGAGCCTCTTTAGAAAAGGTAAATTGCCCTGATCAGGGCCACTAGATCTCTAAAGTTATGTTGTGGTATCTGGCACCAAGCTGTTATTAGGATAAACTTTAATTCCTTGTAAGTTGCAAGGTGGAGTCTCCATGAGTCAGACTTGTTTTTCCAGCACATCCCACAGTTGCTCGATGGATTGAGAATTTGGAGGCCAAGTCAACAATTCAAGCTCACCATTGTGTTCCTCAAACTATTCTTGAATCTTTTTTTTTTTTTTTTGATGGCAGCAAACAAAGAAATACTCTTGCGCACAAGTGTGTTGATCAGTTGATTTAGAGTCCAATATGTATAATGACTTAGGCCTTGCTGCCCTCCAGGATAGGGATATCCTAACAGTCACACAAGAAAAAAAAGAGGGCGCTCCAGCCTTGTGCATTATCTTTTGATAAGTTTTACGAACGGAATGGATTAAAAACTACGTGTGAAAGGGAACCACAATATAAAGCTTTAATCTGTCTGGTATCAACAGACTCCAGGTGACAAAGAGAGGACACGGGAACCACTGCTGGCTGACACGTTTCAACGGTCTACCTTCTTCCTCAGAGCCTAGAAGTTCTGCCTCCTTCAGCAACCTAAATATACATGTGCATCCACAGACCCCATCCCAGAGAGGCCTCCGAAGCCCCACCCACTAATCATGGGCAGTCCAGTGGGGAGGGGCAAAGCTAGAGTGACAGCTCTAGCTTACGGACAAATTTCCGCCGTAAAATGCAGGCTATATAATGCAAACCATACTGCATATATAGACATATGTGAACTCACAAACCGACACAGCAGATCCTCATAGCTAATATGAAAGCTGATCCAGTGACATACAGAGATGCACATTAACCAACCAGCAATAGATGTAATTCTCAATAGGTCTGGATCTTACCATGCAAATGTATCTGTATGTTGATCCATATGTGAGAAGGTAAACTGCCACTGTGTGTGGTGGCTACCACGCTAGTAGCACTGTTAAAGCCTGGTGGTCAGTAGTGGCACTTGCAATGCACGCCACCTTTGTTTACTTGCCGGGAAACCTGAAGTGCGGTCCCAACGTCACTTCCTACTTGTCTGCCATCTCACAGAAGTGACGTCAGCTGCTGTAGGATGGCGTTCACCATTTTGATGTAGATTTCACATAGAGGACAAGACAGATATTTCTGCCATTACTCTAGAACCATATTAGCAGTAGAAAAGTGGGGGCAAGTGGATCCTAATGAACACTGTCCGGCCCACCCTCCGTGTTCAATTGTACTAAGGTGAACCTGAGCCTCTCTGGGACTGGATCTCAATCAACAGGCCATCTACAGAGACACCTGATGAGGCAGAAATGCATCTGTGCTGATGGATGTATAAATGGAAAATAATAACATATACATATATACACTATGGGAAGATGCACATATATATTGAGCTGTCTCGGACCGTAGCTAAAAAGTGCACAGAAAATTATACAAAATGTACACATACACACACACACACACACATATATATATGTGTGAATATAAACCAACCAGGAGAAAGATGGATGGATATATATATATATATATATATATACACATTCGCACATGCATACACACAAACCTATACAGTCCGTGCATATACTTGTGTAGTACATCCACACAAGATTTCTGGACAAGAAGTATCAGCAGCAACTGTCAGGGCATGGTGTATACCAAAAGAGCATGTATAAATCTAACATGGAACCCAGAGCAAAGTTTCCCACATGAATGACTAATTGATATTATGTAGTAAATGACTATCGTTTCTAGATAAAAAAAATCTCCTTTTATCTGACTACACCCTACCGCACTACATTTTTATTTTTTTGCTTTTTTGTCTATCTATGGATCTCTGTTGAGACCTCCAGGGGTGAAACTACCAAGGGTGAAGATCCAGAAGGGTTCTCGCTTACATAGCTTCTGGTGTCTCCTCCCTGAGTCCAGATCTCCCCCGATTGACCCAATCCCAAATACTCTCATACCGATGGGTCACCCTGATGGACTTCTTGAAAGTGCAGAGGAACTGAGTATTTATCTCCTTGTTTTGATGTTGCATTTTATTTTCACCTGTCTCTCTACACAGGTGGGAGCACAGTGGTGTAGTGGTTAGCACTTTCACCTAGCAGTAATAGGGTCGCTGGTTCAAATCCCGACCACGACACCTTCTGCCTGGAGTTTGCATGTTCTCCCTGTGCCTGCGTGGGTTTCCTCCGGGTACTCCGGTTTCCTCCCACACTCCAAAGACATGCTGGTAGGTTAATTAGATCCTGTCGATAAAATTGGCCAAATATGTGTATGTTGTATGTGTTTGTAAGCGTGTCGGGACCCCACAGGGCAAGGACCGCACTATACCACAGATGGACACCAGTGGCAAAAAGCGCCCTGAGGCGATTCAGTTCGCATAGGTTGCGCTATACAAGTCATTCATTCATTCATTCATTCTCTACATATATAAAACACCACACTGCAGAGCTGTCACTCTAGCCTTGCCCATCGCCACTGGACTGCCCATGATTAGTGGGTGGGGCTTCGGAGCCTCTTTGGGATGAGGTCTATGGATGCACATGTATATTTAAGTAGCTGAAGGAGGCAGCACTGCTAGGCTCTAAGGCAGAAGGTATCCCTTTGTAATGCATCAGCCAGCAGGGGTTTCTGTGTCCTTTTTGTCACCTGGAGACTGTTTGATACCAGACAGATTAAGTCTTTATATTGCTGGTCCCTTTCACACGTTTGAGTAGTTTTTAATCCATTCCTTTATTAAAACTTATCAAAAGATAATGCACAAGGCTGGTGCTCTCGCTTTCTTTTTTCTTGTTTTCTTGAACCATTTTTTGCAGTGTGGCAGGGCGCGTTATCCTGCTGAAAGAGGCCACTACCATCAGGGAATACAGTTTCTATGAAGGATTGTACTTGGTCACCAAAAATGTTTAGGTAGGTGGAACGTGTCAAGCAAAATCCACATGAATGACAAAACCCAAGGTTTCCCAGCAGAACATTGCTGAATGCATCACACTACCTCTGCCAGCTTGCCTTCTTCCCATACTTGCACCATCTCTTCCCTAGGTAAGTGACGCACATGCACCCCACCATCCACATGACATAAAAGAAAAGTGATTTGTCACACCAAACCACCTTTTCCAATGCTCTGTGGTCCAGTTCTGATGCTCACGTTCCCATTTTCGGTACTTTTGGCTGTGGAAATGAGTCATTATGGGCACCCTGAACTGTCTGCAGCTATGCAGTCTCATATGCAGCAAACTGTTATCGCCATTTTTTTTTTTACATCAACTTCAGGGATATGTTCACTTGCTGCCTAATATATGCCTCCAACTTTCAGATGCTATTCTAACATGATAATCAATGTCATTTGTTTTACCTGTCGGTGATCTTAATGTTATAGTTGATTGGTGTATAGATGCTTTGCCAGGATCTTGGTGTCTAGATTTAGCAAAGGTATACAGTAGGTCTATAGTTGCTCTAAGTAATGTGGTCGATGTTGGGCTTGGGTAGCATGTGGATAGCTGTTATCAGCAAATTGCAGCTCAGAGAAGCCCCCATCTTAATATTGTTATAGCGGAATACTTTTTAAAAAAAATTGTATTTTCTTTATTTTTCATTTACGCTGAAAAAGATTTAGATTTTCTACCCTGCTGGACTAATGGCAGTTTTTTTTAAAGCTTTTGCTGTCTGTTTATTTCAAAACACTGACAGTCATTTATGCATTTGGTATAGACCTTTGGTCATCGATACTTGTTGTTTCCTCTTATTTATTTTTACACAAAATTAGGGGTTTGCATCTTTGAACTTTACCCCATTTAATTTAGAGCCACAATATTAAACTGCAGTATGAGTAGTTATGAGCTAGCCCATGTAAAGTAAAGACTTCTAGGGCAACTAAGGACACATTGCTTCCTGACAGCTGCTTTTTCTTTCCCTGTCATAACCGTAAAGATAACCAAAATGTTAAATAGGGAAATTTTAAATCTTTGACTGTGTTTAGAGTAAGTTCTTCCATCCCCTCATATGTAATATAAGCAAAGTCACAGAATGGCCTGATTTGGTCTGCCTTATAATGTAGTATAGATGCATTAGCGTTACAGGCCAAGACTGTTTTAATTTGTGTCAGCTGTGCCTGATGACTGCAGAGATGTAAGGCACACGCAGGGCTCTGTGAGACGCCTGGTTTTGTAAGAGTTTAGGCTGGGGCTACACGTGAGATTTTTATCGCTTGTTAGCAAGAACTTTAACTTTTTGTTCACAACTATCACAACTGAAATGTTTTGCAGACTGAACAATTATCAGAGTGTTAATTTGGTGATAAATTTGTAAATACAATTCTACATTCAGTCTAGGTTCACATCGACAGCGGGAATTAAATTGTGCAAGTTCAGCTGAATTGGCGCAATTTCAAAAAAAATCTTTCTTTGTTTTTGTTATAAAATGTTGTAAATAAGTACGTTTTCTCCTTCACTGATAAGTAAGTTTTCTCCTTCACTGATGGGCACCGATCAGGTGGCACTGATGGGCACCGATGACTGGGCACTGGATTTTACTGATGGGCAGCACTGGCATGCATTTTACAATGGCACTGATTGGCAGCTGCCTGGGCACAGATTGGCATTTCCCTGGTGGTCTAGGGTGACATACCCGGTGGTCCAGTGTGGTGGCCATCCCTGGTGGTCCTGGGCAGGTATCCGAGGGGGGGCTGCGCTGAAACAATCAGCACAGACCCCCCCCGTCAGGAGAGCAGCCGATCGGCTCTCATCTACTCGGATCTGTCAGACGCGAGTGAGGAAAAGACCATCAACTGCTTTCTGTTTACATCGTGATCAGCCGTGATTGGACACAGCTGATCATGTGGTAAAGAGTCTGTCAGGGATCTTTACCTAGATCGGTGTTGCATTGTGTCAGACTGACACACCGCAACAACGATTGTCGCGATGCAGCTTGATATCCTGTCGATGTCATATGACGTCCAGTCAGGATATCAAAACCACTTTGCCAATGTCATATTGCTATATGGCGACAGCAAGTGGTTAACTTTTTGTTTATGACTTTGCTGCAGAGTAATCGTCAGTTTACACTGCTTTGCTTTTCTCCATGAGTCTCCTAACAAAAGTCTGTCTCATGAAAGTAAAAGCGTAGCCCTGCATGCACTTCTTTTAAAAGACTGCAAACAAAGCTTGCTGCCTGATTACTCTACAGGTGTGAAATACACAGAAACCGTTAGTCTGGCACCAACAATATGTCAAAACCCCTTTACTTTCTGGTGACTGGATCTTTTGATTTTCAACAAACCAACAGCAATGTGAATAGGCTGAGCAACGCTAGGTACACAGAGTCCAAATTTGGCCAGTTCAACAGGGATCATACAAATTTTGATGTGTGTGGCCCTCCCCGTT
Organism: Lithobates sylvaticus; assembly: GCA_028564925.1. NCBI lineage: Eukaryota > Metazoa > Chordata > Amphibia > Anura > Ranidae > Lithobates > Lithobates sylvaticus. The sequence continues at coordinate 200,879,285 of CM053030.1, read as the reverse complement.
CGATAGAAGCCTAAGTGTGCTTCAACACTGAGGCGTGGGGTGTCGGCGCTATTTTTAGCGGCGCTATACCGTTGTTTTAGCAGCACTGTTTGGCTGCTAGCGAGGCGCTTTTAATCCCTGCTGGTGGCTGAAGAAGGGTTAAACCCACCGGCGGCACTGTCCATTGAATTCAATGGGCAGGGGCGCTTTAGGAGAAGTGTGTACACCGCTCCTACACCACTCCAAAGATGCTGCTTGGAGGACTTTTTTTACTGTCCTGCAAGCGCACCGCTCCAGTGTGAATGCACTTGGGCTTTCACCCTGTAGAGACTCTTTACAGGCACTATGCAGGCACTATTTTTAGCGCTGTAGCGCCTTTAAATCGCCTTAGTGCGAAAGCAGTCTAAGAGTCCTTTCACATGGGCTTGTCCATTTGATGAACTCCGCTTGGTCAGCAGGGGATCGATTCGCTCACTGTTCTGAGACAGATCTGTCAGAGACCTGCTCTCCTCTATAGGGAGATCAGATAAAAACTGACCGCCAGCACATTTCCATCTGGTCCGCCGGGCGGATGGAAAATAGCCACATCTGTCTGGATTTGGTGGATAGGATCGGACTGGATAGCAGTGGGTATCAGTGGACATGTCACCACTGACATCCACTGCCCCATAGGGGTGAATGGGAGCGTCCAATCAGGTCCACCTGAAAAACTTACAGGCTGACTTGATCAGAAAGCCTGTGTGAAAGGGTCCTAACATTAGAAGGACTTTTGTTAAACAGACCTGCTGGAAAACCACCTTCGATCAGTGGCTTGGAGCTAATCGGCTTCAGCCCCAATCTGTGTATCCTGACAGCACAGAGTTGCTGTTGGAACACAATATCCCAAGGGAAGGAGGGGGGGTATTCCTGCATCCATGTTGCTTGTGTGGATGCAGGAACTTATTTTTATTTATTTTTTTCCTTCAGCCTAATGGCTGAAGGGAAAAAAACGAGCAGTGTGTACTCAGCTTAATGGATCACTTAAGCTCCGTTCACACCTTGGTGTTTTTCTGCTCTAAGGCTCAGCTCTAATAAAGCCCAACAAGACAAATCCCACTAATTTCAATGGCCCCTGTTCACATCTGAGCATTCTGTTGCCTAAAGAAGAACGCCGTCACTCAAAAAGTACAGGAGCTGCTTTTTTGGCAGATTTTAGGCATTTTAATTCTTTTACATTAGTGACCTTTTAACTTTGAAAACGCCTGTACAAAAACACTGCAAAACTGCAAAAATGCCAGAAAAACTCCTGTAAAAGAGCAACGGCTAGGTGTGACCGGAGCCTTACAGTTCACTTTTAAAAAATAAATTATAAATGTAAATGCTTTTGCAGTTTAAGATGTTTATTTTCTCAGGAGCTTGCAGAGACAGATCAGATTGCGGGTGCAATGTCAGGTTCTTGCAGATACTGCCTACAGCTTGTTGCCCGTATCTCTGTACAGGCTTTTGGTTTCAAAGCTGTAGGAAGTGTCAGTTGTGTAACATGTTACATCCATATTCAGGGTGTAACATGTTAGATGCACCATCCCCCAATCCCCTAGTTCGGACAGCTAGCGGGGAATTTTCTCTACCCCCACCTTACTTACCTGAGGTCCCACTCTGGTGCCCCCAAAGCAAGCTGCTTGCTGTGGGGTCACTGAACAGGAGGAAGGGGCCAGGATCACAGAAGAGGGACCCCAGAAGAGGAGGATCTGGGCTGCTCTGTGCAAATCCACTGCACAGAGCAAGTAAGTATAACATGTTTGTTATTTTTATAGGGGGGGGGCGACTTTACAGTCGCTTTAAGACTGCAGTGCTCTTTTATGATGAAACTTTTACACTCTCTGGCACTCAAGTCATATTAAAGTAGTGCAGGAACTTTTAAAAATGTGCTGTGACTTTGTTGCATAAATTTGAATGGGTTCCATTTAAATCAATGGGCTGGGACTTGTAATGCAACTTTATGCAGGAGATTGACTAAAACTGTTGCACTGAAATATTGGTGCAGCTGCGCATGGTAGCCAATCCGCTGCCAACTTTAGCTTGTTCAATTAAGCTTTGGCAATAGAACCTGGAAGCTGTTTGGTTTCTATGCAGAACTGCACCAGCACTGTGCATGCTCCAGTTTTAGTAAATAAACCCCTATGTGTCCAAAGTCGCACAAGTGTGAGCGGAGCCTTAAACTTGCAGTCATAGGGGGGAAATTTACTAAAGCTGGTGCACACAGAATCTGGTGCAGCTGTGCATAGTAACCAATCAGCTTCTACTGTAGGTTTCCTTGTCAAAGCTTAATTGAACAAGCAAAAGTTAAAAGCTGATAGCGCCTGCAAAGCGCCCTGGAAGAGCCGATGCTGTCTGGAAGAGCCGATGCGCCCTGAAAGCCCCGAGGGCTTTCACACTGGAGCGGTGCGCTGGCAGAACGCTATAAAAAGTCCTGCTAGCAGCATCTTTGGAGCTGTGAAGGAGCGGTTTATAAACTGCTCCTGCCCATTGAAATCTATGGGGCAGCGTGGCTACACCGCCGGAATAGCGCTGCGTGGTGGTTTTATCCCTTTCTCGACTGCTAGCGGAGGCGGCAGGGGTTAAGAGCACCCCGCTAGCGGCAGGATAGCGCTGCAAAATTGACGGTAAATCGCCACTAAAAATAGCGCTTTACCGCCGATGCACCCATCGTGAAAGGGGCCTTAGTAAATCCCCCCCATTGTCTTCTTGTTAATAGTCAAACAGATGTTATATTGTTCATTTATCCAACCTACAATAGGGAAATTGTCTGAAGTCTGGTATGTATTCTTCTTGGCTATACTTTTTTTTTTTTTTTTTTTTTAATAAATTAAAAATTACTATTTTGAAGATGTACAGAAAATATACTATGTGTTATGACAGTTGTCTGTGTATCATAGAAATGGTACATGTGTTTTAAGTAAGCTGTGAACTAACCTTTTATTAGAAAGTTCTTTACAGACACCACTGTAAATTTCACCAAAGTATGGAGATCTGAATTACAGACCATTAGTCAAGTCTTGCACGTGTTGTAAAATTGTAGTATGCAATAGCAATTCTTAGACCCAAACAATTCCAGCATGTTTTCCCACAGACTTTGCTATCTCCTAGACTGATGGCTATCTGTCAGCGTCTGCATACTGTGCCATGACTGTGACACTGCATAAATCCGTGCCACAGGATGTTTTGAGCAGCACTGCAACAATACCCTATTATCCAACAAATCAGGCACTGGTACCTGTTATAGGTTACAGAATTAACCGCAGACTAATGTTTCCTGTGAGATTTCGACACTTAAAATAGTTTTGTCCCAAAAGTACTTTAAGTAACAATAGTTCTTTTCTTTGCCAGAGGTGTGCATGTAGCTTGAGCCCCGCCTGCAGCTGCAGCAGCTGTTCATTTTAAGGTTTCAGTTTATTTCAGCTCTGCCAGTTTGTAACAGCACAGCTTTATGTTGCCAGTCTATCTGCTTGCATTAAATCATGCTTTCAAAGTTAGGTAAACCACATTTCAGTCTTGAACCAGCCACTAAAAACTTTATATGATGAAGGCCTTACTGAACAAACACACGTGGAACATGTTAGCACTTTAGAGCTGTAAACATCCTCAGATCATTCACCTGTTAGGTATCTTGTACCCATCAGATGTTTAAAATCTAGTGCCCTATTTTCTGGACTATATTCGGTGCTTAAAATAAGAAAATTAAATTGATCCTCATTGCCTTTAGGGGGTATGTTACCCCCAGCATTTCATATTTTTGATCTGTGTTTTCGTGTATTTATATAAAAAAAATAATTTTTCTCTTTGCATCGCTTCTATTGTGTGAATTACCTGGTGACCTCCCCAGTTAATCTGCTTTCCTGTTTCAACCTGATTACGCTAGGCATGGAAACGCATCCATCCCAGCATGGTTCGTTTTCTTCTGTGCATTCTACTTGGTAGCACAGCCTCCCTATCTTCCAATGGTCGGACTTGTGCTGACACCCCCTGTACAGCTCTTCACTGGGAATATCAGTGTACTGCTGTTTCTCTCCCTCCTGCTGGCACACCTTATAATTTTACAAAAATACATAAAGTGCAAATGTGCAAAAAAAGTGCCAAACTGTATCAAGTCCTTTGAATATAAAATACACGTGTAGACTCTTGTTGTGAAGATTTGCGTGCCACTCTGGGATTCCCCTTCTGGGTCCCCACTCACCAGAGATAATTAATAAACATGCAAGATCTTTTCAACAAGGATCAGGATGTCTCCTTAAACCATCAATTGTAAAATATTTCACAATGAACCAGGATGTATCCCCATTCTATTACTGGATCTCCATTGTGGTAAAACGGGCAATACATGTGCCAAATGAAGAGAGAAATGCACATAGCATAATATTGCTAAAGTTTATTTGTTTAAAAACATAAAAAAAAATGCACTTGCATCAAAAGAGGCATACAATCACCACCTTGGCGTGCTGCCCGCCGTCGCTTAACCTTCTGCGTGTTCATTGCTTGACGCATTTTGCCCCTCCCACTAGGCGCCTTCAGAAGCCCGTGACTGGCTGTCTTTTAAGTCCCGCCCACTACACCCCAACCTCCCACTACTCTCATCGCCTGCAATGTTTAAATTTCACTTCCTGTTGGTACAAGAAGTGTTGTGGTCTCCATCTTGGTACTCTTGTGTGCGGTCTTTCCCATACAAGGAAAGCATTATGTTTGCACTCCCTGTGATCACCCATTCATACAGGAAATGCAATGGCTACCATATTGGTACTCGCATGAGCCCATCCCACTTCCTGTAAAAACAGGAAGCCCCATGGGCACCATCTTGGTACTCCCTGTTCCATCTACTCTCCAGCTACTCTCCATCGCGGTTGCCATCTTTGTACTCCTGCATGTTGTGTCAGATTCCTGGTGACATAACATCTAATTGAGGTGCATGCTATATTGGTGTCATTGGCTGGAAGATGTATTGAGAGGTTTGAATAGTGTACTGCGTCTCAAAAACTAGAGACTGCAGCACACGAGTACACCACTATGCATTTCATTGAGGAGAAAAACAATATTCTGAACCAAATGGTGTACTAAAATATTTAATATTTCTACACTGACAACCAATGTAAGGGGCACTCTACACTGATCCTCAATGTAACTGAAACATTTACACTGACCTCAACACAACAGGAGTATTTACATCAACTACCAATGTAATGGAGACATTTACACTCACCAGTGATGTAACAGGTGTATTTACAGTAACCCCCCCATCTCTCTGCTAATCTCTGCATTTTTATCTCCCTCTCAGTACAACTTTGCCCCTCTAACTCATCATCTGCTAACCTCTGCCCCCCAAACCCCTGCTTTAACCTCTGCACTCCAACCCCTCCTTCCCATTCAACTCTGCACCTCAAACACCTCCTCATGCCCCCTATGCTCACCTTTTGATCACAAATCTCTCCCTTTTGCTCATCTTTGTACCCATGGTGATCCCTTCACTGTGTACCTCTTCACCCTACCTATTCTCCTTTGCATTCCAAGCAATAACCCCTTCACTACTCACCTCTGCTGCAGGGCTGAACCACTCTGCAAGTGCGGCATGTGGTGGGAGGCTCAATGGGAGTAGAAGTGGCTGTTGACATCCTCTAGGTGGGCGGCATGCAGAGGAGGGGGCATGATTTACATATGAATTGCGGTGGGTTGCCAACCTCATTTACATATATATAGCGTGAGATTTACATGTGAATGCCAAACCTGTGGAGTTTAATTGCAGAACAATACCTTGTGTTTTTCTACTTCTAGCAGCTGAAAGCGGGGAAGAAAGCTGGTGCAGAGAGCTGCACAGGGCATCGTTCTGCCGCCGTATCGATCCCCCTATAAGCGGACCTGCTGGACAATATTCGCTCCATAAAATGCACAGACATTTCCCCACATTTTTTTGGGGGGGGGGGGGGGGCCTTATGGAGCGAAAAATACGATACTTTCATTTCATATTAAATCCAAAAACAGACAAAATAAAATTGTGTGTATGTATATATGTGTATGTATATGTGTGTATGTATATGTGTGTGTGTGTGTGTGTATATATATATATATATATATATATATATATATATATATATATATATATATATATATATATATATATATATATATATATATATATATATATTCATATTCTTATTCTATCTAGCTAGAAAAGTTCGGAAGGGTGAGGTGCACGTTGGTCAGAGTAACAAGTGCAAGCAATCAAGCCCTCCCAAAGGCTTATATTGTAGGAAACAAATATAATAGCTTTTAGAGGGACTGCGGGGTAGCCTTTTGCTTACTGACTATGGGCCCTGCCATTTGAGGGCGCTACGAGCATTCAGTAATATATCCTGTTATGTAATGCAAGATGACATGTTACCACATTTAACAGTCAAGGAAGCCAAGATGGTCTCTGCCAACTTGGAACTCAGTTAGGACATGTATGTGTAAAGAAAGCAGTTTAATGAGATCTGTTGCTACCGGACTGTCTGGCGTGGTCACTCCCTGGCTAATTAAGGCTTGTCTAGGGACCTAGCTGTTAGCTTACTGCTTAATTAGTTCACTGATTAATTAGGTGATTGTTAGCTGCTAGTTGTTTTTTAGATGCACTGATGATATTACTTTTTACATTTTTCATTGATTTGGATAATGTGATCAAGCTTCTCTGATTTTGTGTGGTATAAATTCTGAGTTTTCAAAAAAGTGTTCCAATTTGCACCTAAGCTAGTGTTGTCTAGTTCTTTGCAATTCTCAGCTATAATTCCTGGTTCCTCCAGTGGAGGAAGCTGTATCTTGGCAGAGGCACCCAGGTGGGGTGCCAGGTGGTCCCTCGCAATCTAGTTGGACTTTTTTTGGTGAGAGTGTAGGGTTATGATTTACACATTTATTTAAGTACCATACCTAAGGGCCATGGCTTTGCCAACAATACAGATTTACTAGTGAGAATGCAGTAATGAGTTTGACCATTTCTTTAGTATTACAAAGGGAAAAAAAGCAGTATAGTATATGAAACTCCTAATCACAGCCCAGGCAATGGTGAGATTTATTTTATTTACATTATTTTCACTTGATCATTAACAAGCTAATGATAACCATACTATTTTGAGTCTACCGTTTCAGTTCTGGGAAATTGCAATGAAAAAGGGAAAACAAGGCATAGCATATGTTCTTTCCAATAAGTGATCATTTTGGTCCACACATGTAAACAACTATAAGCCACTTCAGTGACTTATGTTGGTATTTTTATTTTTTTGTTTTGGGGTTGATGTTAAAAATTTGTTGCAGGCTCGATTTATTTTATCCTCTTGCCACAAAACCATTTAAAAATGTTTTGTAACAACCAACATGATTTTTTTTGGAAGCACATAATTAGGATATTTGCGCAAACATTGTTTGCTTTTTGCCATTTTTTCCATGAACGTGGAACATTTTGGTTACCAAATGAAAATTGATACGGTAGCTTTGAAACTAGTCCGTGAACTTTTAATGTTGTGTTCCTTTTTTTGCAGTTTTGTTTTCTCTTTGATTCTTTTCCTATTTTTTTGTTCATATTTTACAAAAGTTTGTTCATGTATAGTATATTACCAGTAATGCTGTCTTCAGCACACTATTATTGATGGTTAACTTGTCTTTGAAGCCTTAGTTTAGCTAAAACTAAAAACTGAACATTTCAGCACAAGGCACATACAGTATCTTAGTATAATGTGTCCTCTGTCCGGATTTTGCTGCTTTACGTAGAAATCTGTCGCACTAAGCATTTACCTGTGGTTAGGTGCAGTCTGCTTAGGCCCCTTTCACACTTGTGCGACTTGGGACTGCAAAGTCGCATAAGTCATTTCCCATGATTTCCAATGAGTACCATTCATATCTGTGCGACTTCAAAGTAGACCCTGTACTACTTTGGTTCGACTTTGAAGCGAGTTGAGGTCCAGAGACCTCAAGCTTACACAGGCATTCCCTGAAATCGTGGCAAAATCTCACGACTTTCAAGTCGCGGCAATGTGAAAGGGGCCTTAGCTGCATTTAGAGAAAATGGAAACTCTAAACATGGGTAATGGCTTTTTCACACCACAACACAGTAAAGGAAGCCTGCATTCCATGCGTGTTTCTCGCACTGCATTAAAAAGCACTTGGTGTGTGTTCTGCCCACCAATGCCAGAATAATCCTAACACCACCACAAATGCAGATTACAAACACACCACATTTGCCTGTAACGGATCTCATGGAAACACAGTACCATACCACGTTTTTGAAAGGTAGCACATGCACTACTTTTGATGCGATTCAGTGTCATTTCAGTCCATTCAAATGGTCTGAAAATCGCCCCTCACTGAGTCACACAGGAACACTGCAATTCAGGTGTGAATCGGCCCTTCAAGCAGGAACGTATAAAGGCATAAGAACATGATCTGAGAGACATGAAGGATGTTTATACTTCCAAAATAACTTTTCTAGAACAGCTAAGCAAATATCTGCCAGTGTGAATGAGGCCTGAAGATCATTTGAAATTCAAAATAGTTTACTTTAGTATGGAGGCCAAATAATTGAACTACCAAACACTGAAATTAACAGATGGATTAACTGCTAGACAATTTTTCCTCAGCAATCCTCTTGGTTCCTTCTGACATGAGTCTGCTTTTTGGTGTGGTTTTAGAGTTGAGCCATCACTTTCCCACTTCACATGCAGCAGAAAAGCCAAAACACACACCTGTCTAAAAACCATTCTAACAGTCTCCAGCTAAGATGGAAACCAACTCTGCCAGTGCAAATAAACACAGCCCTCTGAAATCCAGCAACTGTTCCTTGCTACCATAGTAATTCAACCTTTTAGCAATACAATGCATTTTGGACAACTAGCACGCTACTGTATGTTCACATAACCAATACTGTAAATTAAAGTGGTTCTAGAGTAAGAAGTTTTTTTTTTTTTTTTAATCTTAAAACATTCTATGCAGTCGTCCCAGCCTCCCTAATACTTACCTGAGCCCCATCTCGATCCAGCGATGTTGCATGACCGTCTCGGCTGTTTGGGACACTCCCTTCTCATTGACTGAGACAGCAATGAGCCAATGAGGATAGAAAGGGGGTGAGGCCGAGCTGCGACTCAGTGTCTGAATGGACACACAGAGCAGCGCCTCAGCTCGGGTGCCCCCATAGCTGCTTGATGTGGGGGTACTCTGCAGGGGGGGGGGGCAGTAGTACTGACGAGGGACCCAAGAAGATAAGGATCTGTGCTGCTCTGTGCAAAACCACTGCACAGAGCAGGTAAGTATAACATGTTTGTTTTTTGTAAACAAAAATAAAACCAAATCAATTTAAGGAATTTAAGTCAATGGTAGACCTACAGAATGTAAGGTTTTATGCTGATATTTTACTTTACATTTACTGCACACATCTCCCCATTCAACTTTCTTCCTGTGCACCACTCATTTGTCAGTCTTTTTGGAACTTTCCATCAACGAATGGCTTGGAAGAAGCCTTATTAAACCCTAAACCAGCAGGTTAAAGCTATCAAGGTGTGGGCCGCAGCTGGTGACCAGTTTAAAGAAGATTCATCAGAGGCGGCCCATCCATTAGGGGCGCCTGGGCACTGTCCCCTCTCGCCACACCACCCCCCTATATCTGCAGCCACCCTCTATTCATGGCATATTGTTTTCCACCGCCCGTCACTAAGTTTCATTCCTAATTTTACCACTGCTGCACACCCCCTAGACAGATCTAACCACGGACAGAGTGATTAGGATTAACCCTGAACACTTCCTCAGGAGAATATAGTGGTGAGAATGATGTCCTTGCATAGCCAGCTAATATTAAATTGGCAATATATGCCTGCGAATTGTGTCAACAAATTTGCCTCACTGTTCACATTGAAAACCTTGAAATGTATTTTATCATTTTTTTTTTCTGGTTTAAATTAGTGATGGGTGTTCTACTGTAGGAGGAGATAATTAGTATAAGGGACATGACTAGGAATGTCATGTGAATTGCATGTCAGCCTGAAAAATACAAATCTTTTATACAAAATATATATGTATTTGTGTGTGTGTGTATGTGTGTGTGTGTGTATGTGTGTGTGTATGTGTGTGTGTGTGTGTGTGTGTGTGTGTGTGTGTGTGTGTATGTATGTATATATATATATATATATATATATATATATATATATATATATATATATATATATATATATATATATATATATATATATATATATAATGTATATATAAAATATAAGAGAGCGATACAAATATACACCGCTCCCAAACCGCCCAAAGATGCTGCTTGCAGGACTTTTTTTCTCCTGTCCTGCAAGCGCACCGCCCCAGTGTGAAAGCGTTGTGCTACTTGAACTGCCAATTGCGCGGCCATGCAACACTGTACACAAATTACATTTTTATATAATTTTAACAACTCAACTTTTTTGGGGGGATCACCATAGGCTTTTTTTTTTACCTAAAAAGACCGAAAATCTGGGGGAAAAAAACGTTTCTGTTCTACAACATATCCAATAAAAAAAAAATTTTCTTCATAAATGTAGGCCAAAATTTATTCTGCTACATGTTTTTGGTTAAAAACATTCCCAATAAGTGTAAATTGGTTTGTGTGAAAGTTATAGCATCTACAAACTATGGTGTATGTATGTATGTGTGTGTGTATATGTATGTATGTGTGTGTGTGTGTGTGTGTGTGTGTATATATGTATATATGTATATATATATATATATATATATATATATATATATATATATATATATATATATATATATATATATATGAATTCGTACGGCTATGGATGCTTTGCTGTAATGTGACTGTGATAGGCATTCTGGCGCTAACAGACATAGCTGGGGAAGTCACTAACTGACACTGATGTAACTAGTCACACTAATAAAGTGATCAGTGATAATGCTGTATACTGACAATGTACTAATGACACTGGCTGGGAAGAGATTAAAATCTAGGGGCAATCAAGGGGTTAACTGTGTGCCTAACAATGTGTAATGTGTGCTACTTTTACATTCTCTTATCTGTCCGCTTTTTCTCTCCCTGCTTTTCAGGGAGAAGAAACAGCCAGATTGCTGTTCCCTGTACACAGAGTTCTGTGTTTTTGCAAATGCAGAACTCTGTATACAATTGGACACAGCCAGTCAGGATTCAGACAAAATCTGCTGCCAAACTTGTTCTGGGTCCAATCACAGCACAGATCCATAGGGGGCACACCCCAAACCAGTAAGCCAGCCGTCACATAAGTGTATGTGATTATGCCTGTACCTCCCGCCCGCTCGCAGTATATTCTATTGTGAGCGGTCAGCAGCAAGTTTATGCTATTACTTCACATCCTGTCTTTAGGATATGTGATACTCTTGATATATTTTTTTTTTTTTGCCTTTCAAAGATGCTTATCCAGCAAATTAATGGGAATATTTCATTTGATTCAATAATTGGCTCCTTTTTCATGGACAAGTAATGCGTTTTGTTTTTATGAACTGAACTTTTTGTTTACAAAGTTTTTACACAAAACTTAGTTGCAGCATTTCTTCAAACCATGTGTTCTAATTAAAGATCACATAAGTGTACACTTTGTCTTTCCTTTGACCTGTTTCTGTTTTCCTGTCTGCTGAAGATTTATGGAGAAAGCTAAATGTTACAATAACTTGTACTTTGAGTGCAATCATACACAGTGTGAAAAAAAAAAAGCCATCAGTGCCAAGTATGCTGGTGCTGCTTGTGCTTTAACACATTATCATGGTGTGGTAAAATTTCCAACCATGATATATTTCTCACAATTTAAATTATGCTTTATGTCCAAACTTCTCTTTTTACCTTGATAACACTTGAGTTTTTAAAATTCTAAAAAAAACATTTCAAAACCGTAAGGAATTTGTGAAGTTTAGTGTAATGTTTATAAAATATTGGTATTTTAATGGTTTTGAGTATCGTTCAGAGAATATGAGCAGATGTGATGTTGCATGTGCCTGTATTTTTGTGCATTTGTGCATTTACCCTGTAAGTGCATTAAAATTATTTATTTTTTGACTGACATTTCAGAAAACATGCTTACATCCTCGGCATAAAACAGTGAATAGTGGCTATATTTATAAAGCAGCAAATGTTATGAACTTAGCTGCAGGTGAATTAATCACTAAATTTACCAGAAAGATACACCAGCAGTGAACGTCACTTATGTCAGTCATTGAATGTCACATTTATAAATATGCCTCTGTTTATGAAACTTTAGCAAATCTACAAACATTCACCTTACTGAATGTATCTGGATCTGTCACACTGGCTTATACCTTCATCAAAATCATTCAAGTAGTATTAAACCCTCAGTGATTTTTTTATTTTATTTTTTCTTAATTAGCTTAACATGTTCAGCACAATAAACTAAACACTCCCCAGTAAACTATTTGTTAAAATTCTTACCCCAGCACTTGCAGTTTACAACTTTCAGTGTTGCTGGCTGCTGCACGCTGTGCTTCTTTCCTGAATGTATGGTGTTCACAGGAAGAAGTGGAAGGGAGGAGCGGGGAGTGCCTTGGCATCCTAGGCTATATAGGGCTGTGTGTTTCTATTGATCTGCCTAATGTAGGGAGACACAAAACAGGATCATTTAACATCACTTGAGATGTATTTTGTACATAGAGCTGGTACACCCCCCCCCCCCCCCTCCCCTACAGAAAACACTAAATCGTTATTACATTTGTGAAATTCCTTACCTTTGAAGAGAAAAGTCTGATTACATTTTTAGAAAGTCCTCTCTGTAATTCAAAAAAATGCAGCATCTATTTCTGCCAAGGAGGAGCTGTCAGAACAGGGATTACATCATATACTCTCCTCATTTTCTACTATAATCAAACTACACTTCCCATCATACTTTGAGAATCGCCGTGAATGTAGGAAGGTTCACTAGGCCTATACATGTTAAATGTGAACCCGCCCACTTCAACATAAATCACACCCTTCTTTCTGCAGCCACACTACTTAGTAACACAAAGCAGGATAGGTAGGTTACAGCCTTAGAAATGCAAAGCATGTCTGTGCTCTTCTCCAGCCACAACAGGAGATAAACATATTGCCGTGACTTGCTTTAAATATATAATATACACATTGTACTCTGCTGTAATTCAATATTATAAATATTCCTCCTCCTGCTTGTATGGTGTATGTGAGCACATCCCTAGCCGCAACACAGAAAGAGCCAAGCTGCTTTACATCAGCATGTGGCACAAGTAAATGTTGGCATTAGACAAACAAAAAAAGTGCAGCGCTGACTTGCTAATCAATAACACAATAATGGTGGAACCCTCTAATGTATGGAAATCTCAATAAGCGTCAATATTACCACAATACCGGTCTCTGTGATATGTAACTTCAGCCTCATCCGTGCAGCCTCATTGCCCATCAGTGCAGCCTCATCAGTGCCCATCAGCTCAGCCTATCTGTGGCCATCAGAAAAATGGGGGGGGGGGGGAGGGCACAAAGATCACTTCAGTGGCACACTATGGCTGAATAAAAATAATGTTCTATTGAAAAAAATCACCTCCAGAAATCAGTGTATAAACCTTACAAAACAATATTAAAAAGACAACGTTGATAGGGGAAACCGCATCTGCGCACGCACCGAATGATGGCTACATCGCGGACCTGCTTTGCAGAGACTACGTCAATTGACGTAGTCCCGTGCACGAGCGGCCTGCGCGCCCCCTGAAGGGCGCATGAGGCGCGCTCTGTGATCAGCGAGTCTGTGAAACTTGCTGGATCACAGATCCGAGTAAGGGGTCGATCTCGACCCCTTGCCACGTGATCAGCTCTCAGCCAATGACAGCTGATCATGTGATGACAACAGAGCCAGTAATTGGCTATTTTTCCTCCTCGCTCTGTCAAAAAAAAAGCCGATCACCGGCGGCCGTGAGAGGGACATCAGTCCCGATCATGGCATGCTGGTGCCAGCTTATCAGTGCCCCCTGCTCATGCCACCCATCAGTGCCCACAATCTGCCTCAACAGTGCCGCCCATCAGTGCCACCTATTCGTGCCCATCAGTACTGCCTTATCTGTCCCCATCAGTGCCACCTTGACTATGCCTATCAGTGCCCAACAGTGCAGCCTATGAGCGCATATCAATGAAGGAGAAAAATGACCTGTTTGCAAAATTTTATATCCAACTATTAAACAAATTTTCCATCTTTTTTTAGCACAAAATAACCCCCAACTGTGATTAAATACCACCAAAAGAAAGCTCTATTTGTGGGGAAAAAAATGATAAAAATTTCATTTGGGTACAGTGTTGTATGACCGCACAACTGTCATTCAAAGTGCGTCAGCGCTGAAAATTGGTCTGGGCAGGAGGGTGGTTTAAGTGCCTAGTAAGCAAGTGGTTAAACAGAAAGGCTTTTATTTTCAGCAACAAATCAAAATAAGGCTTCCAGCAGCACACAAGCAAAAATACAAACTAAAGTCCACTTATCTTCAGCACAAAGTAAAAGTAAAAAGGCACCTACAGTCCTTGATTATTTTAGCAGCCTCCAGCAAACTCACAGCTCTCCAAGACAGGTGTATTCACAAACTCCTCCTCACCACCACTCCTAGCACTACTTCCTGTCTTTAAGAGCTGCTTCCTGGAGGTGCTGGAATCCCTGTAGTCAGGGGGTGTGGAGACTCTTTCCCACTAGAATATCATTTCAGAGCCTCTGAAATGCTGGGTCCCAAATATCTCTTTATTAAACACAGAGAACTTTGAGTCAGTCCTCTCCTGATTAACGCTATTCCCAGTAATTCCTCACCCATTCTGGGTGACCCCTTGAATACTATCACACTTCCCTTAAAGGGACCATAACCCAAATATTGGTAATATATAGTACCCGTCCAAGACCCAACCTTGGTGTCCTGTAAATAATATACATATATATAGAATCTATATATGAGAGAGAGAGAGAGATGCACTTAAGTGTGACTAAACCCACATCATAAAATCAGTGGCTTGTTCCCGGCGCACAGCACTTCTGCATACAGAGTCGTCCTCACAGCTCCTCCCCCATCAATAAATTCTGTATTCAGCAAAAACCTGGTTGATCTCACTGTTTTCTATCTCCCCATGCTGTCCATGTCCCCAATGCATTTGGGGATTTTGCAGAGCAGCTCTGCACATGCTCAGTTTTCAGTGCGTTTCTATGCTGAAATGTCCTCCCAATCACATCTGAGCAGTGCATGTCACTATAGAGTCACACGTGTGGGTTGTATACACAGTGGTAAATGACAGCCCACTCCCTCCCCCTTCTCCAAGCCCACTAACCAGCTAGATACAATGGGGTTGAGTTTTTAACCGCATCAATACTGGGCACTTTCACCCCCTTCCTTCCCAGACCAATTTTCAGTTTTCAGTGCTCACACTTTCACTGACAATTGTGCAGTCATGCTACGCTGTACCCAAATTAAAATTTTATAATTTTGTTCGCACAAATAGAGCTTTCTTTTGGTAGTATTTATTCCCGACTCAGTTTTTTGATTCTTTGCGATATAAACGAAAAAAAGAGCAGACATTTAAAAAATATATATATTTTCTTCTATTTTAAAATAAAACCAATAAAATCAAATTTTGTCATAAATTTAAGCCAAAATGTATTCTGCTACATGTTTTTGGTAAAAAAAAAAATCCTGTTAAGTGTATAATAATTAGTTTATGTGATCACGGACATATGTACGCAAGTGATCATTGGGACATGTGATTTTACTGTTTATATATGTAGGGGACATGTGTTTTGGGGATCATTACTATGTAGGGGACATGTGTTTTGGGGACATTGTGTGTTTACTGTGCATTTTACATGTGTTACATGTTTACACATGATGCCCCGTGATTAGACACGGCCGGCATGTGATTAGGAGGGCCAATCGCAGAGCCCTCCCGCCGATCTAAGATGTGCCATGTCAGGGTGACACGAGCACATCGGGTTCACGTCACTGCGCGGGAACGCATGCGCAATCCCGCTCCTTCTGGGGGACGTTCCTGAATGTTCACGCAGAAGGAGAGAGCGCCCACCCGGCCACTGCACATAAACGGCCGGGTGGGCGCTCTCTCCTTCTGGAACTGGTTAAAGAAAAGGTACGTGTTTTTTATTTTATTTTTTTCTTATTTAAAAAGTGCCATCATTCATATAGAGAAATGGAAGGGACAATGTAAATGAAACGGTGTGTTTTTAGTATCACTTTAAAGTGTAAAGTGTTTTCAACATGACCCATGTTTCTTGTGGCATTCTGCATCTGTTGAGTGTAGCATATGTCTTGTTAAACCTTTGCAAGAGCTGGGATTTTACCAACACCCAGTTTTTTGCTTGCTTTTAATCACGCTTGAGGCAGATTTATTGGTGGTGAATTCATGATTTTACAGTCAAAATTGTATATTACCAGCTCATGCTAATCCGGTTACACTTCATAAATCTTTCAACATTGTTTCTCAGGTGTCTCAAATGTGCAAAGGTTTGCTGGCAGAATTATGTCAGATCTCGTGGTGTCAAGGCAGCTGTTCTTAAAGTCACATTTTCATCAAATGTCAGTTCTTGAATGTACAAACTGACAGCAATGAAATGTAGAGCTTGCCTTTTATCTTTATGCTATCAGTAATGAGACTGCTGACACAGCATTTGGGGATGTCTGTTTTCTCAACGTGTCTCATGAGATCTATTAAAACTGATTTGCACCGTCACTGCAGCATCTATGCTGTCTGGTCAGTCTTCCCAGCTTTCTTTCTTAGATGAAGAGCGGTTGACTTCCAGTAACGGTTTAACCTTTGTCTCAGACAATGTAGCACTCCAACTGGGATTTTTTTTCAGGTGTGAAAACCCGTTTGCTAGGAATATGACTCAAATCATCAAAGTCCTCATGCTCAAGTCTTTTAATGTCCCTTTGAAGGTAAAAATTTGGCCCAAGGCAACTTTAGCCACGCAGTAAAGTAGGAAAAGGCACCATATGCTAGCATGAAGTGTTCCATCCTGTCATTTTTTTTAAAGTCTTACAGCTCAGGGAGCCTGTGCTAGATTATGTGCTGTTTTTCTTCTTCTTTTTTTTTCCCCCCCATAGGTTCTGAAGTACTGTACTGAATGCACTCTTGAGTGGCAGATTTGTGTAATTATTTTAAATCTTTTTCCATTTAGGTTATAGATCATGTAACATATAAGGTAAAACTTGTGTGTGCCAACTCATCATTTTACTGAGTGCTTACCATTGATAAAATAATGTAACAACATAGACCTGTTTAAAGTTGTGACTATTTTCTAACTTCTTTGTGGCTAGTTGTTATTATGAACATTTATTCTTTTAAGTCCGTAGAAACAAACCTACTCTGGGTACAGGGTAGAAATAACTCAGTTGTTGTACAAGAGTAAGGTTTCATAGTTTCATGGTGTGAATGCATAGATAGGGCTTTTAACTGGGGACATAGATTAAATAATTACTGTATATACTTGAGTATAAGCCGACACGAATATAAGCCGAGGCACCTAATTTTACCACAAAAAAATGGGAAAACTAATTGACTTGAGTATAAGCCTAGGGTGAGAAATGCGCAGCTACTGTAAGTGGAAAAGAGGGTCAACAATGCCCATTTGCATGCCTCACTGTGCCCATTTTCAGCCATAGGTCCCCCGAACTTGGTAGTTAAGGGTTCCTAGATGCTCCCTAGCTGCAGCCAAAATTTGGGGTCTCTGGACCCAAAGGGTCCCGAAATGACATTGCTGCAGATGGACACAGTTGACCGACTTTGGGGCTCCGTATCTCGGGGCCACTTGGTGCTAGGAACCCCATCTTTGGAGATATGGGGCCCCAAAGTTGGGTTGGAAAATGTCATTCTCTGCTGCTGAAAAGTGCTTGACTCGAGTATAAGCCAAGGGGGGCATCTTCAGCACAAAAAAATGTGCTGAAAAACTCGGCTTATACTCGAGTATATACGGTAGTAGCAATTGCCTTGTTAATCTTTTTCTAGATATTGAGGACTAGTTCAAACCACATGCTTTTCAGTTATTTATTTTTTATGCATCCAAAACACATGGTAGGTTACATGGTTTTCCATTGCATAGTGCACACCAGTGCTTGCAGTTCCAGTGTGTTGCTGTTTCAGGAAAACAAAGTATAACATGCTGAATTTTTCCTGCACAGAACTGTACTGAAGCGTAAAATGCCCCGGACCCAATACAGTGGGGAAAAAAAAAAAAATGGAAGCGGAAGAAAGAGGAAAAAAAACACCTGGAACACGTGAAAAATGTGCATGCACAAATGCATTCGGAACACATCCGGAGGATGTTGTTTTGGTGTGAACTATCCTTGCACTGACATTTTCGGTCCATTTTTGTGCAAAGCAACCCACATAGTTCTCCAAATACAATGGGTTTTGTCATTGTAGTTGAATCACGCCATTCCAAAAAAAAGTGCTGCTGTCCAAATTATTCAAGTGCTTCCGCAGAGTCTCCTCCCCCCCCCCCCCCCCATAATATCTCATAAAGCTTAGATCCTGCCAGTAAATCCACCCAATTCAGCTTCCTTTGATGGTATGGGAATGATCCTGCTCTGATGCCAAATTGAATGCAAAATTGCCACGCTAATGTAGTTCGTGCCTGCTTTCACTGCAGTGGTATGATAAAATGTTATAGGGGCCTGGATAATAGTATTTTTACTTGCGATACACAAGCCTGTAACCTGTCAGTCAGCACCTTGCCCACTGCATGCCACTACCTCTGCAGCTGCAGTGTCTGGGAGGGGGAGCATGTGACACAAATGTAATGTGATGTAAGCCCTATCTCCATAATTGTACACACAGGGCAAAGGAAGTTGGCCCACAGGAATTCTGTCAAAATCAACATTTTATTTATTTTTTATTTTTTTCACTTATCGACCAAATAAACCAAAATACTTTTGATTTATTTAGCTAATCAAAAGGGAGCGAACAAGGCAATTATGCCTCTTTGACGCTGGCACTTCTAAAGGAGAAGTTATCTGGGAGATGTAAACAAATGTAATCCATTCATGACAGTTGAAAATATTGCTGTTTAATTGATCTTACATTGATGATCATTATAAGTCACTCCCCAGAGTAGTACAGTGTTACTGTGGTGACACAGAACTACTGAGATTATGTAAAAAATATATTTAAAAAAAAGTATAAAAATGATTCACATTTGAACAAAAAATAAATTTTTTTCATTTTGGCTAAGTGGTTGGCACTAGTGTCACCAGTTTGAATCTTAACCACCACACTACCTGCCTGAAGTTAGCATGTTCTCCCTGTGCCTGCGTGGGTTTCCTCCCACGCTTCAAAGACACCATGGTAAGTTAATTGGATCCTGTATAAATTGACCCCAATATGTGTATGTATATGTGAGTTAGGGCCCTTAGA
This sequence comes from Lithobates sylvaticus, assembly GCA_028564925.1. Taxonomy (NCBI): domain Eukaryota; kingdom Metazoa; phylum Chordata; class Amphibia; order Anura; family Ranidae; genus Lithobates; species Lithobates sylvaticus. The sequence continues at coordinate 200,859,895 of CM053030.1, read as the reverse complement.
CTGTAAGCTTCTTGAGGGCAGGGAGTGATGTGAATGTATAATATGTGAAGCATTGCCTAAATTGACATCACTATATAAGTATCTGAAATAAATAAAAATGTTTTTATTTATTTTTATTGTGCTGCCACCAGTCAGTATCCCCGGTTTCTGCCACACCAGTCATATATTATGATGTACCTTACTACACTGATGACAGTATGTGTAAGACATTATTATTTTTATAATTTTTTAGTTTTTTTCGTGCCTTTTACTAAATGCCACAAACTGTCTACTTTCCAAAAGGGGGTCTATTGGGGGAATTTGTACTTTCCTTGCTTTTTAAGGGCCTCAAGAAATTAGATAAGCTGTACATCAGGATTGATCAATTTTCCAATATATGTACTGTTTTATGTACCTAATATAACTTTAATGTAAACCAATTAATATACACTTTTTTTTTCACCAAAGACATTTTGTATCAGAAAGTAGAAAATACGTGTGTGTGTGTGTGTGTGTGTGTATGTGTGTGTGTATATATATATATATATATATATATATATATATATATATATATATATATATATATATATATATATATATATATATATATATATATTGTGTGTGTGTTACGTATATGTGTACATATATGGATTGCTTCACAATCCCGATTTATGTTAAAGGGGGTTATGGGGGGGGGGGGCATGGTTTTCTAAACGGTATATAAAGCTGAAGACAGCAGATAGAAATGTGAAACTTATGTAGGGAGATTTGTTTCATCTCTGCATCATCTGAGGCTGTTTACTTCACTGGGTATATGTGAGGGTTTACATCCACTTTAAGTAGAAAGCATTTATAAAAACTGGCACGCTGTCATTTCTGTCATTAGACCTCAATTCCTGTGCAGACAAAGGAGAAAAGCAGATTCAAAATGTAATGCGCTAACACCCCCAATATTTGACCAAATATGTAAATAATATTCAACACACCAAATCATACATATATATATATCATACATATATATATATATATATATATATATATATATATATATATATATATATATATATATATATATATATATATATTGTACAGGACGCCGTGGCTGGGTCCTGGAAGGACGCTATGTTTCCCCTCTGTTTGGACTGTGGTTCCTTTAAGGGAACAAAAAAGGGTTAACTCACCTGTCAGAGGAAGTGGGTTTAAAAACAAGACAGGAAGTTGCAGGTGTGTGTGTGGAGGAGTGTAGAGGAGATGATGGTGGTTTGTGTTTGGTTTGATGTGCAGCAACCAACGTGGACAGCAGCGTTCTGCCTGGAAGCTTCCTAGCAGGTGAAGTCACCTGAAACCACCCCAAGGACTGTTTGATTGCGATAGCAATGCTGGACTTTGAATGTCGGTGAGACTGAAACCTTTTTCTTTTGTTTTTGCTGCTGTCAAGCTGTTTTAAGTTTAATAAACCTCCTTTTGGGTTAAAAGCCTGTGTCCTGCGGTCTGGCTGGTCCCCCGAACTTTACAATATATATATATATATATATATATGTATGAGAAAGCAGTGCACAATCGCATAAGCCATGATATCTGGCAAAATTCTGTGTAAAGTGTATACAACAGTCCTTGGCTGCTATGTTGAAAGGGAACTTTCAAAGTTGCTTAACCCCTTCCGGACCAGCCATCACAATTTTAACTGCGGCAGCTTGGCTCAGCTGGACAAATCAACGTTACCTTGTGTCACTTCACCTTTTGACCCCATGTGTGCCCAGAGCCAATGCGATGACCGCTGAGCACCTGCGATCGCTCGTGACAGAGCGAGAACAGGGATCTGTGTGTGTAAACACAAAGATCCTGGTTCTCTCAGGGGAGAGGAGTCGGATTGTGTGTTCATACACAGTATGAACACTGATCTCTCTCTTCCCCTAGTCAGTCCCATCCCCCCTACAGTTAAAACACACCTAGGGAACACAGTTAACCCCTTGATCGCCCCCTAGTGTTAACTCCTCCCCTGCCAGTGACATTTATACAGTAATCCGTGCATTTTTATAGCACTGATCGCTGTATAATTGTCAATGGTCCAAAAAATGTGTCAAAAGTTTCGAATTTGTCCACCGCAATATTGCAGTCCCGATAAAAATGACAGATCGCCGCCATTACTAGTAAAAAATAAATAATCAAAATGCCATAAATCCATCCCCTATTTTGTAGACGCTATAACTTTTGTGAAAACCAATCAATATACGCTTATTGCGTTTTTTTTTTTTTTTTAACCAGAAATATGTAGAAGAATACATATCGGCCTAAACTGAGGAAAACATTTTTGAAAAAAAATGTGGGATATTTATTCTAGCAAAAAGTATAAAAGTTAGTGTGTTTTTTATTTTTTTTTAAATTGTTGCTCTTTTTTGTTTTTTAGCGCAAACAATAAAACTGCAGAGGTGATCAAATACCACCATACGCTCTATTTGTGGGGGGGGGGGGGGGGGAGACGTCAATTTTGTTTGGGTACAACGTCGCATGGCCTCACAATTGTCAGTTAAAGCAATGCAGTGCCATATAACAAAAAAGGGCTTGGTCAGGGAGAGGAGGGTAAATCCTTCCGGAGCTGAAATGGTTAAGGGAGATACTCCCAGTTAGAGAAAAGATATGATTAGTTCTGTAGCAGTTTATTCAGAATAGAGAAACACCCAAATCTGCAGTATAGCTTTCCTAAAGGGGTGTTCCAGCCAAAGCCAAGATATTTTTTTTTTTAAAAGTCAGCAGCTACAGACACTGTAGCTGCTGACTTTTAATAAGGACACTTACCTGTCTAGCGATCCCACGGTGACGGTCGCTCCGAGGCCTATCCGTCCATCGGATCGGCTGCTGGCGCCTCCATCTTAACGAAGGGAAACGGGCAGTGGAGCTTTGCGGCTTCACTGCCCGTTTCCTACTGCTCATGTGCGAGACGAGCGGCACTTTGTGAATGGCCCCATTGTTTTCTGGGACACACACATGTCCCAGAAGGCAACAGGGCCTCTCACCGAAGAGGAGGAAGCGCCGGTGAATAGAAAGAGGCAGATTAGGAAGACTGCCTAGCAACAGCGGTTTCGGGTAAGTGAATTTTTTTTATTTATTTTTTTAATATTTTAAAGATTATTAATGCATTTTTTTTTTTTTTTGGGCGTCCCTCCACTTTAAATACCGATGCAATATGTGTATATGTACAAGTTTGTTAAAAGGTTTAATCCAATGTATTTCATTGCCATAACTCATTTCAGAGTTTTTTTTTTTTTTATTATACATTTTATTTTAAAAGCTGTCCATAATTCTGTAAATGACCACTACTGTAAAAATATTTGTAAAAATTATATTCTGATAATACATATCATAGTAATATTCAGTAAACCTCTCTTTATATTGCATGTCTTTTATTTGTATTCCTCCTCACACATGAATGCAAATTAGACTTTCTAGAAGTGAGGGAAGTTGATTCAACCTATAAAACTGGCAGACGTGTTTGAGCAGTTGCAGAAACTGTTCAAAAAAAAATATGAAAATGAAAAGAAATGTTTGAATTCTTTAAAGTGATCTATTTTGTCCCATCCCTGTCATTGTCAATTTTCTGGAAGTATTGCTCTGCTTCTAAATGTGCAGAAGTAATACAGGCATGTAAACAAAAGATTCCTATACCAAATACTGTTGTCATATGTATTACTTGTCTATAGCTATCAGAATATGATGTTTTCTTAGTACTGTTCCTCTGCCAAATTAAGGTCAGAATTCTCTCGCTGCACACTACCAACAAGCTAAAAAGTCAGACATCTGTAGAAAAACTGACAGGTCGGTTGTACTGATGTTGATTGCTGAACCGGCCGAATTTCGATCCATGTATGGTTGGTTGGCTTTAGTCAAGAATGAATGTTTATGGCTATGGGTGAGAGCGGATCGAGATAACATTCTGGCACTGCTGGAGCCTGATTAATCATCTTAGGTCTAGAAGTAAAAATTGTATAGCTTTTTTCCCACCTTTTCTTTACTCTATATAGAACTTTGACAATTTCTAAAAATAGTTTTCAGTAAAGTTAATATGAAATAAAGCATGATTGTGAAAATTAATATTTACCACTTTGGTGCAGCAAGTGTAGGTCCAGGCTATTTTCCTTTATACCAGTTTGAGTTAGAGTATGTATATTGGTATGATTTCTTTTTTCTTCACCAATTTTTGAGGTTATTGACATATTATGACATTGGATGTGCCAAGATGAAAATCAACACATTTTGCACCTTAATTCCAAACTGGAACCTTCTATATTTTGTCCAAGATCCAGAAGCCAGAAAATCCAGGCAGACCCATCATACCAGTTTGGATGCTAAATAAATCTCAGGCCTTGTAGACAAAGTGCTAAAACCATTAGTCAGAAATACTGGTAGTTTTCTGCAAGGTAAAACTGATTTACTGAGGATGATCAACAATATACAGTAATTACTACCAAACACACTTCTAGTGACTATGGAGATGTCAAATCTGTATACCACAACATCCCTCACAAGTATGGAATGTCACACACTATCATCCCCACCAAATTCAGTGCTGTGGATGTTACAGAGCTCATTGAATTTATTCTAAAGCTGGATATACACAAATTCAAAATGTGATCGTGGGCCCTCCCTGTTCAACAGAATTTAATTGGTAGATTGACTTCTGTCGAACAGGACTGCTGAAAAACATTTCTTTGATCAGCCATTGCAGCCATGCAACACTGATCAGTGTATTCTGACAGTGGAGTCATCGCTGTCATAATAAAATAGAACAGTGGGGGGGATTCCTCCGTGCACTTCACTTGTGTGAATGGGAGAATCCTTTTGTTTTTGAAGGGGGAAAAATAAAATAAATAAAAAACTAGGCATGTATACCGAGCTTAACACATAACTATTTCACTTTCAATAACATCATTCATTTTTAGTTTATGGGTACTACAATGGAAAGTAAAATGGCACCCCAACATTCTAACCTATTTAAGGCAGACCTGGAAGAAGAATTACTTAAGCCTGGGTTCACACCTATGCGAATTAGATGTGCGTTTGCCGCATCTAATTCGCATAGTTCGAGAAAGTGAATGGCTCCCTATGGAGCCGGTTCACATATATCCGGTACGGCTGCGGAGCGCACTGCACAAAAACGCTTTGCGTCTTTGGCTCCGTTTCAGGGCCGAATTCAGGCATAAAATCGCTAACAGCGTATGGCAAAAGATATATACGTGCTATTGCTATATTGATATTTTCATCAAAAAGACAGAAGGTGCAAACAAAAATAAGCTCTTCAAGCTCACATGTAAATTTCCTAGGCACCGGAATAGCCATTATTTATGACAAACTGCACACTTTGTTATACAAGAAACCTACTGACCGATGCAACTATCTTCGCTGTTCCAGCTTCCACACCCAACACACCAAACGTGCCATCATACGCAGCCAATTTACTAGATACCACTGTGAAGACAGAAATGCATATCTCAGAATACTCGCTGAACCCTTTCATAAGAAAGGTTATGAGATCAAAATCATCACTATAAGCATAAAAACTGCCATGAAAACCCAAAGAGAAAATAACCTAGAATACGAGATAAAAGCAGATAACCATTTACTTCTACTAACCACCTACAGTCCAGCAGTAGAAGGGATAAGAAAGATAACCAAAGAACCACAACCCGTCATAATAAAACCAACCCGCAATGCTGGCTTTGGACAACCCCCCCCCCCCCCCCCCCCCAACCTTAAGCCTCGTACACACAATCAGATTTTCTACAGGGACAGTACGCTCCTTCAGACAATTGTTGTCCAACTTTCCGCCAACAAATGTTGGATGACAGGCTAGTAAATTTAAGCCAGACAATGGTCTGTTGTCAGATTTTCGTATTGTGTGTACACAAGTCCATCACACAAGTCCAAAGTACAAGCATGCATGCTCGGAATCAATGCTCACCAAACACAACATTATCAGAAGGTGCCCAAAGGGTGGCGCTCAAGAGCTGAAATTCCACTTAGTATGTCACTACGTTTGTCTTTGTTGTCCGACAATTGTGTGCCGTTAGTATGCAAGACACGATCCTGGCACACGCCCTTCTGACAAGTCTGACGCTCTGTTGGCCAACAATCTGATCGTGTGCACGAGGCTTTAGGCATAAATTAATCAGCAGGAACCTTCATTCTGATTCCAGAGATGCAAAAAGGAACCAAGCCTCACAACAACAGCGATATTACAGGATCATACAGTTGTGCCTCCAGAAATGTGCTGCAACCTATCCAATGCAAAAATACTAGTAAGAACATTGGCAAAACAAGACAGAGCTTACAGAAATAATTTTTGAAAACACATCATGAAAAACCTAAGGAAGAAAATCCCTTTCCTAAATCACTAGCAAACAACAATTTTATGACCACTCTTCTCTGTGGCTCTTACCCCCACCACCGTTCCTATTCAGTAGCCCACTTCTTTATTGTGATAACTATGCCAATTTAGTTACCATTGCTGTGTAAGTGAGGGGTGTTGTACTTTGTGTATCAGTCCTGCTTGGACCTTGGGAGAAGGGGGTGCACCCCAAAAACTTGTCCTACCATTCCCCCCCCCCTTTTCTTAGCTATACTGTACATGTGAGAGATCTGCTAAATGTTAATAAACTGATTTTTAATGTGTACAGGTAATTGTATTCTGTATTTGTAACTATACCTGTACAGGGGGAAACTATATTTACTCGTCACATACGCAAGCTTTAATTCCAAATTTGTAGTTATACACATCAGTTTTGTTGTTTTTGCTATAACTAAAGATGGTCTGTGAGTTGGCTGCTTCATTGAAAACCATGCACTACCAATGTGATGGATATTTATATCTCAACTGTTTAAATCTAGAAGTGGAGTGATAGCATAGAGCTACTGAGAGGTTTTTCTAGTGGCTAGTCTCATTTAGTAGAATATTGCACATGAAAAACAGCAAATATGAGCACTGTATAAAAAATAAGGCTGAAATAACTTGAAATATGTTCTCATTAACACTATATTTTACTATCCCTTTACCTGCTTTGCTGCCCACTAGCCTTTGCAGTAAACAGACCTCAATAGCAGGAGCTCTAGTTACCAATACAGCTGAATGAGTCAGCTTTGCCCACTCTTTTCACTTACTAAAATTTTTGTCCGCCTGAGACTGTCAAAAATAAAGCATCCCGTGCTAGCCTTTCTCTGCAAAATCAGTGCCACAGGCACACTTTATATTAAATGTTTGTTTGACAAATAGATTTATACAAATGAACAAATATAAAACCAACAGAAGCACAGTAGATTTTCTTTGTTAGGATTTACAAAAATCCTCATTAACCTGTTCTGTAATTGATTTGATTTCAAATTATTGTATGACCTAGTAAAGAATGTATTTATTTTTATTTTATTTTTTTTACATTTCTTTCTTGTAAAGAATGTATTAATGGTTATTGACAATCCTAATCCGTGTAACACAAGAGTTTATGTGGATTTGTTTCTTTTCTTTTGTTTTTTTCATGTTTAAACCTTATTTCCACATCTCGTCTTACCATCTCTATGAAAAGGCAACTGACGCATAGAGAAATAACTGTTTGGGTGGAGTTGATGGAGAATGTAAAATTTCAATTGTTAGGGGTGGGGGATAGACTTCCCTAAAGAGATGCATTTTTAAGGCTTTCCGGAGGGTGGACAGGATAGGAGATGGCTAGGACGGAGTTCCAGAGGAAGGGAGAGGCTCTGGAGAAGTTTTGGAAATGAGCGTTGGAGGCGGTAACCAGGGGGCTAAAGAGCAGGATATCTTAGGAGAAGCAAAGGGGATAGATTGTGATATTTTATAAAAAAAAAGGCTTTTAGTGTAGCTTGGAGCAGAGTTGTGGATGGCTTTGTATGTAGTTTGTATTTAGAACTGTATGTTTTGGTTGACAGGAAGCTATTGAAAGGATTGACAGAGGGGGGGTTTGACACTGAGCAATTCGATAGATGGATGAGTTTGGCAGCAGCATTTATGATGGAATGAAGAGGGATAGTTTGAGTATCGGTAAGCCTCAGCGGGAGTGTACACTAATCCCGAGATGTTTTAAATCTAAGAGCTTACAGGGGCTGAAAAAAAAATCATAACTAAAGTTGTGTTCTGAAGAATGTGGCTATGCAGAGCCTTAAAATAATTTTGAAATAGTTCAGCAAATGCTAAGGGATGTCCTAGGCTTTGTTTCTATACAGAGCAAGTAGTTGGGAATCCACAAGTTTGCTACAACCCTTGCAACCTATTACAGTTGTCAAGTTTTTGTTTTGCAAGACAAATCTGCACTGTTCACACAAACATTAATGTTTTGTTTTATTTTATTTTATAGGTGCCTAAATGCGTGTACCTACTGCAAAACAAAACATGCAAGGGGAGAGCTTGCTAGTTATTCTATCGAAGAACTGGTTGACCGAGCGAAACAATCTTTTCAAGGTATGGTCAAGACGTGACTTTTTCACTTGTTTTATGTGGGGGTTGGGGATATTTTTTGTTTTATAGTAACCAAGCACATGTTAGCTGTAAGCATTTTTCAAGCCTGGTAATGTCTACAGGAACAAGGTTTAAAAAAATAAAAATCTAATGCTGGGATATGCTTTTAAAGGGGAGAAGGATTGTTGATGCACATGGGTAATGATTGCACAAGTTTCATTAAAAACGGTGTGTTATGCACTCAAAAATGTCTTGGAGTAATAGGCATATCAGCGGCTTAGAAGTGAGTCCGCAGTCTACACGGAGTGCGCCTCTCCTGGTTCAAGTTGTTAGGATCGCCAAAACGTGAAAGCAGTGAGGAGTGGTAAACACGTTCCTGATTGGTCACAGCGTCCCTGACCACTTGACAGCTTTTCTGACAGTTCACATCTTGGAAAGTTTACTGGAGTTTCCTATGTACCAGCTCTCTGGATCTCCACACCGACTTCTCATCACTCTTCAGTTCTCTTACCAGCTTGCCAAACCTGCTCATCTTTCTTTCATAGTTACACAGTCAGGTTGAAAAAAGACACAAGCCCATCTAGTTAAACCAAAAAAAAAACATACAATCCCATATACACAATCATATACTCACAATCCTATACCTACAGTTGGGCTCCCTAGCAAAAAAACAGTGCAGATCCCATGCCTTGCAAGCCCCAACACTCATTTGTAATCTTATCCCACTGGCCTCACTAAACTCCACCCCAGACCTCCCCCGGGAAGACTCCTCACTGGGCATCACCCTTCCTGGACACACAAATAAAGGGGGTCCTTTGGTAGATCCTTTCCCTGCATTACCACAAAATAGGACCTATAATCCTTGGCAGACAGGATAAAGAGCATCCCAGAGGCGACAACAGGGGTGTTGCTCAAGTCCATAGTAAAGGCCTTACTAAATCCCCTGCTGAGGAAGTTTCCGATCGCAGAGCTAGAACTTGTCTGAGTGCATATAGAGTGTAGGGGCCATGAAATCCTAACCTAGGTACTCGAATGGATGTACACTGCCATCTGCATTTTTATTCTTTTAAAAAATAAATTAAAATGGAAGTCTAGATCAGAGTACAACTTGAATTAGACAGCACCCTGATACACACCCTTCCAGTCAATGGCACCTGTCAAAACCACTGCTGGGTGTTCTCTGTTTTGCAGATGCTGCTTACAAATGGGGCCGTTAGTTTGATTTGCAGATCTCCTGTCACAATGGCACTTTCCACCTGCATTCCCCAGACCAACCTAATTAGTGTTACTTGAAACTCAGGAAGTTGTAGCATCAAGTTTACATACACAGATCCACGGTCCCGCTGTGTTACCGGGCAATCGCGGGTGCCCAGCGGACAGAGCGGCCGCTGGGCACGCGCATCGTGTGCCCAGTGACACGGGCGCGCTGCCGGCGGCACGTGCACGCTCCCTGGAGGGCCGTGAAGGGGAGGACGTCATATGACGTCCTCCCGCCCTGAGAGCTGCGCCGCCTGGCCGTCAATAGACGGCTGGCGGTCGCGAGGCAGTTAAAGGATAAGTTCATATTTAATAACATGTTACACCAATCTCCACGGTGTGTAATGTAACAGGTTATGAAAGAACCGGCCTCGGCTCCCCCGATCCCGTACTCTGACTAGTGGGGATCTTCTCCCTCCGCTAGCTGTCAAATCACATGGCCATGCAGTGCTCTGCCTTTCTGGCTAGGTCAGTCATTCACAACGTTCTGTTCTGTACCCAAATAAAATCGATGTCCATTTTTTTCCCACAACTAGAGCCTTCTTCGGGAGGTATTTGATCACCTCTGTAGTGTTTTTTTTTTTTTTTTTTTTTGCGCTATAAACAAAGACTAACATTTTTGAGAAAAAATATATTTTTGACTTTTTGCAGTAAGACCCATCCAATAAAAAAATATATAAAAATCAAATTTCTTCATCAATTTAGGCCAATATGTATTTTGCTACATATTTTTGGTAAAAAAAATCCCAATAAGCGTATATTGATTGGTTTGTGCAAACGTTATAGCCTCTACAAGGTATGGAATATTTTTAGTTCTTTTTACTAGTAAAGTCGTTGAGACTTATAGCGAGACTGCAATATTATGGTGGACAGTAACTGATGCTTTTTGGGGACCGGTGCCACAAATACAGTGCTTAAAAATATGCACTGCCACTTTACTAATGACACTGGCTGGAAAAGGGTTAACAGGGTAGCACTGGTACTAGTATTGGTGCCGAGCTTTTGCACAAGTACATGCACCCGTGCAAATGCTCCAATGCTTAATCTGTCACCTGTTGTACTAGGTTTGGCATCCTCGGCATAGCAGTGGGGGCCAGGCAGCCTCACAGATGATTAGTTTGGCAGTGGGGGCAGTTGTAAACACCAATCTCTCTGTATGGCTTTCATTAAAGCATCCGACAACCACTTCTCCTCTCCTTCCCATGGCTGTCAGCTACATGAAAGCTATACAGGGAGATAGGTGCGTATAACTGCCCCCACTGATCACCCCCGATTGTCCCCTGTGTCTTCCTCCGGGTCCTCCTCCAGTCCCCCCCGTCCCAGATCTGTCAGGATGGAGAGCAGAGGAAGGAGCTGGTAAATATGCCATTAGTTATATGCTGAATCTGTCCATTCATAACTGAGCATTGTAAACTGTGTATGATACTTCAGTTTATGAATGAACAGGAGCCTCTGTCCATTCATCTTCAGTGCAGCTGAGGCTTCAGAGAAAGGGACTTGGGAATCAGTGTTCAGTCCCTTTCTGTCTCAGAGAGGAGATGTCAGGGGTGTTTAAAGGTTACAAACAATAAATAAAAATTGAATAATAACACACTGACACCATCCACTCGCCCCCTTAAAAAAAAAAAATATATATATAATGTATATGTGTGTGTGTGTGTGTGTATGTATGTATGTATGTATGTATATATATATATATTTATATTTAGAGCTGCACACTTAATCGTCAAGAATCGTTATCGCAATCTTGACTAAAGTGTTTCACAATTCTTTCTATGCAAATAATTCTCTCTGCTCTTCTGAAGCCACAGCCCTCAAAAGGAAGAGAAAAACTGGGCAGTCTGTCAAGAATCAAAACATTCTTTATCAGTTGAACTTAAGTATAAACATTGTAACAATTTGTCAATGGAATAGACTGTGTGTAAGTGAAAAAAAAGTTTAACCACTTAAGAGAGGAGTTCCCATTCTAAAAAAAAAATTAAAAGTCAGCAGCTAGAAATACTGCAGCTGCTGACTTTTAATATAATCGGACACTTACCTGTTCCGGGGTCCAAGGATGCGGGGATCAAAGCCCCGCTCGTCTCCCCCTCCGTTCGGCGGCGCTGGCATTGTAACTGTGGGCACCCACTGCGCGAGCAGCGCTGCGTGCCGTGATTGGCCGCACAGTCATCTGGGACCTGTCACGTGTCCCAGATTGACAAGAGGGAGGGGGCTGAGCTGAGCCCTTCCTGCGCCGAGTGGAGTGATGTCACCAACCCATGCACCGAAGGAGGCAGACTACGAGGGAAATTTTTTTTTTTTTTTTTAAATACAACTCCACTTTAAACACTAAACCTTTTTCTGACATTTGTTGGTTTCAAGTTGAAATTTATTTTTTTTGCTTGAAAATTACTTGGAACCCCCAAAACATTATATATATATATATATATATATATATATATATATATATATATATATATATATATTTTTTTTTTTAGTAGACACCCTAGAGAATAAAATGGTGGTTGTTGCAATATTTTATGTCGCACTGTATTTGCGCAGCAGTCTTTCAAATGCAATTTAAAAAAAAAAAAAAAAATAATGAATTAAAAACAAAAAAAACAGTAAAGTTAGCCCTTTTTTTTGTATAATGTGAAATATTTTACGTTGCAAGAATTGTGAGAGAATCGGGATCTTTTTATTCTAAGCAAAAAAATCGTGATTCTCATTTTGCCCAGAATCGGGCAGCTCTAATATAGATCTCTATCGTCTAGAATCAATTTTAAAAATAACTAAATTGTAAAAAAAAAAAAAAAAATTAACGACTGACACAGTCCACACCTCATCAGTGCTGCATATTGGTGTCACTGTCACATGACATAAAAACTATCCGTAATCAATGTCATCGAGTACTTGAAAAAAGTATCAGTACTTGATCTTACAAAAGTGGTATCGGTGCTACAATAATTAACATCAGGGGCGAGCAAAGGTGATTTGATGTCTTCCTAGTTTGCGATTTACTTAACTCTGGGAGGTGCTTGTACTAAAAGGCAGAGATCTGTGTTCCTGCTTATTAGGAACACATAAATGTCTTCCCTGCTGACAGAATGGAAATCTGCCTTGTTTACATAGGCAGACTGCCGTTCTGCCTGTGTAACGAATAATCGCCTGCTGCCGGCAGACATTGGGTCTGCGGCACCCATTGATCGGCTCCTGCTGTGAATAATCGTAGCGGGACACCAACCCAAAAGTGCTGGATCACGTACTAGGTGCGTGATCCGGCACAGAAGAGCCACCTTGCTGCCGTATATTTACAGTATATGGTCAGAGAGCAGTTAATATGAATACATGCCTTTTTTTTGTATATCTAAAGCATTAAATTCTCCTTTTTGCAATCCTGTTTGCTAACATTTTGTAGAAGTTTGTAGAATACTCAGATATTCCTAGCCAATATGACTTTTTGCACATCATGATATTTCTGGTACACTGAAGCATGAAATTGTAATCCAAGGTAATGTAATGCAATCTCCGTAAATTAAAGAGAGGCAGAAGGAACAACTGTCAGTTGGCATGGCTTTTATCAGTTTATGCAGGATAACATTTTCTTGGTAATGGGAACATATGGTACTCCAGGGTTTGATTTGCCCATGTCCTCTGTTCTATTTGTGCTATGATGAATTGCATAGAATGTCCATCTCCACATCTGTGTGCGCTTTTTCTATCGGGGGGCCTTTTTACTTGTCTGCTGTCAAGAATATCTGCACAAATTTGACACATAGATGTGACTGAAATTACCATAGTGTTGGGTATTTCACCGTGCACCTCAGTGTTCTTCACTTGCATACAATGTAAGGAATATTATTTGTGCTTGAGATCATAATTGCATGTAACAAGACTGAAAGTTGTTCCTTTATTTGAAAAGCATATGCTATGTATGAAACAATGCATTTGTGCCACATCATGTTATTTGTTGGATTGATCAATTTGATAAAATAGTATATATTTATTTTTTTGGGTTTAATTTAAAAAAAAAAAAAGAAAAAAAAGTTTAATTTATCATTGTTTTTCCATTTTTCACAATAATATTTTTCTCCAACATATAAAAGGTCAATATGAGAAGTTTTTATGTTGAACTGAGAAGCACTTAAAGTAGAGCTATAAGCACAGGCAACAATAAAAACTAACAGGTGTTTTTATCCCTCTCCACTCAATCCAAATCTAACAAAAAAAGTTTCCCTTTTAGTTATACTTTTAATAAAAACAGGCAGAAAAGTACAGAAATTTCCCTTGGGCTTGGGCCCCTTTCACACAGACGGACCGTCTATCCTTTTTTTTTCCATCGTCAATGGACGACAATGCATTCCTATGAGCAAACGGATGATCATCCGTTACCATACGTTAACCTCCGCTTCCGTTTTATCTGTTTTTTTTTTTTTTAATGTACAAGGCTACGTCCAGATCCGTCAAAACGGATATTAACTGACAATGTCCGTCAACGTCCGATCACTTAAGATCCGTTTTGAAGAAATAATTCAAAGTTCATACTTTGACAAATAAAAAAACAAAGTGAAAAAAACCTTCATTTTAAACGGGTTATGCAGAATAATAAAACTAAAACTGTCTTGAACATATGTGCTTTTGTTTCTTTTTATGCTATCAAAACACAATGAAATAACCAAATGAATTAATACATTTAAATTTGCACTGCTTTATTTATTTATATATATATATATATATATATATATATATTATATATATATATATATATATATATATATATATATATATATATATATATATATATATATATATATATATATATATATATATATATATATGTATATGTATATGTGTGTATATATATATATTTATATGTTTGTGTGTGTGTATATGTATGTGTATATATATATATATATATATATATATATATATATATATATATATATATATAATATGATGTACTGCCATGGAACTTCTGATGGAGATAGAAAGTAAGTAGTCTGCAAATTGTTCACGCATGGCAATGTAGGATGGGAGGAGCAATGATTTCTGGGTAATTTCCCTAATGGCACAGAAACTGCTGTAAACGGATACAAAAACTGATGTAAACGTGTACATATAACAGATAAAAGCTGATATTAACGGAAGACGGATGTAAACTGAGATTAATGGAACAGTAAACGAATGAAGCAACGGATAAGGACTGATATGTTTTTAATGTGGCTAAACTGATGGTGCCCTTGTGAAAGGGGCCTTAAAGTCTGAAGTAGTAAAAAAAAAATTAATGATTTTTCTTGCATATTTTTCCACTTCGTTCTACAGAACAATATAAATAAGTGAACAGTTTTGGAATATTTCCCATGAAATGGCTGTTTTTGAAGTGATCTAGAGAGTCTCAACTGATTAAAAATAAAACATTTATTGAGTGTACATAGTTTTACATAGTTTGGAGAGAATCTTCATATTATTTCTTTGTAATTTCAAACTGTTTCATTGTTATGAGCCAGTGTAGCATCTATTCTTGTAGAGCCACACCTTTAGGGGAACCTTCCTAAGGCATAAATGTTTTTAACCTGCTTGTACAACTCTGCTGTTTTTAGTGCAAAACTCCAGGCAAGCATAAAAACATAATCTTTATTTGCACTATCAATTTAGTCAGACTTTGTATTTTAAATTCTGCTAGCATAATTTATATCTGAAATTTAGCTTCAAATTTAATTTCTACTATCCCCTGCGCTGCATATAAAATAATGAAAGGAGGAAGTCCTACAAGAGATGATTGTAGCATTGCACAAGGTTCTCTATCAAACATGTTGGGTTGCTGGCAGTGCAATGGTTTTCAGCTGCCTGTCTATAGTCTGATTTTATAAACTGGGAAGTAGGGTTGATTGGAAGGGACAGTGTTGTGAGGTCAGGCAGTGTAGGTTTTGGAGCTACCTGAATGCTTTGAAACCCACTAAAATGTATGGACATGATCATTTTTTTTTTTATATCTTTTTTTACCAGCAGTTTATTTGCATCATATGTAAAGGTATGCTCTAAGCTTGCCTCAAGCTAACCAAATGAATATATTGTTTTTGTGACTCTCCACCTGTGAACTGCTACACACTACAATAAATAAATGCAATACATGTTATCACTAATACGTTGTTCTATCCCTGTGGAGTTCCTCTATTCATGAACCTAGGTCTTGTTTGATTTGAGCTTAACTCTGTGTTTGGTCATTCTAGAGGGGTTATTGTAGTGGACATGGTAGATACACATCCTGTAGTTGCTTGGTAATAATTTTGAAGTAGTTTATCAATAATTATTGAAGGGTAGAAACCATAGCAATAGCATACACATTAAATAATGTGCTAGCATAGTACCCGTAGTGACCAAAGTCTAAATCTTCAATTATGTACAGGACACAGTCTGATTATTCATATACTATGGGTTTTAGGCATGTGCCCTTTTAGGTACCATATTTATTGGCGTATAACATGCACCCTAATTTTAAGAGGTAAGTTTAACCACTTTAAGACCAGCCTCGTTATGGATTTTAGGTGTTTACATGTTTAAAACAGGTTTTATTGCTAGAAAATTACTTAGAACCCCCAAACATTATATATTTTGTTCTAACATTCTAGAGAATAAAATGGCGGTCGTTGCAATACTTTTTTTTACACCGTATTTGCGCAGCGGTCTTACAAGCGCACTTTTTTTGGAAATACTTCACTTTTTTGAATAAAAAAATAAGACAACAGTAAATTTAGTCCAATTTATTTATATATCGTGAAAGATGATGTTATGCCAAGTAAATTGATACCCAACATGTCACGCTTCAAAATTGCGCCCGCTCGTTGAATGGCGTCAAAAATCTCCATAGGCGACATCTAAAAAATTCTACAGGCTGCATGTTTTGCGTTGGAGGTCTAGGACTAGAATTACATGCAATACATCACATGTGTGGTTTAACCACTCTTTTCATATGCAGGCGCTACTAGCATATGCGTTCGCTGCTGGACGGGAGCTCGTTGGGACGGGGCGCTTTCCAAAAAAAAAAAAGTTTGTGTATATATGTGTGTATGTGTATGTATATGTATATATATGTATATGTGTATGTATATATATATATATATATATATATATATATATATATATATATTTATTTTTATTTTACTTGATTTTATTTATTTTTACACTGTTTTAAAAAAAAAAAAAATTGGGTCACTTTTATTCCTATTACAAGGAATATAAACATCCCTTGTAATAGAAAAAAAGCATGACAGGTCCTCTTAAATATGAGATCTGGGGTCAAAAAGTCCTCAGATCTCATATTTTGACTTAAATGCAAAAAATAAAAAAATAATTGTCATTTGAAAAAATGTGCCTTTAACCACTTGCCTACTGGGCACTTAAACCCCCCTCCTGCCTAGACCAATTTTCAGCTTTCGTTGCTCTCACACTTTGAATGACAATTACTCAGTCATGCAACACTGTACCCAAATGATTTTTTTGTCCTTTTTTCTCCCCCACAAATAGAGCTTTCTTTTGGTGGTATTTGATCACATCTGGATTTTTTTATTTTTTGCGCTATAAATGAAAAAATACCAAATTTTGAAAAAAAAAATTTTCTTTGTTTCTGTCATAAAATTGTACAAATTTTCTTCATAAATTTTGACCACAATTTATACTGCTACATATCTTTTGGTAAAAATAACCCAACTTAGTGGATATTATTTGGTTTTTGTGAAAGTTAACGAGTCTACAAGCTGTGGTGCAAATCATACAAAATTAATCACATCACATTGATCACATCTGATGTACTGGTGGCCTCATTTCTTGTGACCCTAACAAGCCAGGAACGTACAAATACCCCCCAAATGACCCCTTTTTTGAATGACATTCCAAGGTATTTAGTAAGAGGCATGGTGAGGTGTTTGTCATTTTTTTTCCCACAATTCTTTGCAAAATGAAGATTTTTTTTTCCACAAAATTGTCATTGTAATGGGTTATTTCTCTCACATGACATGTGTATACCACAAATGACACCCCAAAATAAATTCTGATACACCTGATTATTACGATACCACATGTGGGACTTTTTTATAGCCTGGCCACTTAGAGAGGCCCAACATGCAGGGAGCACCATCACATGTTCTAGGAGCATAAATTACACATCTAACTTGTTGACTACCTATTACACTTTTGAAGACCCTGGAGCACCAGGACAATGATGCGGCACACTGACGACACGCGGCACTGATGACACGCGGCACTGACGACACAGTGCCGACACGCGGCACTGATGACACGCGGCACTGACGACAGTGCCGACACGCGGCACTGACGCCACGCGACTGACGCCACGCGACTGACGCGGCACTGACGACACGCGGCACTGACGACACGCGGCACTGACGACACGCGGCACTGACGACACGCGGCACTGACGACACGCTGCACTGACGCGGCACTTACCTGATCAGGTAAACAGGACGACGTCCAGGGACACCCTCCCGGCAGTTAGCGTGTGTCCGCCATAATGTCAGTCACGATAAAAATCGCAGACCGCCGCCATTACTAAAAAATTTTTTTTATAAAAATGCCATAAAACTATACCCTATTTCGTAGACGCTATAAATTATGCGCAAACCAATCAATATTTGCTTATTGCGATATTTTTGGTTAAAATAAAAAAAATACATATCGGCCTAAACTGAGGAAAAAAAATATATATATATTTTTTATATTTTTGGGCAATATTTATTATAGCAAACAGTAAAAAATATTGCTTTTTTTTTTTTTTTTTTTTTTAATTGTCACTTTTTTTGTTTATAGCGCAAAAAAACAGAGGCGATCAAATACCACCAAACAAAAGCTCTATTTGTGGGGAAAAAAAGATGTCAATTTTGTTTGGGTTCAATGTCGCACGACCGCGCAATTGTCAGTTCAAGCAACGTAGTGCCGAATCACAAAAGGTGCTCTGATCAGGAAGGGGGCAAATCCTTCAGGGGCTGAAGTGGTTAAGAAAGTAGAACAAAAGAGGAAAACAGTGATTCTAATTGTACCAAACTGGCCTCTTCTGCTCAGGCCAGATCTGATCTCTCAAGGACCTTTTATTCCATCTACTGTAGATTCTCACATCCAGCACTCCTAGAGAGACATTTATATAATTTGATGGCCAGTTGGCCACAGGAAAAAAGATTTCCTGTGTTACTCTGTGGCACACAGTGGTTGTAACAATCTATCATTGAAGGTATTCCTCAGATTGACCAGCATATTGTGGAGTGGGTGGCAGGAGTTGTTCAACATTGAACTTACCTTGGACAGCATCCAAAATCTGATAGAGTAAGATATATTATAATGTTACTTGGAGTTTAGCTTCAAAAAAAATTACTGGCTGTGTACACAAAAAGATAAAGCAAAAAAATGCTGCTGTGAGCATCCAGCTGTGGTAAATATATGGGCAGTTTAAATCTTTTAAAAGCTTTTAGTTAAGATTCTGTGAATTTTACGAAAAGAAGGAACCACACTTCTTTATAAAAATAAAATGACCTCAGGAACCTGGGACTGTTTAGTCATGACGTTGGTCTGCTCTGTAATTGACATAATAAATGGGGACATTAATGTTGAACTTTTGTGTTTTATAACCGAAGACAATTTTGAGAGTTCGGCAAAGTATGCAGTGCATTATGTAGAGAATACATCTATGAGATGTAAAGTTGGTCATCCAATAGGATTTGTATATGTGTGTGTATATGTATGTGAGTGTGTGTGTGTATGTATGTATGTATGTATATATATATATATGTATATATATATATATATATATATATATATATATATATATATATATATATATATATATATATATATATATATATATATTGGTCTGCAGGTTTTCTGTGTTCAGAAAAATAAATTGCTTAATGAGCACTTTATTTACTGTGCAAAAAGTAACCAGAAATGCCAGAATAATGCCTTATTATAGGCTTATCTGTACTAAAAAAAGGGTAAGGGTTTACAACCACTTTTAATTTTATTGACAGACTGCATATTTTGTCTTTTTAGAATCCTTTTTGTACATAGTTCAACTTTATTTTGCTAGAATTACAGTTGTATGATCTGTACAGGAGAAGTATTGCTGCATCAGGACTCAAGCAAATTCATTACCCAGCCTCTTGTTTTTTCACCTTTCAAATGAAAGGCAGTCCTGCTCCTGATTCTTTTTGGATTCTAAATTAATAAGGTGTACACCAATCAGCCATAACATTATGACCACCCAAAAGAACCCTTTGAGGCACTGACTCCACTAGACTATTGAAGTTTTGCTGTACCAAGCCATCAGTGACAAAGGTCAGCAATTTGAGCTGCAGTAGCTCTTCTATTGGATTGGACTGCACAGGCCAGTCTTCGCTCCCCACATGCATCATAGTCTTGGCTGCCTAAACCCCTGTCACCAGTTCACCAGGTTTCCTTTCATGGACCACTTTTAATGGGTCCTGACCACCGCTGACCAGGAACATCCCAGAAGAGCTTCTGTTTTGGAGATACTCTGTCCTAGTTGTCTAGCCATTACAATTTGGCCCCTTCCAAAGTTGTTCAAATCCTTATGCTTTCCAATTTTACTGCTTTCAATGCATCAACCTTAATGACAACATGTTTACTTGTGGCCTAATATATTCCACCCACTTTCAAATGCCATTATAACAAGATAGTGTTATTCACTTTCTGTCAGTGCCCATAATGTTCTAGCTGATCATCAAAATTCACCAAGTAAATTAATACCTTACAGTAGGGGTCTCCAAATGTTTCCATATGAAGGGTTGTAAAACATTTTACAAATGTTCTTGGAATTTTTTTTTTTTTTTATAATCAGCATGTTATGTTTTGGAAAAGTGCCAGATGTGGCCCTGTGCTTGTCCTTATCAGGCCCTTGGGACACACTTCATCCCACTGAATACAAGGCACTCTTATTCTTCCCACTGACACGAACTATGGGGCATACATTTTTCTTCTGGCACTATTGTTGGGGCACTTTTACTTCCATTAACACCAAAGATAGGGCCCTATTTCTCCTACTGTCACCAATGATGGAGCACTAGTCCTTTAACTGACACCCATAATGAGACACAATTTCTCCCCCACTGACACCAACAATGGGGCCCTGTTCTCCCCACTGACACCAATGATAGGGCACTATTCCTCCTCCTCCTAACCACTGGGTATTTTTTTACTCCCACTCGTCACCAAGCCTGAGGCATTATCTACTCCCACTGGCCAAATTCTGGCCCTGCTGTCTGAAGGATAGTAAACTGGCCCATTGTTTAGAAAATTTGTAGACACCTGATTTACATTGTAGTTACCTTGCGGTGCCTACAAATATTTGATTTAAAGCATATCTATGGTCAAAATGTAAAATCCTATATTTTATTTTTACATTGTATTTTAATTATTGCTAGCCTACTTTGATCATTAAGTCTCTATACATACATTGCAGAACCACACGCATTTACTTCTTTAACCACTTGCCATCCGGCCGTAGCCCAATGACGGCCTCGGCGCGGATGTCAATTCCCGGGAGGGCGTCATATGACGTCCTCCCCTTCCCTCGCTCCCTGTGCGTGCTCACGAGCGTGCAGCAGGGAAATTCTGTGTTGGCCGTGTCCCTCGGACACAGCCAATCACAGATCGCTGTAAACGGCCAATCACAGCGGCCGTTTACAGTGCGATCGGCGTGTCCAATGGGAGATGATCTCGTATGTAAACATATGAGATCATCTCTCAGCGCCGCTCTCTCTCCTCACACAGAGACAGCGTGTGAGGAGGGAGAGATGAACGGCTGCAGCGGCCGTAAGTGTAAAAAAAAAACTAAATGTGCCATCTGTCCCCACTGCCATCTGCCCCCAATGCCACCTGCCCCCAGGGCCATCTATCAGTGCCACCTGTCCCCAGGGCCATCTGTCATCAGTGTCATATCAGTGCCATCGGTCATCAGTGTCACCTGTCATCAATGCCACGTATCAGTGTCACCTGTCATCAATGCCACGTATCAGTGCCATCTGTTATCAGTGTCACGTGTCATTAGTGCCATCTCTCATCAGTGCCATCTGTCATCAGTGCCACATAGTAGTGCCATCTGTCATCAGTGTCACGTGTCATCAGTGCCCTGTATTAGTGCCATCTGTCATCAGTGCCACGTCAGTGTCACGTGTCATTGTCCTGGTGCTCCAGGGCCTTCAAAAGTGTAATAGGTAGTCAACAAGTTAGATGTGTAATTTATGCTCCTAGAACACGTGATGGCGCTCCCTGCATTTTGGGCCTCTCTATGTGGCCAGGCTGTGTAAAAGTCCCACATATGTGGTATCGTAATACTCAGGAGTAGCAGAATGTATTTTGGGGTGTCATTTGTGGTATACCCATGCCATGTGAGAGAAATAACCTATTACAATGACAATTTTGTGGAAAAAAAATAAAAAAATTAATTTTTGCAAAGACTTGGAAAAAAATTACAACATCAAAAAGCTCACCATGCCTCTTACTAAATACCTTGGAATGTCTACTTTCAAAAAAGGGGTCATTTGGGGGATATTTGTACTTTCCTGGCTTGTTAGGGCCACAAGAAATGAGATAGGCCACCAGTGCATCAGGTGTGATCAATTTTGTATGATTCACACCACAGTTTGTAGAGTCTAACTTTCCCAAAGACCAAATAATATCCACTAATTTTGGGTTATTTTTACCAAAGATATGTAGCAGTATAAATTGTGGCCAAAATTTATGAAGAAAAATTAATAATTTGCTAAATTTTATCACAAACAAAGAAATGCGTTTTTTTTTTTTTTCCAAATTTTCAGTCTTTTTTCCTTTATAGCGCAAAAAAAAAAAACCCAGAGGTGATCAAATACCACCAAAAGAAAGCTCTATTTGTGGGAAAAAAAGGACAAAAAATTCATTTGGGTACAATATTGCATGACTGAGTAATTGTCATTCAAAGCGTGAGAGCACCAAAAGCTGAAAATTGGTCTGGATAGGAGGGGGGTTTAAGTGCCCGGTCAGCAAGTGGTTAAGTAAAGTGACAGATAATCACTATTCCCTTTGAGACCTGTATGGGCCATGTATGTATCCCCCTACTGGCCAGAGGAGAATGGTACAGTAATAAGTCTATCTCAGTAGAGGGAGAGAAAAATAAAGTTAAGGTCTCCTTCTCCATATTACTGTAGCCCAGCACCTATCTATAACAGGTGAGGGCCAAGCATGTTGAGAAGCAGTGTTTGTCCTAGCCAAATTTCTCATTTTGTGTTTTAAATTGATATGCAATAATTGTTGCTGAGTTTTCATATGTCTCTACTTTATCAATAGTAAACATCTAAACTTAGAAGATCTGGTATTTGTTCTGATTTGTGCACTTATTTCACCAGTTACAATTATAGCTGTTAACTTACAAATGTCAAAAGTGGTTAGAACATTTTAAAAACATCTGAAGAAGCTTATCAGTGACCTGCCATGCTTCTCTCTCAATTTTTTTTAATTTCTAAATGATTTACATTCTTATTCCAGCAAGAGTTATTTTCAGCTACACTAATCAGACAGCAAAAGTCATGTGTCAGCAGTGAGAAAGGGTCACAGTGCTCTAGATTTATGAGGTTTTGCTGCTTACATAGGATTTTATTGCTAGTTTTTGGCCCAAGTGTGTATTATCCAGAATCTGTTCCAGGTTTCTAGACACCATATCATGCAAAACATTAAATCTGGTTTCTCTTAGCTATTTTACTGCTTGCAAAGCTAATTTTATACACAGCGTCCATGAGGTTTAAGAACCCTACCTGCTATGTTGTGCAGTTTTTTAGCAAAACAGCCCTGTCTAGCCAAATAGTGTTTATTTTTATTATGCTTTTGCGTCAGAGTGAACTTTGATGCTTTTTGTAACATCTGTAGCAATGGACCTGGGAGCACCAGTACCATGTTTTATTGCATGTTTTCTAGTAATAAGCATGTCCAAATGAACTATTTCCATCACTAAGCGCTGCACTGGCTCCAAGCGCTATATGTAGCTTCAGCTACATACAGTACTCCGTGCTGGATTCCGGCTGTGAGACAGAGATTTTCCTGGAACAATATAGAGGCGGTCTGTTCTGTTTCTGCACATGCATGGTGTAAACTGGGCACATTGAAAACAGTTGTATTTTATGTGCCCTGTTCACATACATGTGCAGTAGTGTGCAGAAAAACTCAGCTCCAACGGTAATGGTGTGAACAAGCCCTCAATCTAAGTCTGCTTTTTCAGATCACATGTGCTGAAAAAAATTTACCCACGCTCAACTGGTCTGTTACCACATAGATTGCTGAAGGCCGGTGCTCATGGCTGGAGTGTGCTATCAAGTTCCAAATTCTTTATTAGGCTACTGTAAAGTTGGGGGTTGTTTAGCTCTTGTAGTAAATGCTTTGCCAGTGATTCAAACCAGTCAGGAACTATATTTTATGGTAGCCCATTTTTTTCTCCAAGGTTTCCCATGCAGGGGTTCTTCAGCAAATACACACAATGGGAAATGCTAGCCCACCTGGCTCTCTGTAGCAGTACTTCTGCTCTTTATCCTGGTCACACAGACCACTGGATCCTTCCGTGTGGATGGCTTTACTTTAGCGCCCACAGCTTCGCTCTGGCCTTAGTACTCAGGCCACTTCACTGCCTCTCGCAGTCACACATGTTCTGGCTGCCTCCTGCAGCCTCTCCGACTCCTGGAGACCTCCTGTCTCTTGGTGTGGAGCAGTCTCCAACTGGAAGCCCTGAGGTATTGCCATAACTCATTACAAGGGATGTGCTCATCTGAGCACACACCCTGCTGGTCATCTACAAAATCTGGACACAGGGTTGGAGATCCCGTCCCACCCAAGACACTGTGGAATCTCCAAACTACAGAGCCCCATGACGGAATACCAAAACCTGGAGAAAGCTGTGAAAGCATTTTTCTTCAGTCCACAACTATGCTCTGCAGTCTCGCAACCAGCAAATGTGCACACCCTGTGTCCCCCAAACTACCATTTTTACTGTGACCGCATCTCCTACTGTCACACTACATTAAACGTTGCACAAAATAGCTATGTTTTGTCCATAAGTAAAAATGAGAGATCACAACTTTATAATTGCAAAGCGGTCTGGTCCACAACCGATTTCAGAAGACCAATTCCAATTAAACGAAATGATTCAATGTATCAAATGTTTCAAAACATTTCATAGCGGTACACAAAGGTAATTTGGATATGTTTTTATTCTCTGACAGAGTGGGTTAATGGACCACCTAGAGGATGCATTGATTTATTTTTAAAGTCATTTTTGATAAGTTGTTTTGCAACATACTGACATTTGTGTCACTTTTCAGAGGGAGACTGTGCTGTTTTTCTCCAGTTTTTTATGGTGTTAATTGTGTTTAATTGGGATCAGTCTTCTTGATTGTGGCGCAGACCTCTTTGTTATAAATGTTGTGATTTCTCATTTTTACTTCTGCTGAAACGTGGTAGCTATTTTGTGCCTGGATGTTTTTACATTGCTTATAGGCAAAAGTTTGCCTGCATTAGCACACTTCCGGCCATTACAACACATTGATATAGACAGTAATAATCATATACAAAAAAAAACAGCTTCTGCAACATTTTATATTGAC
Source organism: Lithobates sylvaticus (assembly GCA_028564925.1). Taxonomy (NCBI): domain Eukaryota; kingdom Metazoa; phylum Chordata; class Amphibia; order Anura; family Ranidae; genus Lithobates; species Lithobates sylvaticus. The sequence continues at coordinate 200,834,575 of CM053030.1, read as the reverse complement.
AAACTCTTTGGGAAATAACATGTTTATATTCATGAGCTGGAGTCCTTTACCAATAGGGTGTGAGCTGGCTAACCATAAATTGGTTACCACAGCTGGGTCTAAGCAGTGGAAGTGGCGCAGACATACAGAACCGTAACATGCAGGATGCCTATTGGCACTAGGAGACAAGCCCAGTGTGCCTACCTGTCTTAGTGATGGTGAGAGCCCTTAGACCAAGGCGCAGAATCTGAGGAGTCCTCTCCTCACCAGAGCCCCTAAAGTTGGTGATGGGTTTTGTTGTGAGCGACACCCAGGTTGTGGCTCAATGAGGGCACGTTCACACTGTCCTTTCCTGTTTTGGTCACTGTCCATTCCATCTGCAGTGAGCCAATAGTAGGGGCAGTGTGATGCATGTTTCGGTGTGTGTGTGTGCTTATCTATTAGATTTGAGAGAGATTCATATATACAGTATACGTGTGTGTGTGTGTGTGTGTGTGTGTGTGTGTGTGTGTGTGTGTGTGTGTGTGTGTGTGTGTGTGTGTGTGTGTGTGTGTGTGTGTGTGTGTGTGTGTGTGTGTGAACACTGATCAGCCATAACTTTATGACCACTGACAGGTTAAATGAATAATCTTGATTATCTTCTTGCAATACCATCTGAAAGTTCTTGGGATATATTGGGCAGCTAGTAACCATGTTGTCCCTGAAGTTGAACAAATGGGTTTTGTTGACACCTGTCCATAGTCAAAAGCACTTACAATGAGCACTTAAGCATCAGAACTAGACCACAGAGCAATGGAAGAAAATATCCTGACTTTCTTTTACATCATGTGGACGGCAGTATGGTAAGCCAGCAGAAGCAGTGTGTGAGACTTTAAGCAATGTTCTGCTGGGAAATATTGGGTCCTGCCATCACTGTGGATGATATTTGACACATACTGCCTACCTAAACATTTTTGCTGACCAAGTATATACTTTAACAGAAATTGTATTCCCTGATGGCAGTGGCCTTTTTTATGCACCCTGCTGCACAGTGCAAAAATGGTTCAAGAATTGTTTGAGGAACACAGCAATGAGTTTGGGGTGTTGACTGGGTCCCCAATTTCTCTAGATTTCTGTGCAATTGAGCAGCTGTGGGATGTGCTGCAAAAACAAGTCCAATGCACCAATGTCCCACCTCTCACTTTAAATAATTTAATGGCTCTGCTACTGACAGCTTGGTGCCAGATACCTCAAGTGTTCCTTTTATGCAATGTTTATACAAAGTTTGAGAACAACACCAAACAAAAAAAAAAAATCATACTCCCCAAATGGCAGTCACACTTATCCAAGTTGCTGCTGTCCCCCGCTGCCTCTAAGACCTAGAACTGAGTGATCAAATACTGCTGATCACTCTCTGCTCCTCCAGCACTCGCTGGGCTGTGGAGGAATTGGGAGTGGTTGGATGAGAGTCCGAGCCAGGTGTCGGTCTAGGCTTCTGGATGGATCCCATCCATATGGTCATGATATTTTTAGATCCTGTACCGGCTCTGTTGTCAACCGACAGCAGGCAAAACTTTGGCCATACTACTTTAACGCAGTCAATGGTCATAGCCAGTGCCGATCCTGACCTCCCTGGGGCCCTAAGCAAAATTCTGCTAAGGGGCCCTCTACCTGACCCATGATGCCGTGAGCTATGTAAACCATTTGCCATTGCCACACAGTCACATCTGACTCTTCAGTGATCCCAATACAATCATCCCTCCTTAAAACAAAACAGTCAAAGAATACGTACAACAATATAGAACAGAATGAGGTTCAAATAAACAATATTTATTGAATAGAGTACATCGGGGTCCCCAGAGAGCCTCCCCCTTGCATCGGGGTCCCCAGAGAGCCTCCCCCTTGCATCGGGGTCCCCAGAGAGCCTCCCCCTTGCATCGGGGTCCCCAGAGAGCCTCCCCCTTGCATCGGGGTCCCCAGAGAGCCTCCCCCTTGCATCGGGGTCCCCAGAGAGCCTCCCCCTTGCATCGGGGTCCCCAGAGAGCCTCCCCCTTGCATCGGGGTCCCCAGAGAGCCTCCCCCTTGCATCGGGGTCCCCAGAGAGCCTCCCCCTTGCATCGGGGTCCCCAGAGAGCCTCCCCCTTGCATCGGGGTCCCCAGAGAGCCTCCCCCTTGCATCGGGGTCCCCAGAGAGCCTCCCCCTTGCATCGGGGTCCCCAGAGAGCCTCCCCCTTGCATCGGGGTCCCCAGAGAGCCTCCCCTTACATCAGACATGACTGTTTTTTTTTTTAGCTGATTTAGGGAAGGTGAGATTTAATTGAAGATTTTATTGCATTCATGTCAAGTACAGATGTTTAAGTGGTTGAAGTGGTTAGTGGTTAGTGAGAAGTTGTAACTTTCCTTATTTTATTTTTGAATAATCTTTGTAAAAGGAAATATGTTGTGTGTATGCAGTGTACATCATGCCCTTGCCGAATATTATAACATAAACCAAAAAATGTATGCTTCTCATGTAAAACAGATGCTTCTACTTGGATTTTGCTCCATTCTGGCATGATACCTAATGCATAAAAAGAAGTCTGTACAGTTCTATGCATTTTGGCATTGGATATCAGTTCTGGAATAATTTTATAATCTTCTACTCTCAGGAGTCTTGAGTAATTAGGGCAGATTCCTGAATTCTGTGTTAATAGTGTTTAGTTGCAGTTTTATTCTCTAATATCCAGCATGCAGAAGGCATCTGTCAAAGCCTTCTCCAGTATTTTGGTTCCTGTCCAGTCTCAATATATAACTCTGCAAGCATCAACATAATCTCATACTGATTTTATTCCCTCGACCCTCTCTGACCTTTTTAGTTTTCCAGAACATGCTTACAGAGAATGTCCTTAGAACGTTTATCTCAGAACTTAAACATTTACATCTCTGAATTTTTGCAATTAATTCTGGTGATATTTCTTTAAAGAAAAAAATAGGACAGTTTTCATCAGGGGTCTCTGAACTGCGGCCCGAGGGCCAGATGTGGCCCTTTGCTAGGCTTTATCGGGCCCTTTGAGCATTATTCCTCCCACTGAATGACCCTAACAATGGGGCACTATTTCTTCTATTGATGGGTTTCTATTCCTCTCTCTAAGAGGGACACTACTCCTATTGACGACCAACCCTAAAGCCATATTTATTCTCACTCATGCCATGCCCGCCATGTCCATGACATTTTATGCCCCTGCTAGCCACAATCTGGCTCTCCTCAAGCCTGAAGGACAATCAACTGGTCCTTTGTTTGAAAAGTTTGGAGACCCCTGTTGTACATGATTAGAATGTGCACCACTGTTTTCAAAATATTGACGTAAAACATGGTTTTAAATTCTAAAAACCCTTTGAAATTTCTTATGTTGCTTATTAGCCCTTACTTAAAAGCTCTGATCCCAATTTTACTAATGTTTTACTAAAGGCCATCTCAGACCATATTGTTGTCTTATTGGCCTGAATACTGCATTGTCAGATGGCAGTGGATTTTCTCAGAACATATACAGTGGGGATCGAAAGTTTGGGCACCCCAGGTAAAAATGTGTATTAATGTGCATAATGAAGCCAAGGAAAGATGGAAAAATCTCCAAATGGCATCAAATTACAGATTAGACATTCTTATAATATGTCAAAAAAAGTTAGATTTTATTTTCATCATTTACACTTTCAAAATTACAGAAAACAAAAAAATGGCGTCTGCAAAAGTTTGGGCACCCTGCAGACTTTATAGCATGCACTGCCCCCTTTGCAAAGCTGAGACCTGCCAGTGTCATGGATTGTTCTCAGTCATCATCTGGGAAGACCAGGTGATGTCAATCTCAAAGGTTTTAAATGGCCAGACTCATCTAAACTTGCCCCAAAAATCAGCACCATGGGTTCTTCTAAGCAGTTGTCTAGAAAACTGAAAATAGTTGATGCTCACAAAGCTGGAGAAGGCTATAAGAAGATAGCAAAGCGTTTTCAGATGTCAATATCCTCTGTTCGGAATGTAATTAAGAAATGGCAGTCATCAGGAACAGTGGAAGTTAAAGCAAGATCTGGAAGACCAAGAAAAATATCAGACAGAACAGCTCGCAGGATTGTGAGAAAAGCTATTTAAAACCCACGTTTGACTGCACAATCACTCCAGAAAGATCTGGCAGACACTGGAGTTGTGGTACACTATTCCACTATAAAGAGATACTTGTACAAATATGGTCTTCATGGAAGAGTCATCAGAAGAAAACCTCTTCTACGTCCTCACCACAAAAATCAGCGTTTGAACTTTGCAAATGAACATATAGACAAGCCTGAGGCATTTTGGAAACAAGTTCTGTGGACCGATGAGGTTAAAAATCAAACTTTTTGGCCGGAATGAGCAAAGGTACGTTTGGAGAAGAAAGGGCACAGAATTTAATGAAAAGAACCTCTGTCCAACTGTTAAGCATGAGGGTGGATCAATCATGCTTTGGGGTTGTATTGCAGCCAGTGGCACAGGGAACATTTCACGAGTAGAAGGAAAAATGGATTCAATAAAATTTCAGCAAATTTTGGATGGTAACTTGATGCCATCTGTGAAAAAGCTGAAGTTAAAGAGGATGGCTTCTACAAGTGGATAATGATCCCAAACACACCTCAAAATCCATGGGGGATTACATCAAGAGGCATAAACTGAAGGTTTTGCCATGGCCTTCACAATCTCCTGACCTCAACATTATTGAAAATCCTATAGATATACCTTAAAAGAGCTGTGCGTGACAGACAGCCCAGAAATCTTAAAGAGCTGGAAGACTTTTGTAAGGAAGAATGGGCAAAGATACCTCAAACAAGAATTGAAAGACTCTTGGCTGGCTACAAAAAGCATTTACAAGCTGTGATACTTGCCAAAGGGGGCAGTACAAGATATTAACTCTGCAGGGTGCCCAAACTTTTGCAGACACCATTTTTTTGTTTTCTGTAATTTTGAAAGTGTAAATGATGGAAATAAAATCTAACTTTTTTTGACATATTATAAGAATGTCTAATCTGTAATTTGATGCCATTTGGAGATTTTTCCATCTGTCCTTGGCTTTGTTATGCACATTAATACACATTTTTACCCGGGGTGCCCAAACTTTCGATTCCCACTGTAATTGAAGAGTTAATGTACAGCAGTAATGGACCAATGTTTCCTAATCATGTTAATTTGATTCTAGAACGGGTGAAACTGAGATGAAAGGCATTCTGCGCCTTGTGTCCTTTATCTTATCAATGTGCAAATTCATACGTTCTTGGTGTATAGTATCTCTAGGATACCCTCGTTGGCACAATCTGTCTTCCATCTCGTTCAACCGTAATTTTCTTTAATATCCTTTTCACTTTCATTTCTAGACACCCTCTTTAGTTGACTCCTGGGTATAAGTTTAAATACCCCAGGCGGGTGAAAGCTAGAATAATGTAACAATTCGTTACGATCTGTCGGTTTGCGATATAAATCGCTCACAATATGACCACCTTCTATATGTAACAGTGCATCTAGAAAGGGCATAGTTGTGTCAGAGATGGACATATTAAACTTTAGACCAGGTACTAAATTGTTCAAATAAAAATCGAATAACAATAGCGATCCTCGGTCGCCCACCCATATGCCAATTGCGTCATCTATAAATCTGAATCATGCGATGCAATTATCTGCAAACAATCTACAATGATATATAAATGCATTCTCTAGCATATCCATGAAAGCGTTGGCATATGGGGGGGGGGGGGGCGACATTGGAACCCATCGCCGTCCCAGTGCGTAGTAAAAGTATGTATCTTTAAACAAAAGGAAATTCTCTTGTACTACTATTGACAGTAATTCCAAATGGAACGACACTTGTGTGTCATACCATTTGGAACCAATCAGCAGTCGTTTACAGGCTTCCAATCCTAAAGTGTTTGGGATCGCTGTGTAAAGGTTAGCGACATTCCAAGTCACCAATGTCACACCTGGAGGAAGGATTACATTTATTTTTTTTATTTTATCCAAAAAATCTTGGCTATCGTTAATGTATGATCTAGTATTAACCAGAGGAATAAGACATCTATCTAGATATTTAGAGATTGACATTGTAACAGAATTCATGCTAGAAACAATTGGACGATCGTTCAGTGCATCTTACCTTTGAAACTGATATATATATATAATTATTCATTCTTGATTGTTTTTTGGTTGAATTTAACTGCAGCTCAGCTGCAGATAATGGCCATAAGGTATTAATTTTTACAGCGGTAACAGCAACAATATATATTTTTACTTAATTTTGTTCATTAAGACCCCTTTCACACTGGGGTGTTTTTCAGGCACCTGAAAAATGCCTCCCCTGCAGCCCCAGTATGAGAGCCCGAGTGCTTTCACACTGGGGCAGTGTGCTTGCAGGACGTTAGAAAAAGTCTTTCAAGCAGCATCTTTGGGGTGGTGGAGGAGCAGTGTATACAACTTAACTACCCTTGATTTCAATGGGCAGTGTTGCCGAAGCAGGGCTTTTCGGGTGCATTTAACCCTTTATTCGGCCACTAGCGGGGGTTAAAAGCTCCCCACTATCAGCCAAATAGCACCGCTAAAAAAAAACGCTAAAATGACGGTAAAGCACCGCTAAAACTAGCGGCAATTTACTGCTAACTTGGAGCGCTATCAGTGTGAAAGTGGTCTTTAACTTCTCTGTCAGAAGTGAATATGGCAAGCCAAAGTTTAAAATTGGCTTGCCATTCATATCGGATAGTGAAAGTGATTAAATGTCATAATGGCTATCTGATCTATGGCTATTACTGGCCCACTGCAGGGGCATCCAGGTAATAGGCAGTTAGCCCAAAGACAGCTTATCCCAGCATGCATTGGGGTCAGCTACCACTTAACCACTTGACCACTGGGCACTTAACCAGACCAATTTTCAGCTTTCGGTGCTCTCACATTTTAAATGACAATTACTTAGTCATGTAACACTGTACCTATATGGAATTTTTGTCTTTTTTTCCACACAAATAGAGATTTCTTTTGGTGGTATTTAATCACCACTGAGTTTATTTTTTGCACTATAAAAGAAAGACCGAAAATTCTGTAAAAATATAAATACAAATTTCTTAGTTTCTGTTTTTACTGCTACATATCTTTGGTAAAAATAACCCAAATCGGTGTATATTATTTGGTCTTTGTGAAAGTTATACAATCCACAAGCTATGGTGCCAATCTCTGAAAATTGATCACACCTGATGCACTGATGGCCTATCATTTCTTGAGACCCTAACAAGCCAGGAAAGTACAAATACCCCCCAAATGACCCCTTTTTGGAAAGTAGACATTCCAGTGTATTTAGTAAGAGGCATGGTGAGTTTTTTGAAGTTGTAATTTTTTCCCCAGAATTCTTTGAAAAATCAAGATTTTTTTTTTTTTTTCTTTTTTCACAAAATTGGTATATTAGCAGATTATGTCTCACACACAGCATATGCATAGTATAAATTACACCCCACAACACATTCTACTACTCCTCCTGAGTATGGTGATACCACGTGTGAGACTTTTACACAGCGTGGCCACATACAGAGGCCCAGCATGCATGGAGCGCCATCAAGCGTTCTTGGAGCATAAATTGCACATATCATTTCTTGACTACCTCTTACACTTTTGAAGGCCCTGGAGCACCAGGACAATGGAAGCGCCCCCATTTTGGAAAGAAAACAACCCAATGTATCATCTGAGGTATAATGAGTCTTTTGAACATGTAATTTCTTTCTACAAGTTTTTGGAAAATGTGTAAAGAAAATTAAAATGCATTTTTTTTTTTTTTTTTTTTTACACAGTTGTCCATTTATACATTATCTCTAACACATAGCATGTACATGGCAAAAATTATACCCCAAAATAGATCCTCCTACTCCTGAGTACGGCAATACCACATGTGGGAGACTTTTACCCAGCCTGGCCACATAGAGAGGTCCAACATGCAGCATCATCGGGTGTTGTAGCGTGCGTGGGGATGTATGTGGGGAGTATCGATGGGATGACTGAGTATAGCTGAGGATGGCTGGATGGATGAGTATGGGTGGCTGAGCATGGATGGATGGCTGCAATGGGCACATATCGGCGCTGTGGGAACTACAGATCCATGGCGGTCATGGATATTCCTTGGTGCTGACACCAGGGGGCGCGTGGGAGCGGGACTCTGGGATGACATCAATGTACGCCCTCCCAGAGTTATTGAGCCGCGCTGTAGCCGTAATTCGGCTATGGCGCGGTCGATAACTGCTTAAAGGGATTGTAAAGGCAGATTTTTTTTTTTATCTTAATGCATATCATGCACTAAGATAAAAATCCTTCTGCGTGTAGCAGCCCCCCTAATACTTACCTGAGCCTCATCTCTATCCAGCGATGTCCACAAGTGCCTCAGCTGTCCTAGACTCTCCCTTCTGATTGACTGAGACACAGTAGCGGTGCCATTGGCTCCTGCTGCTGTAAAAGTCAGTCAGCCAATCGAGAGGGCGGGGCAGGGCCGGGCCATGGCTCCGTGTCTGTCTGAATGGACACAGGAAGCTGTGACTCGGCTCGGGTGCCCCCACAGCAAGCTGGTTGGTAGCACCCAGCAGGAGGGAGGGGCCAGTAGCACAGAAGAAGGACCCAAGAAGAGAAGGATCCGGGCTGCTCTGGGCAAAACCACTGCACAGAGCAGGAAAGTATAACATGTTTGTAAAGTCTCTTTTTTCCCATAAAATTAACAATCACTTTAAGACTTGGTTGTGACATGCTGTCACAGCCATGAGAAGCTCTGTGCATCTCGGCATGTACAGTCTGTCAGAGTGATGGGACTCATCATTTTGAGGCAGGCTGTAGGTGTTTATACTTTTCCACCCTTAGTGGTTGGCTAACAATATATGATAGTAGCTATATGGTACCACCCATATCTGTTTCTTTTTATATGTAGATGACAGCTACACAGGTATCTAGCCTGGTTAAAAGGAGTGATCCTGTCACCATTAGTGGCTTGCTGTGTAGTTGGGCCTAAACAGCCATGAGTGGTGGGAGAAAAAAGCTAATCGGAGCAGAGTACAGAAAAAATGCAAAAATTAGGCGTGACAAACCAAGGAGAATGAACAGACAGTAAAAAAATGTATCTTTTTTTTTTTTTTTCCCCACAAAACCTGTGGCTCCTTCTAGTACTGGGCAGGGTGAGGAGGTGGAGGAAGATGTAACTGATGATGTAGTAGCTACATGCGGTTATGATACTTCAGAAGCTACCTGCAGTATTATCAGTGAAACTGAGGCTTATGAATCTGGTGCAGAACGACCTTCAAGTTCAAAAGAATTGTATGATCCTGTTGTACTATTAGGCGTGAGCTCTGACCCTGCTGAATGGTTTCTAAATAATTCTACCTGAGACCATGTGGCTAAACATGGTATGGTACAAAATGAGAATCTAGACTTCACAGTCACAGTGCTAACTAAACGCCTGTTTCAAAAAACTATTTTAATGGAGAGAAAAAAACAAAGGAGCCATTTAGTTTACTCACAAAATAAAGGAGTAGTGTCTTTGCTCCATGCCGCTTGTTTGGTCGCAAATCCCAGTTGGCAGAAAGTGGTTTCAATGACTGGAAAAATGACACAGCGCGATTAAATAAACAGTAGTGTTCAGCTGAACACAAATTCTGCGTGATTGCTTTAAAATCAAGAGCATGTATATCAGCGAGTATTGATGAGAGACTTAAAAAAACAACTTTCTGATGGAATCCAATATTGGAGAAATTTTTTTAAAATATTTGTTGCTGCCGTTAAGGCACTTTGCACTCAAAGGCTTGCCTTCAGAGGGAAAGATGACCGTTTTGGTTCTGCGCACAACAGAAACTACATGATGATGTTTGAATTTGTTTCAGAATTCGACCCATTAATAGCCGTACATATTGCCCATTATGGTGTAACCTCTAAAATCTCTATTTCTGATTTATTAATCACAAAATATGATATGGGTTAAATGAGAGTTCTATCGACCAGGAGGAAAGGCTTTGAATATAATAACATTTATTACAGGTAGTTAAAAGTCAAGCCATTACACAAATCCCTAGCACATCAAGGCAGAAAATGCTAGGTTGAAATAAAATATATATATATATATGAAGGAATATAGATTATATTCCTTCAGACCCTGATCTACAAGCATGTTTAGTTACAAGTAGCAGGGCATACCTTCCCCTGCTACTGGAGAAGTTACCTTGGGTCCATCTCGCTTGCTGGTTCTCCCGGAAAGAACGAGATGCCTCCCCTTTCCTCAGAGTAACCAAAAACCAGCCTGATTCCTCATTGGCTGGCTTAAAGTCTAAGCCAGCCCCCTTACAGGCGAAACTCCCACCAGTGATGTAAAATATACCTGAATGGTCTCACTTCGTTACCTATCCCGGCATGGGGTCGTTTATAGTGAATAGGTGACAAACAATGGAATGGGCTAAACTATTGTTAGTGTCAAGTATCGGCCCCGCAATGTCTGCAATTAACTTGAGCTTGCCCCGCTTTCATAACTGCAAGCGAAAGGAGACATATTCATAATTACAATATTTCACAGATATTAATGGAAATTTCACATAAACGCCATACGGCAACAATGGCAATGCAGGAAAAGGAGTCGCATCCCATCTCTACATTTGAGCAGTTCATTCAGCTAATGGATGATGTTTCAATGCAGATTCAGAAGGCAAAGGCTGTAAAGTATTTTTCTATCAGTGTCAATTCAACACACAGATCAGCTGGCCTTCATCTTAAGGTATGTCAAGAAAGATAGTTTACCAATCGATCGCTTTCTGTGCTTCATTCCAAATCCTGAACATAAATTGGAACAACTGGCTGAAGTGGTCCTTGCCACTCTTAAGTTATATGGCCTTGATATTGCCAACTGTCGTGGTCACACAGACAATATGTCCGGTCATTATAGAGGCATGCTAGCCAGAATTCTTGAAAGAAACCCACTTGCTGTGTACATTCCATGCCCCACACACTTTAAACCTAGTATGAAAGCATTCTGCTGAAAGTTGCAAAGAAGCCTGTGCATTATTTCTTTCTCCTACAGTACCTTTATACAGTTTTTACTACTTCTACTCACAGATGGGAGATTTTACAAGAACACTTGTCATCTGTGCCCAACACTCTAGCTTTAAAGAGACTATCTGATACATGGTGGTCAGCCAGGGAAGATGCCTGTCGGACATTAAATCGGAAATGGACTCAAGTAATCCAAGCTTTAACAACAATTAAGGAAAATACAGCAGAGTCACCAGGAACGTGCAGGGAAGCAGAAGGTCTACTGAATAAGCTGCAACATCTGGAGACTGCACTAATGAGTGGTTTGTGGGGTACTATACTAGAAAGATTTGGTGCAGTTAGCAAAAAATATCCAAAGCATTGCCATTGATGTTGGATTTGTGGTGGAGCTATATGAGTCACTGATCCAGTTTGTTCGAGACACCGGAGAAATGTTCCTTACTTAAGGAAGCTACAGCAATAGAAAAATCAAGTGTCAAGAATTATGAGATTAAGAGGAAAGGTATTCAAGCGAGGAAAAGCTCAGTATCTTCCAGTAAGATGCAAGAAGAGGAAGCTCAAGAGAAATTCCGTATCAACACCTTTTATGTAGTATGTGACGACTTGGTTGCTGAACTTGAGAGAAGAAAAACTGCGTACAACTCTTTAGAAAGTTTAAGTTTATTACGGACCTCGCAAAAATTGAGCCATCAGCAATAACGCAACATGCTACAGAGCTTTGCACTTCCTACAGCAAAGACTTGGAGCAGGAGTGTGTTTTTGACCTCCACTTTTGTTCATATCCCCTAAGTTTTTCTGCAGAACATACCTCTGTTCTAGCTATGTCCCAAGTGATAGAGGATTGCAAAGTATTTATACAAATGTGGACATTGCTCTTAGAATGTTATGCACAGCAGCAACTAACTGCTCAGGTGAGCGTTCTTTCTCAACTTTGAAACTTGTTAAGAACTACTTGCGATCCAGAATGTTAGAGGAAAGATTTAACTCACTGGCTGTGTTGGCAATTGAGTCAGAACTCACAAAATCTTTGGACTACGATGAGCTTAACGGCTTTGCCACAGAGTTTGTCGAAAGCCACTTTAGTTTGCTTTTGGCATCCTCTCTGATTCAACATTTTGCACTTATTTCTGTTTAAAATAGTTCCATATTAGTTTTAAGTTACATAGGTTATTTAAAACATCTCAGTTTCATGATGGATTGATGCAAGTATGGAGTGAATGGTGTGTGATTGTGTGTGCTAATACAGAGAGGAAGAGGTGGAGCTCTAAAGAGAAAAGGTGGAGCCTAAAGATGAAGGGGATGCAGGAGTTTAGTCAGGCCTAGGGCAGCACAAAACCTAAGTACACCACCATGTACAGATACTCCAGTCTCTGCTGTGGAACTTTGCAGCTCCTCCAGGGTTAACTTAGGTCTCTGTGCTGCCTCTCTGATTAATGCCCACCTTGCCCGATCCATGAGTTTTGGTGTGCGCCCATTTCTTGGCAGGTTTGTTGTTGTGCCATTTTCTTTCTTTCTTTCTTTCTTTCTTTTTATTTTTTTTTTTAACCCTGACTTGTACTTCTCAACAACATTGTCCCTTAGGCCTCATACATACGGACGTTTTAACAGCGGCTTTTTTGAGCTTTTTTTGCTGCTTAAGAACGCCACTCCATGTTATTCAATGGGCTCATACACACCATGGTGTTTTTGAGCTGCAACAGGCATGGTCCTTTTTAAGATCCAAAAAAAACAGTGCGTTCCGAGGCTCCAACGCTAGAGCTGTTTTGACGCCAACACCGGAAAAAGCTCAAAAGCGCATTAGAGCTATACCAATTTTTATTTTTTTATTATTTTTTTTTTTTTAGCATCACCGTTTTTAAGCTGTAAAAATGTTTGTGGGTAATTTGGGAGTGGAAATTAGTAGATAGATGTTTTTTTATTTTATTTTTATTTTTTTAAACGTGCCTTAGCGTTAATGCTTGCAAACAAGGTTAAACGCGCATTGACGCCAAATCAACACGTATAAAATCACGTTTTTAACGCTGCTTTTTTCCCAGGTGTTACTAGCTTTACAGCCCGTTTTTTAAAATGTCCATGTGTGAGGCCTTACTTTGGAGTGTTCCTTGGTTTTCATGGCAGTGTTTGGTTAGTGGTGCCTCTTGCTTAGGTGTTGCAGCCTCTGGGGCCTTTAAAAAAAGGTGAGTATATGTAATGACAGATCATGTGACACTAAGATTGTGCACAGGTAGACATCATTTCACTAATTACCTTTTGTACCACCACCCCCTCCCTTTAGAATGTAAGCTCTACGAGCAGGGCCCTCCTGTACCTTTTTGTATTGAACTGTACTGTAATTGTGTTGTCCCCCCTATACATTGTAAAGTGCTGCGTAAACTGTTGTCGCTATATAAATCATGTATAATAATAATAATTGTGACTTCTGAAGGTAAGTGGTTGCACCAGAGCTTTTTATGGGCATCATAACAAAGGGGATGAATACGCATATGCCAATTATCAGTTTTTTTTATTTCTGAAAAATTGTTTTATGTATATATTCTAATTTTACTTTAACTTAGACTATCGTGTTCTGATCCATCACATATAATTCAGATAAAAAAGAACTTTGAACTAAAGGCTGTAATGTAACAAAATAGGTAAAAAGCCAAGGGGTTGAATACTTTTGCAAGGCACTGTACATAAGTATTCACAGCCTATGCTCAATACTTTGAAGCATTTTTGGCACCAATTACAGCCTCGAGTCTTTTTGAGTATGATGCTACAAGCTTGGCACACCTGTTTTTGGACAGTTTCTTCAATTCTTCTTTGCAGGACCTCTCAAGCTCCTTCAAGTTGGATGGGGAGTGTCGGCTCACAGCCATTTTCAGAACTCCCTAGAGATGTTAAACCGGGTTCAAGTCTGGGCTCTGTCTGGGCCACTTAAAGACATTCACAGAGTTGTCCTATAACCACTTGTTATCTTGGCTGTGTGCTTAGGGTCGTTGTCCTGTCCTGGAGATGAACCTTCGCCGCAGTCTGAGGTCAAGAGCGATCTGGCGCAGGATTTCCTCAAGGCTATCTTTGTTCATTGCTGCATTAGTCATTCCCTCAATCCTCACTAGTCTCCCTGTCTCTGCCACTAAAAAAACATCCCTAAAGCATGATGCTGCCACCACCATGCTTCACTGCAGGGATAGTTTTGGCCAGGTAATGAGTGGTGCCTGGTTTGCTCCAGACATGATGCTTGCAATTCAGGCCAAAGAGATTAATACTTGCTTACTCATGGTCTGAGAGTCCTTCAGGTGCCTTTTGGCAAACTCAAGGCGGGCTGTCATGTGCCTCTTACTGAGGAGTGGTTTCCATCTGACCACACTACCATACAGGCCTGATTGGTGTAGTGCTGCGGAGATGGTGGTTCTTCTGGAAAGTTCTCCTTTCTGCAATAAAAGTCCTATATAGTCCAAAAAACATATATATAATATAATATAATTTCTCTATCAGTGACTCAGATTGCTGCCAGACTGTTCCCAGTCTAAAAAAGGACCAACCACCACCTCATGAAATGAGCACTCGCCCAGAAAGGTGCTAGAAAATGTGTAGCAAGCTTAACAATATAGGTAATGGTCATCCTGGGTAGCCTATGCATTCATCTACGGTGCTCTCCTCTCTGGTTCCCAGCGCCAATCCAAGCTGCCAATAAAGCTCACACCGGAGCCAGCAAAGATGGGAATAGTGTATTGTTTATTGCATCATGATTTCTCTGTGCTTTCTTTCAACAAAAGTACAATTTCAAAATAGACCACTAAAGCTGTGGAGCTTAAGATTATGAAAAAAATGTACCAGAGTCATATTGCAAACCGCTCTGTCCCAAACTGGACATATAGTCAGAGGAATCGCCATGTATGATGTAACAGTTAATGGATCTTTGTAGGTCAGAGATTCAAAGTTCAATTAATTTCCTTATGTCAAATACTTCTTCCTAGGCCCCTCCCTGGGTTACTTTCTCTTTTCCCTTTCTGACCATTTAATGCAATGTGTGCTTGCAAGGAGGATGGGCCCTAATGCCTACACGCCACACACATGCATCCATTATGGTTAAGGCTTCTTTGCTGAGGGCATGCTCAAAGACAGCTCTCAGTCTATAGTTATAATCATGTAACCACTGTGAAAGCCAATTATAATGATTGTGATTGGAAAGTCTACCTCCCCCATCCTCACCTTAAGACTCAGGGGCTGCAAAGAGCGGTCAGGAAGAGGTTAAGCACTAGGATCTTCCAAGAGGGTTGGATGTCCTCACCCAGAGCTGGGTCTTTGCTCTTGCACATGTTTCCCCTTTACCTATTCTCCCAAGGCTCTTAAAGAAAATTTGGGAGAAAGTTGAGTTGAATGAATGAATGAACGAATGAATGAATGAATGATTTGTATAGCGCTGCAACTGCGAACTGAATCGCCTCGAGGCGCTTGATCCGACCTGCGTTGATTCCTTCTTAGAAGAGGTAGGTCCACTTCATAACTCCTTGGTGGTGAGCGGGCTATCTTTAAACAAAGAGGTCTTGCAATCTCCACCTCTCAAGAGTAGCAAAGTGGGGATTTAAAAAAAAAGTTTTACTATCTGGAACATTTTTATTTATTATTATTTTTTTTGGCAAGAGGTCTATTTATTGAGTAGTTCAATTTATTTATTTATTTTTTTGTTTGGTTTCTGGGCTTTCTTCAAGCAGTCTGGACATGGGGCAGAAGCTGAAAGGCCAGATTTTGGCCCTTTTTCTCTTTGATTTTACTCCAACTAAAAAAACACAGTTGATTTTTGCAGACTTTAGAGGTAAATTCTGAGGAATTGTAAGGTTGCAAACTACAAAGTGCTGAGGTTGTTAAGGTGCATGCAGTGATATGCAAAGTGATTGGTGTATACTGTAGTTTTCTGGCGTGCATACTGGAGAGGTTACATACTGTGTTACGATTTGTGTATTTGAGTTGCACGGTGGTGGTGTATGCTGTCTGGCTGCTGCCTTTCATATCTTTCACTTCACAGCTGGCCTGAAAGACGTGATAAGAAAAGTAATAATGTACGTGGAAAGGTTGTATGCTTCTGAATATGGTGAATATATGCCACCTATTGTAACCTTCAACTTTGTTACCTACCCCAATTTCTTTTTATTCATTGTTCAATTAGGTAAATGTATCTGTTAAACTGGTGATTAACCACTTGCCCACTGGGCACCTAAACCCCCTTCCTAACCAGACCAATTATCAGCTTTCGGTGCTCTCACATTTTTGAATGACAATTACTCAGTCATACAACACTGTACCCATATGATTTCCCTTTTTCTTCACACAAATGGTTTTCTTTTTGGTAGCTTTATTTTTTATTTTTTTATTTTTTGTGCTATAAATGAAAAAAGATCGAAAGCATTTTTCTTTGTTTCTGTTATAACATTTTACAAATTAGTAATTTTTCCTCATAAGTTTTGACCAACATTGATACTGCTACATATCTTTGCTAAAAATAATCCAAATCTGTATATATTATTTGGTCTTTGTAAAAGTTAGTCTACAAGCTATGGTGCCAATCATTGAAAATGAATCACACCTGATGTACTGAAGGCCTATCATTTCTTGCAACCCTAACAAGCCAGGATAGTACAAATACACCCCACATGACTCCTTTTTAGAAAGTAGACAGTCCAATGTATTTAGTAAGAGGCATGGTGAAATTTTTTTATTTTTTTTAAGTTGTAATTTTGTTTCCCCACAATTCACAATTTTTTTTTTCTTTTTTTTTTTTTTTTTTCTTTCTCTTACACAGCATATGCATACCACAAATTACACCCCAAAACACATTCTGCTACTCCTGAGTATGGCAATACCACTTGTGTGAGACTTTTTCACAGCCTGGCCACATACAGAGGCCCAACATGCAGGTGGCACCATCAGGCGTTCTAGGAGCATAAATTACACCTCTAATTTCTAGATTACCTTTTACACTTTTGAAGGCCCTGGAGCAGCACCAGTATGGAAACACCCAAAACATGACTCCATTTTTTTTAAAGTAAACACCCCAATGTATATTCTATGAGTCTTTTGAACATATACCGTATTTTCCGGCGTATAAGACGACCTTTTATAGTTAAAAAAATCCCCCAAATATCGGGGGTCGTCTTATACGCCGGTATATGGATGTCCGCATTAATGTCCGCGCTGAGCCAATCACGGCAAGCGATGTATTCTATTAATGAATACAAAGCCTGCACGGATTGGCTTTCAGAGTCAGAGAGGCGCGGGCTGATGATGTTCCAACCTCTGCCAATCACGGCGAGCGATGTATTCTTTTAATGAATATAAAGCCTGCTCGGATTGGCAGAGGTTGTAATATCATCAGCCCGCGCCTCTCTGAATCTCAAAGCCAATCCGTGCACGCTTTGTATTCATTAATAGAACACATCGCTTGCCATGATTGGCTCAGCGCGGTACACTGTAATACTGTAGACAGTGTGTTACTGAATCCGGCTACCCCTTGGCTCCTCTTCCTTCCACGGCCACCTCGCTATTCCACACCGGAGCTTTGATTTGAAGCACCCGACCCTCCATATGCACCTGACCCTCCATCTGGCACCCGACCCTCCATCTGGCACCCGACCCTCCATCTGGCACCCGACCCTCCATCTGGCACCCGACCCTCCATCTGGCACCCGGCCCTCCATCTGGCACCCGACCCTCCATCTGGCACCCGACCCTCCATCTGGCACCCGACCCTCCATCTGGCACCCGACCCTCCATCTGGCACCCGACCCTCCAATCTGGCACCCGACCCTCCCATCAGGCACCCTGACCCTCCCATCAGGCACCCGACCCTCCCATCAGGCACCCGACCCTCCCATCAGGCACCCGACCCTCCATCAGGCACCCGACCCTCCATCAGGCACCCGACCCTCCATCAGGCACCCGACCCTCCATCAGGCACCCGACCCTCCATCAGGCACCCGACCCTCCATCAGGCACCCGACCCTCCATCAGGCACCCGACCCTCCATCAGGCACCCGACTGTCCATCAGTGGATTTTGCGGGGCACACAAGGTATTTACCACCACAGCACTGCTTCACAAAGCTTCTGATTAAATTGCACAGACTTATTGCTGTTTCAGTATGTTACCCAAACTACTAGTCAGACTAGTTGGAAGAGGGTCGTCTTATACTGTGAGTATATGTCAAAACCAATGTTTTATCTGGACAATTAGGGGGTCGTCTTATACGCCCAGTCGCCTTATACGCCGGCAAATACGGTAATTTTTTTTGGACACGTTTTTTTCAAAATGTGGAAAGAAAATGAAAACCTTTTTTTAATTTTTTTTTAATTTTTTCAAGCAAAGATGCCCATTTATAAGATGGAGATAATACATAGGATGTACATAGCAAAAATTACACCCCAAAATACATTCTGCTACTCGTCCTAAGTATATTGATACCACGTGAGACTTTTACACAGCCGGGCCACATACAGAGGCCCAGCATTCAGGGAGCACCGTTCTAATGTGACTACCTATTACACTTTTGTGAGGCACTGATGTGGCACAAATGAGAACTGATGTGGCATGGATGAGCACTGATGTGGCATGGATGATCAGTAATGTGACAAGATGATCACTGATGTGGCACAGTTGGGCACTGATATGGCACGGGTGAGCACTTATGTGGCATAGATTATCACTGACGTGGCATAGATGAGCCATGAATGGTTGAGCCTTGGCTGGGCATGGATGGATGATCCATGGCTGGGTATGGATGGAGCATGGATGTAACACGGGTGGAGCATCAATAAGCCATGGATGGATCAGCCATGTCTGGGCACAGACCAGCGCGGCTCCCCCCTCTACTCACACACTGTACCGATTGGCGCAAGGGGAGGAGCTCCAGTTTTGTGTACATGTGATCATGCTGTCATTGGTCTGGGAGAAATGTTAAAGGAGGTATTATGCTACTGCTTTTTGTGGGTTGGTATGATGCTAGCTAGCGCATGGAGACTGAAAAGTTTAAAACTAACTACACCACTTAAAATTCATATTTTTTTCTCCTAAACCATTTACTCTTTAGGCCCAAATTGTGTTTATGCGTTAAGCTCTGCACTCTGTTTAGTAAACCTTTCCACACAATACAGACGTGTAGCATAGAGAGTCCTATTTTGTCTCAGACCCTACTTTGTGGGTATTTTGAAGCTGATAAAGTGTTGCAGGGATGCATAAGATATTAGTATAATACACTTTAAGCAAATGCTTTCTTTTAATTGACCTATATTCAGCATTAAACTTTGTCCTTATGACTTGCTGTACCACACATGATAGTATTGGATCCTCACAATGTATTCATGTAATTCACACCTACTGGAATAAAGCACATTGCCTGCTTTGTGCAAGTCCAAACTGTAAGTTTAAGACTAAGAATGTGATCTATAAGAAGGAAAAAAAAAACCTGTTACAATCTTTGCAGAATCACAAGCTCATTTTATAAACCCCATTGGTGTTCCCCATTGGTTGCTTGCCTAAATTTATGAGGCTTCTTCATTCCTTGGTCTGGCATTAAGTGAGCTGTAAATTTTAATTGGACATGCACTTATATAAACCAGGCCCCTAGAAGATTAAAATAGATTATAAAGTCCAGGACATTTCCAAATTGCAGAAAACAAGGCCTAGTTTATCTACCACTGCAGGCTGGGCCTGCTTTCAATTCAAGGTAATTATATTTCTGACCTAGTCTTGAATATGCAGCTTTTCATTCAAAGAGTTAGTTCCCCAAAGGACAGAAGACAAAAATAAGCCCCCTTTTGTTTTCCATTTATTGGAAAACCAGGTCAGATGTCATGATTAGCTCTCAGCTGGAGCCTAGGCTGAACTTTGACATTGCAGCCTAAAAGCAGGCTCTTGCCAGCAGCAAAAAAATAAAAAGTTTTAGCAAATAAAATCCCATGGCAAGGCTGCAGCATTGTGCAGCTGACACAAGATTAGAACTTCTTTATTTAGCAACAGTACAAACATATCAGGTTATTGATAATCTGGCCCAGTTGTACTTAACAACTTTAGAGTTTGCCTTTTGCTGTGAGAAAGTGGTTGTCTTTGTGTGCACACAACATATATACAGTATACACTGATGCCATACAATTGTCTTACTATTGGTTGGCTATGTACAAAATTAATTAAAATGTGACGTGACGTATGACTCACTTAGAATCGATCATGATTGAGTACTCGAGCAACACTGAAATTGACTCATTTGTGCATGTGTTGTATGTAAAACCCGAAAAAAACCTGCAAGACAAAGGCATAATGAACTAGTATGAGCCGGCAACATTGTTCCTGGAGCTACTTCCGGGTATCGCCAGGCTCAGGCGCTGTGATTGGCCGGAGCCGCAATGACGTCACTCCCGCGCAATGTCATGGGAAAATGCAGGAGCTGCAATTGATACTGTCCTTCTGTAAATGCTGATTGGCTGGCTTTAATACTATAACTGATTCACTGATACTGAAAAATTATGCAGCAGAGCATGCTCCTAACTTCCTAGCTTTTCTGTCTGTGACCATCTTGAGTAAGAGCAGATTATATAGCATTTACTCCCTGGAATCCATCTGCCCTTAGCTGAGCCATGCAGGCAGGAGCTGGGACCCCCCCCCCCCCTTCTCCCCTCCTGAAGACTCCTGGGCTATATGGCATCATTTGCCTAGGCATAGAGCCAGAAAGTAACTGAAGAAATGTAAAAAAAAAAGTTTAAAACAAGCGAATATGATATACTTTCCTATCATTTTACTAATGCTAGCAGCATAAGGCTAAAAATAGTCAATGTTTATTGAGAGTAAAGTTCCACTTTAACAGCTGACTTTGTTTTTCTATTTAACTGATTTTATGTTTACCAATCAACATACAGTGGATATAAAAAAAGTCTACACCCCCCTGTTAAAATGTCAGGTTTCTGTGATGTAAGATAAATAATTTCAGAACTTTTTCCACCATTGATGTGACCTATAAACTGTATTCAATTGAAAAACAAGCTGAAATCTTTTAGGGGGAGAAGGTAAAAATTAAAAATCTCACCCTAGGCTTATACTCGAGTCAATAAGTTTTCCCAGTTTTTTGTGGTAAAATTAGGTGCCTCGGCTTATATTAAGGTCGGCTTATACTCAATTATATGTGGTAGTATTATTCAGGATTTATATAGTGCCCACGGTTTACTCAGCACTTTACAATATATAAGGGAGACAATACTGTTATAATGCAATACAATACAAGAGAATTAAGAGGGCCCTGCTCAGAAGAGCTTACAATCTAATAAAGTGGGTCAAGTGGTAGAAAAGGTTGTAACTGTGGGGAATGAGCTGATGGAAGTGGTAAAAGATTAGTTAGAGATGTGATGGGCTTTGCTGAAGAGATGAGTTATCCAGGATCACCTGAAGGTAGCAAAGGTAGGGGATAACCGGACAGGTGAAGGTAGCGAGTTCCAGAGGATGGGAGAGGCTCTGGAGAAATCCTGGGGACGAGCATGAGAGGAGGAGGTTTTGAGAAGAGCGGAGAGGAAGATTTGGGTGATATTTGGAGACAAGATTGGTGATGTAGCTCGGGGCAGAGTTGTGAAGGGCTTTGTATGTTGTGGTTAGTATTATGAATTTAATTTGCTAGGTGATTTGGAGCCAGTGTAGGGAATGGAGGAGAGGGTTGGCAGACACTGAACGGTTGGTATGGTGTATAAGTCTGACAGCAGCATTCATGATAGACTGAAGAGGGGATAGCCTATGGAGAGGCAGGCCAATGAGAAAGGAGTTGCAATAGTCAAGACGAGAGATCACAAGGGAGTGAATGAGGAGCTTGGTGGTTTCATTTGTTAAATAGGGGCACATTTTAGAGATACAAACTTTTGACGATTGGTTTTGAGACTGAAATGACAAGTCAGTCTACGATTACACCTAGTACCCAGGCGTGAGGGGAGGGACTGATAGTTGCACTGTTGGAAAAGTCATGGAGGGGGGCATGGGCGGGGGGGGATATTAATAGCTCAGTTTTAGAGAGATTTTGTTTAAGGAAGTGGTTGACATTCATGCTGATATGTCAGTTAGTAATGCGAGAGGGGACTGAAGGAGTGAGGTGAGGGGTAGACAGATTTGGGTGTCATCGGCGTATAAGTGGTATTGGAAGCCGTGGGGGGTTATCAAGGGAGGAGGTATAGATAGAGAAGAGGTCCAAGAACAGAGCCTTGGGGGACCCCCACAGAAAGGGGCAGTGGAGAGAAGGAGACAGAGTTGTAGGTGACACTGAACGAGTGCTGTGATAGGCAGAAAAACAGGATAGAGCAGAAATTCATGTGGTTGCATAAGTATGCTCAGAATTAAGCAATCGCATTCAAACTCATGTTAAATAGGAGTCAGTACACACCTGCCATCATTTTATAGTGCCTCTGATTAACCCCAAATAAAGTTCAGCTCTCCTAGTAGGTCTTTCCTAACATTTTCTTAGTTCTTAGTTGATCCTTCAGCAAAAGCCATGGTCTGCGGAGAGCTTCCAAAGCATCAGAGGGATCTCCTTGTCAAAAGGTATCAGTCAGGAGAAGGGTATAAAATAATTTCCAAAGCATTAGATATACCATGGAACACAGCGAAGACAGTCATTATCAAATAGAGAAAATATGGCACAACAGTGACATTACCAAGAACTGGATGTTCCTCCAAAATTGATGAAAAGACAAAAAGAAAACTGGTCAGGGAGGCTGCCAAGAGGCCTACAGCAATATTAAAGGAGCTGCAGGAATATCTGGCAAGTCATGGCTGTGTAGTACATGTGACAACAATCTCCAGTATTCTTCATATGTCTGGGCTATGGGGTAGAGTGTTTTGGATGTTTTTCTTACGAAGAAAAACATCCAAGCCTGAATTTAGCAAAAATAACATATGTAGTCTTCCAAAAACATGTGGAAAAATGTGTTCTGGTCTGATGAAACCAAGGTTGAACTTTTTGGCCATAATTACAAAAGCTATGTTTGGTGCAAAAACAATACTGCGCGTCACCAAAAGAACACAATACCCACAGTGAAGCATGGTGGTGGCAGGATCATGCTTTGGGGCTGTTTTTCTTCAGCTGGAACAAGGGCCTTCGTCAAGGTAGAGATAATTTTGAACAGTTCCAAATACCAGTCAATATTGGCACAAAACCTTTAGGTTTCTGCTAGAAAGCTGAACATGAAGAGGAACTTAATCTTTCAGCATGACGACCCAAAACATACATCCAAATCAACAAAGGAATGGCTTCACCAGAAGAAGATTTAAGTTTTGGAATGGCCCAGCCTTGAATCTGATTGAAAATCTGTGGGGTCACCTGAAGAGGGCTGTGCACCGGAGATGCCCTTGCATTCTGACAGATTTGGAATGTTTTTGCAAAGAGTGGGCAAATATTGCCAAGTCAATATGTGCCATGCTGATACTCGTAGCCAAAAGACTGAGTGCTGTAATAAAATATTAGTTTAAGGGTGTGCACACTTATGCAACCATTTTATTATTATTTTTTTTTTTTTTATTATTACTTCCTTCCACCTAAAAGATTTCAGTTTGTTATTCAATTGAGTTGTACAGTTTATAGGTCTTATTAAAGGTGGAAAATTTTCTGAAATTATTTATCTTTTTCTCATTTTTTTTACATCACAGAAATCTGACATTTTAACATTGGTGTGTAGACTTTTTATATCCACTGTATATATAGCCATACAAGCATATTGACTTAACATCTAAGTTTTATTGACATCTAGTTGTGAAAGGGTTAGGGAGGTAATGCACATGCTTGAATACATTCTATCTATTTGAAAATAAATGAAGGGTGCTTAGTCATAACTGACCATCTGGTGTTGTCATAGCCACAACATGGGTTTTAACAATATTTTTTTTTTTATATTGGTTATACTGTGGAGCTACCAGAATTATTGTTTTTCTTTTGTATTTTCTATTAAAAAATATTCCTCAAATGGCTATGGAGGAGACACGTTGGCTGCAGTAATGATTTAGACATTTTTTTTCCCTAGTTTAACCACTTGCCAACTGGGCCATAGCCGAAAGACGGCTACAGCGAGGTCGACTTATTCTGAATCTTGCTCCCCTGCGCCCCCACGTGATCGCTCTGTCAAATGACAGAGCGATCACTTGTAAACAAAGGTTCCTCCCTCCCCTCTCTGTACCTATCTGTACAGTGCGACGGGAGAGGGGGAGGGATCCTTTGCAGCAGCGCTGTGGGCTGGATCTGTAGTGCCCACATCGCTGCTCAGTGCCCATACTCTGCCCATATTCTGCAATAAATTTTATCAGAGACACACATTTTTATTTTTATTTTTTTTTTACTGAATTTTCAGTCTTATTTGATTTATAGAAAACAATAACCCAGCGGTGAATAAATACCACCAAAAGAAAGCTCTATCTGTGTGAAAAAAAGGACAGAGATTACATATGGGTACAGTGTTGCATGACTGAGTAATTGTCATTCAAAATGTGAGTAGCATCAAAAGCTGAAAATTGGTCTGGTTAAGAAGGGGGTTCAAGTGCCCAGTGGTTAAGGAAGGGTATACATGGCATACTGGTATAAAATATCCCACAATTTGCCTGCTCTCAAACTTGAATGCCTGTTAATTTTGCTGTCACCTCAGATCAACAAGTAATTCAGTCATTCAAGCAAGCTTTACAAACTCCTTAAACACCTTTTACTTTAAACCTAATATACTATATTGACCATAAGTGATGCTCAGCTTTAAACAGCATTATTGTTAAGAATTGTTAAGATGTATTATTGATGATACAGATGTTTAAGATTTAATGACATTTCTTCTGGTTTTCTATTGAGAGGGAGAGAGAGTTAGGCTGGCCATATATTATACAATTTTCTTGTACAATTTTCATTTAGATTTACCAAAACCATATAATATGAGGTCAAACCTAAATATTTTCAATTTGTATGCAATCAGGCAGGCCCTTGCACTACACAGTTAAATGTAAATCTAAAGAAAGTGAAGTTAGAAAATTGTATAATGTATGGCCAGCTTAAGGCTCCTTTCACACATGCTATCCATTTGTCAGTTTTTTATTTATCTTTTGACAGTTGAACAGACATCAATGCCTCTCTATGGGGAAAAAAAACATGGATAAATGGATGATCATTTATTTACATCAGTATTCATCTGTTTTTGCATGGGTAGTGGATTTCAATGAACTTATGAGAAACTCATGAAAACCTGATAAACAGCATCAGTTTTTTCTTTGAAAAGACGTGACTGAACTGATGAAATGAATGATCCATATGTGTGAAGGGGGCCTAATAGTTCCTTTTGATATAAGTTTTTTAAGTTTTTCCCTTTTTTTTTTTTTTGTTCGGATATACATTGTAACTATTTATAGAGCAATAAAATACTGTATATTGAATTCCCTTTTAATGAGTAGGTGTCAGGACCACTCTAGTACCTAATAGAGACTGTATAGCCAGCTGAAATTGCTAAAGTCCTTTGTCAAAGTAGGTTCAGTAAGGTACAATTAATGTGCTATGTAGTTTGCCTGCTGGGGTTCTAAATAACTATAAATCAAGGAGCACTAAAGAACAGCATTTAGCTGTTGCGCTTTCAGTTGCAACCATGAATAATGGTACACTATGGTAACAAGAAATAGACCCTGATTTAAAGAGGAGGATTGACAAACTGAAAATCAAATTAATGTCATTTCAGGCATTTTGTTGCCTGAAGTGTTTTTTGTTTAACCTCATCAATACTGGGCACTTTCGCCCCCCCCCCCCTCTTCTTTCCCAGACCAATTTTCAGCTTTCAGCACTCTTCGCACTTTCAATGACAATTGCGCGGTCATGCTACGCTGTACCCAGATGAAAATGTTATCATTTTGTTCACACAAATAGAGCTTTCCTTTGGTGGTATTTATTCACGACTCCATTTTTTATTTTTTGCGATATAAGTGAAAAAAGAGCGGAAATTTGGAAAACGAACACTATTTTCTTCTTTCTATTTTAAAAGAAATCCAATAAAATCTAATTTTGTCATAAATTTAAGCCAAAATGTATTCTGCTACATGTTTTTGGTAAAAAAAAATTCTGTTAAGTGTATACCAATTGATTCATATGATCACTGACAGATGAATCAATTGCTTCAGTGCACATGTGCCGATGATGTCGGGACATACAGATACTGGCGATATCTCTTAAGCCGTTCAGGTTTAGGAGATATCTGGGATAGCTACAGGTAAGCCTTAGCCTTAACTGTAGCAAAAAGTCATTGTAAAGGGTTTACAACCACTTTAAGATTGCTTCTTGGTGCAGTGGTTTCTTAGATGATACCTGTATTCATTAAAACACCCTATTTGCACAAAAAAAAGCATTGGCTTATTCAATAAGCAAAGAGTACCTATTTTACAATAGAGGTATGGAGGTTGATTTACTAAAGGCAGTTTTTCAGTTTGCAAGATAATTTTCCCCAGAGCTTAATGAATATGGTGAAGCTTTAGGAAAGAAAAAATAAATTACCGTATTTATCGGCGTATAACACGCACTTTTTCCCCCTTAAAATCGGGGGAAAGTCGTGGGTGCGTGTTATACGCCGATACCCAAAAAAAAAATGACAAAAATCGGTTGCGGCGCCGAAAAATGGCGACCGCGGCCGAAAAAGGCCGAACCGCGGCCGAAAAAGGCCGGAAAAAGCCGAAGCGCGGCCGAAAAAGGCCGGAAAAAACCGAAGCGCGGCCGAAAAAGACCGAAGCCGGCTGTTCAGCTCCGCTCGTAGTCCCGCCTCCCTGCGCTCGCTTCCGAAACAGCAGGGAGGCGGGACTCCGAGCGGAGCTGAACAGTCGGCTCGGTCTTTTTCGGCCGCACTTCGGCCTTTTTCGGCCGCGGTTCGGTCTTTTTCGGCCGCGCATGCGCGGTATTTCTCGCGGCGGGAAATTTAAATGATGGCGAACTTCAAATGACACTAGGAAGCTGCAAATGACACTAGCAAGCTGCAAATGACGCCGGGCAAGCTACAAATGACGCTGGGCAAGCTGCAAATGACGCTGGGCAGGTTGCAAATGACGCTGGGCAGGCTGCAAATGACGCTGGGAAAGGCTGCAAATGACGCTGGGAAAGGCTGCAAATGACGCTGGGAAAGGCTGCAAATGACGCTGGGAAAGGCTGCAAATGACGCTGGGAAAGGCTGCAAATGACGCTGGGCAAGGCTGCAAATGACGCTGGGCAAGCTGCAAATGACGCTGGGCAAGCTGCAAATGACGCTGGGCAAGCTGCAAATGACGCTGGGCAAGCTGCAAATGACGCTGGGCAAGCTGCAAATGACGCTGGGCAAGCTGCAAATGACGCTTAAATGTAAGTTTTTTTTTTTCCCTAAACTTCTCTCCTAAAACTTTTTTTCCTTAAAATTCCCTCCTAAACTTGGGGTGCGTGTTATACGCCGGTGCGTGTTATACGCCGATAAATACGGTAAAAATTTAGCTTGCACATGATTGAGTGATAGAAGTCAGATTTCTACCTTTCCCTAAATCCAAGGGGGAAATTCCCTTGCATGGTGAAAAGTCTTTTTGCCTTTACTAAATCGACCACATGGTGAACATAAAAATAGTTTAATAATTCTTTACGTGGATCAAATGCTTCTCATGCTCCCTGAAGTAGGGTGGTTGCTTAATGTGGTTAGCAAAGTTAATCCTGTTGCATAAAGTAAAGTTTTTTTTTTTTTGGTTATTTGCCTGTTTCTGGGCATATCAGGGACATTTGAAGCCAGGTTATACTAACAAATATTTGTAAGACCAGTTTCACACTGGGGCCATATTTAAGCAGCGCTTTTCGGCCACTAGCAGGGCACTTTTAACCCCAAAGAAGGCGCTTTCAGGCGCTTCGGATGTGCTGCCCATTCACTGTATACAGCGCTCTCAAACCGCCCCAAAGATGCTGCTTACAGGACCTTTCTGAATGTCCTGCAAGCGCACTGCCTGTGTGTGAAAGCACCCATTGTAATGAATGGGAGGCACTTTACAGGCTGTATTTCTAGTGCTAAAACGCCTGAAAACTGCCTCCAGTGTGAAAGCGTTCTAACCGATGTCCGTAAGCATTATGGAGGCTCTTGGGCAGCAAGCGTAATGCCATTCTTGCCATTCTTACCTTTATGAACACAAACCATAAAACTGCTGCTTTTTTGTTGGAACACAATAATACTGCTGTTTGATGAAGAGATTATTTCCCTTAGAACAATGTGACTCTAATAACTTTGTGCTACATGCTGTATATGCAACTGTATTTCTTGTATGAGCACATATTGCCCAGGCCTCTACTAAAAAGCCAAGCACATTATAAATGTATTTGCTATTTATTTGTATAGTGCCAACAATTTGTGCAGCACTTTTACATACACATTGTTCGTTCACATCAGTGCCCTCAAGGAGCTTACACTCTAAATTGGCATATTAACTCTGTATTGTAGTTTTCTCTAATTACACATAACTGTAGCATTTAAAAAAAAAAAAAAGCATTTTCTGGAAATTAAAACAATAGAGCCCCTGGCCCATTCACACGGGAGAAGGCAAACCTTTTTAATTTACATGATGAGTTAGTGCAGTCTTGTTCAGATAGTTTGTTTTATACCTCCAGCTGCTACCAAATAGCCGGCGTGCTGAATAAGCACTTATTTCAGCATGCCCTTGATAAAATTAATGAAAGCATCTGCAGTGAAAGCAATGGCAGCTGCACAGCCTTATGGAAAGAGCAAACTTCTGCTTTGCATCGTGATCAAAAAGGAGCAGTTTTGAGCTGGAAGCTAATGCTGGGCTCATTTCTCGGCATTAGGAGTTGCACCTGCCACAGCTTCAGACAAGAGCAAAAAGGAGGTTTGTTGATTGTGTCTTCTTGTTAGCGTCATTGTTATTGGCATGGGAAGGATGATGTCATCCTTATCAGGCCCAATAGCACTCCCACAGAGTGACAAATAATTTCTTGGCTGCTGTTTTCTCAGCAGGAGTCTTGCTCTGATGGGAGATGCAGCATATACTTCTCTGTTATCTAATGTTAGACTATAGAGAGGTGAATGGAAATGAAAGGGATTGGTACTTGCAATCAGTGCACATAGTAATATCTAAGGTGTAATGAAACATAAGTGCACATTTAGGGTAATTATACCACTACCAGGTGGGGCCCTGGAGCTTTGCATGTTTAGAAACTGCTTCAAGAGGAGGACGTGTGCAGTGAGGAGTACGGCTACACCATCTGCCACTTTCTCATTTTCTCATTAATTCTTCTATCCCTGAAGCCAACAAGCACATTGACTTTGAACAGCATTTCATCTGCTCACAACTGAAGACCTTCCCACTTGGGTGATGCACAAACTTGGTTCCATGCTACTAACAGAAGAGAATGCTAATGTGTGTGTAATAAATGCAACTAAATTAAACTTCCAACAAGTCCATCCAAAATCATGAATAATCTTGTTTACTGGTCAGAGACAATGTTGCATCCATAAGTATAGGTTATACAACAAGTTTAAAGTTATGTAGTGTTAGTCTGGGAAATAATGGATATCACCTTTATAATAAATGTAAAAGGTGGGTATGCTCAAAAAGTGCAAAGTAGTTATGCACATATAAATTGCCAGGTGCATACTCTTTCAGTCATAACCTAGATACCTACCCATAACTTTAACTTTCTCCTAAAGTGCCTGACTAGCCTTAACCACTTCCGCCCAGCATGTCAGTTGATGGCTGGGTGGGGGCATATATCGTCCTGGTTGTCCATAATATAATGCCCTCCTGAAACGCACCTCACACGCAGCGACAAGGCTGTGCTGCGGCGTGATCTGTCACCATCTGTGTCCATCAGACACAGCCGATGACTGATCAGTGTGCTGGCTTCTGAAACAATGATTGTTGTAATCATTTATAGAAAATCACATGACCATTGTAAACAATGGATGTCTTCCTTTGATGCCATCCATTGTGTACAAGTGTGCTGCTAGCTGTGACACAGCTAATCACAACAATACACACTGAATGAATTTCAGTTTCATTCAGTAGATATGGTTGCTTATACCAAATTGTGTTTAAAAAAAAAAAAATAAAATCCTGATCACTTCCCCAGAGTAGAACAATGTTAGTATGGTAACACTGTATTCCTCTGGTCACCGTAATAACAAAAAAAATAAAA
Organism: Lithobates sylvaticus; assembly: GCA_028564925.1. Taxonomy (NCBI): domain Eukaryota; kingdom Metazoa; phylum Chordata; class Amphibia; order Anura; family Ranidae; genus Lithobates; species Lithobates sylvaticus. The sequence goes on along the minus strand of CM053030.1, from coordinate 200,804,421 downwards.
GTTGTAAAGAAAAATGTAATAAAAACAAATATATAAAAAAATAAAACTTTATTTATTTGTATTTTTTCGTACGGTCACCAGTCAGTGTCCCTGATCACATTCCTTGCTGATTTAGAGGATGGATGTCACTTTTTTTTTTTAAACAGCCATGCCATGTATTTTGACAACAGACATTTGGGGACCCTTGTTGGATCTTAGGGCTGTTAGATATAAATGATTTGTGTCCTTTTTCATCAGGCTACCTCTGATCCATACATTAAAGTCTGCAAATAGGACTACCTTTACCGAAAAACTTTTTCTGACTTTAGGAAAAGTCCAAACTCCTAATTTGCATACTTGTCCCAGGTCACAATCTCAAAGTTATAGATTAATTGGCCAGTGGTGTTTAGGCTAGCTAATGTCCTGAAAACGGGGGGGGGGGGGGGGGAGTATTTTTAAGTAGTCTGGTCCTTTGTTATTACACAGTGGCTTTTTGTTTCCCTCATTGCGAGGGGAATATCTCCTAAACCATACAGGTATTTTTTTTTTTTTACCTACAGGTAAGCTTTATTATAGGCTTACCTGTAGGTAAAAGTAAAAAAAAACACTATAGAACCGCTTTAAGAGAAACTGTAGTAACAGAATAATGGATGCTGCCTTTGCTTTTCTCTCCCTCAGAGAATGCTAGTTCCCTGCCTGCGATACCGCAACTTTGTCTGCTAAAGCCTGGTACACAATTATTATTTTTATTTTTTTCAACCCAGTGGGCGGAATAAAAATAAACTGACAAACCGCCTTACCAACACAAGCAATGTTGGTGCGGCAATCTCTTATTCTGTGCCTATGTATTCTGCCATTGACTTCAAGCGCCGGTCGGATTCTGGCTTTCCAGCATGTCCCTGCAACAAAAGCTGGTCATCGGACCAGCTTCTGATGGACAGACAGGTGTACACACTGCTGGACCGGACAATTTTTAGCTCATGTATACCCAACATAAGTTGTTGATGCAGTAAAGAATCAAGAAATTGGGACATGGAACAAGATTTGGCATTGCTGGAAGATTCGGAAACTCCAGTTCAATGTTTCTGAAGGTAAAATAATACACCTAGGGAAAAATAATCCCTTGAGAGAGTACAACATTGGGGGTACAGTGTTGGCCAGCCCTACAGAGCAAAAATATTTGGGGGTACTTATTTCAGATGATTGCAAAATGAGCAAACAGTGTGACCAGATTATGTGAAGACCAAATGGAATTCTCATATGCATCACTGGAGGGGTCACCAGCAGGAGGAAGGAGGTCCTGATTCCCCTATATAGATCTTTAGTGAGACCTCATTTAGAATGTGTCCAGTTCTGTAGACCTCCTTTACAAAATAAAATATTGAAATGACAGAACAAGCCCAGAGACGGGTAACTAAAATGGTGAAAGGCCTGGGGGATAAAACAAATCAAGAGTGACTTCAGGAACTTAATATGTACAGTCTGAAAGGAAAAAAGGGAGAGGGGAAACATGATTGAAACCGTCAAATACATCAAGGGGATGAATAAGGTTCTAGAGGGCAGTATTTTCAATATGAAGCCAAAATTAACAACACAGGGACATGACCTCCAACTAACTGGAGGAAAGTTCAAAACTAATCTTAGAAAGTATTATTTTACTGAAAGGGTAGTTGATGCTTGGAATAAACTTCCAGCAGAGTTAGGGTGTCAGTCAACAGTAAGTGGTTTCAAACATACAGTGGATATAAAAAGTCTACACACCCCTGTCAAAATGTCAGGTTTCTGTGATGTAAAAAATGAGACAAAAAAAAATCTTTTCTTTACTTTTTCCACCTTTTTAACCACCTGATTACTTTGCACTTAAACCCCCCTCGTGACCAGACCAATTTTCAGCTTTTGGCGCTGAGGCACTTGGAATGACAATTGCGCGGTCATACGACACTGTACCCAAATTAGATTATCATTTTTTCCCCACAAATAGAGCTTTCTTTTGGTGGTATTTGATCACCTCTGCGTTTTTTATTATTTGCGCAATAAACAAAAGAAGAGCGACAAATTTAAAAAAATATATATATTTTTTACTTTTTGCTATAATAAATATCCCCAAAAAATATATAAAAAAACTTTTTTTCCTCAGTTTAGGCCGAAACGTATTCTACATATTTTTGTTAAAAAAAAAAATCGCAATTAGCGATTATTGATTGGTTTGCGCAAAAGTTATAGCATTTACAAAATAGGGGATAGTTTTATAGCATTTTTATTTATTTTTTTTTTTTTACTAGTAATGGCGGCGATCAGCGATTTTTTTTTTTTTTATTGTGACTGCGACATTATGGCGGACACATCAGACATTTTTGACACATTTTTGGCACCATTGTCATTTATACAGCAATCAATGCTATTTAAATGCATTGATTGCTGTATAAATGACACTGGCAGTGAAGGGGTTAACCACTAGGGGGCGGGGAGGGGTTAATTATGTTCCCTGTTAGTGATTCTTACTGTGGGGGGAGGGGACTCACAAGGGGAGGAGACTCACAAGGGGAGGAGACCGATCGGTGTGTCTCTGTACAGAGAACACACCATCGGCTCCTCTCCTCTGACAGGACTGTTGATCTGTGTGTTTACACACACAGATCCACGGTCCCGCTGTGTTACCGGGCAATCGCGGGTGCCCAGCGGACATCGAGGCCGCTGGGCACGCGCATCGGGTGCCCAGTGACACGGCGAGAGTGCGCGCGCGCCCCCCGCGGCGCGCGCGCGCGCTCCCTGGAGTGCACAGAAGGGGAGGACGTCATATGACGTGCTCCCGGCACAACAGATCCGCGCTGTAGCCGTCATTTGGCTATAGCGCGGATCTCAGCTAGTTAATGTGACCTATAAACTATACAACTCAGCTAAACAACAAATTGAAATCTTTTATGTGGAGGGAAGTAAAAATAAAATAATATGTTTGCAAAAGTGTGCACACCCTTAACTAATACGTTGTTGAAGCACCTTTTGATTTTATTACAGAACTCAGTCTTTTTGGGTATGAGTCTATCGGCATGGCACATCTTGACTTGGCAATATTTGCCCACTCTTCTTTACAAAAACACTCCAAATTTGTCAGATTGCGAGGGCATCTCCTGTGCACGGCCCTCTTTAGATCACCCCACAGATTTTCAATCGGTTTCAGGTTTGGGCTCTGGATGGGCCATTCCAAAATTTAATCTTCTGGTGAAGCCATTCCTTTGTTGATTTGGATGTATGCTTTGGACCGTTGTCATGCTGAAAGATGAAGTGCCTCTTCATATTCAGTTTTTTAGCAGAAGCCTGATGGTTTTGTGCCAATATTGACTGACTGGTAGTTGCAACCATTCATAATTCCCTCTACCGTGACTAAAGCCCAATGCTACCACCACCATGTTTCACTGTGGGTATGGTGTTCTTTTGGTGATGTGCAGTGTTGTTTTTGTGCCAAACATAGCTTTTGGATTTAGTGGCAAAAAGTTCAACCTTGGTTTTATCAGACCATAACATATTTTCCCACATGCTTTTGGCAGACTTCAGATGTGTTTTTGCAAAATTTAGCCAGGCTTGGATGTTTTTCTTCATACGAAAATACTTTCTTGCCACACTACCCCATAGCCCAGACATATGAAAAATATGAGAGATTGTTGTCGCATTTACCACACAGCCAGTATTTGCCAGATATTCCTGCAGCTTTTTTAATGTTTCTGTAGGCCTCTTGGCAGCCTCCCTGACCCGTTTTCTTTTCATCTTCATCAAGTTTACCAAGTTTACCAAGAACTGGAGGGATGTCCAGTTCTTGGTAATGTCACTGTTGTGCCATGTTTTCTCCACTTGATGATGACTATCTTCACTGTGTTCCATGGTATATCTAATGCCTTGAATTTTTTTTTTTGTACCTTTTCTCCTGACTGATACCTTTTAACAATGAGATCCCTCTGATGCTCTCTGCGGACCATGGCTTTTGCAGTAGGATGCGACTAAGAAAATGTCAGCAAAGACCTACTGGAACAGCTGCACTAAGAGGTTAATCAAAGGCACTTTAACACGAGTTTGAATGTGGTTGCTTAACTCTGAATACAGCTACATCCCCCAGTTATAAGAGGATGTGCACACTTAGGCAACCACATTATTTTTTACCCCCCACCCACCCCCAAAAGATTTCAGTTTGTTTTGCAATTGAGTTGTACAGTTTAAAGATCACATTGAAGGTGGAACAAGTTCTGAAATTATTTATTTGTCATTTACATCACAAAAACCTGACATTTTAACAGGTGTAGACTTTTTATTTCCACTGTACATGGGACAAACCTAGATGTATACTCGGACAAAAAAGTTAACAAAAAAGAAAGAGATGTATGTATGTGTATGTGTGTAAATGTATGTATGTGTGTATATGTATATATATATATATATATATATATATATATATATACACACACACACGCACGCATGCGGTAAGACTCGATGGACCACTTTGGCATTTTTTTTTCTGCAGTCACTTTATGTTTCAAAATTTTGACACATTTACTGCATGGTTGTACTAAATTCTAACACTATGAGATATATCTTCGGAAGGACAATGGCCCCCTTATACTTCCCTTGAGACAGATCCTTTTTAAAACATATTTTCTAGTAGGTGACTGAAGAGAGCATTAACTAGTATACCCAGTAAAAGCAGATTTCTTTTTATTTTTTTTACCCTTTTTAAATATTTATTCCTGTAAATGTTCAGTGAGGCTGAGGTCTGGGGACTGTAGAGGACAGGGCGACAGCCAGCATGTCACATGCTTCAGTTCAGATAAGCTTGTTATAGATTCAATGTATGTGTAGAATCATTGTCCTGCCCTGCTGAAAAATGAATTATTTCTCGCAACTTTGTTGTGTAAATTTATTTTTGGTAAACACATAATATAACATCTAAAACCTCATGAAACATTAAATGAGCTGAGTGGAGTAATGAAAATACTCCTGCTTACTGAAGATGCACACTAATATGTATTCATATAGCATTTTCTGATGTGCTGTACACAAGATTAGATATAACAATCAGGATGGTAAAGATAGCAAGATAGAGGTAATGAATTCTGGAAGCTATGGCCAAAAAGTCACAAGGTCACTGTGCAGCTAATATTATCTACATAAACAAATTATGTATTCCTGTGTTAGGAAAATTTAAAAAATCTCCTCCTCTACCAATATGCAATAACAATAATGACCGGCTGCAGCTCTATTAAGGTACTGAACCTTTAAATTGACTAGATACTGGTTTTAGCGCTGCCTGGTGCCATAGGTGTCGTACAAATACCAACATAAATACAACCTTGAAAATAAGGTAAATAAACAATTTAAATATTATAAAACACGTGACATTCATCAATTAATCTATGTCCTTGTGTTTCTTCATGCATTCAAATTGTGACAATTGATCATGCAGTCTTTAACTGTGCCAGGTGCTGTCTCTTTAAAGTGCACGTTGGTCTGCCCTCCTGTGTACCCACTTACTCACCGACTGGTATGGGCTTCTATATTATAAGAGTTATAAGCACTTAGTGATGGTCCTGGTTGTTCTGGAGCTTGTGTTTTTTAGTGATTATATCCCACAATAGCATGCCATGCTGTTATAGTTTTACTCATTAACAAACTAATAGCATCATTTCTTTTTTTTTTTAAATGGTATAATTAAAACGAATTACACTCTTACACTTGTAAATAAAAAAGAGCTAAATGCCGAACCAGAAGTTCACATCAGTGTGGGTCTCACCAGCCGGAAATTACGTCACCACCAGCCGTCACCTGAGCTAGCCTTTCATAATGAATGCCCAGGGGGAGGCAGATGGCAACAAGGGTTAAAGGAAGTAAGGGAGCTCTGTATGACAAGACAGTGGGTGTTTTTTCAGATTGCAAGAGGGCAATGATTGGTCAGTAGTGTTGGTTCACAAAACGGCATACATTGTTTTATATACATACATTATTATATCTCGTATACATCAAAATAATTGACAAAATAAACACGGTATTGCTGTGTAATTATTTTCTATATGAAAAGAACATTTAAAGTGGAACTGAACTGGATGTTCCCAAAAATGGAAAGCAGAGGGTAAAAAGCTAGTTGTCCACTGTTTTCTGTGGTCCTTCTGCATCTGACTTTTTTTTTTCCCCCATTACTGATTTACCGTGACTTGCTCTGCACTGTCTCTGCATGTGGAGGAAACTCTGAATTCCTCTTGAACTACTGTAATTTGTTTTTTTTTTTTTGGTCTGTGTGTCTTATTAAAGAGGTAATAAACTCAAAAGTGAACATTAATTATATTGCAGCTTACCAATCCTTAGATTTGGTGGCTGCATTTGCTTTTTTCCCCTCTGTTTTCACCTGGCAATCTGGCCTGTAACACACCACCTGTATTTGCGTGCACCCGCTATGAATGGAGGAGCACAGGGGGCATGGCACCTTTGGGACAGCAGCATTGTTCTTAGGGGAGGGGGAGTGTTATAGGTACTGGCAGATTTACATACACCAACAAATTGAAGCCAAACTCCAGCTCAGTGTAGTTACACAAGTAGTTACAGCAACAGGTTTCCTTTTTTTTTTTTTTTCTTTTTTTTTTTGTAAGCTGCAATATAATATGCCTGCTTTTTGGGTTTACAACTACTTTAAATGGTTGTAAAACTCTTGTGTTTTTTTACCCTAATACATTCTATGCATTAAGGTGAAAAACCTATAGTGAAGCAGCCCCCCAGAACCCCCCATTTTACTTGGAACCAATCTTTCCAGTGAGGAGAACGAGCCCAGCAGCTCCAGCTACTGTCTTGGGTCCTCATTGGACAGATTGATGGAAACAAGAGCCATTGGCTCCCGCTGCTGTCAATCAAATCCAGTGACATGGGGGGTGGGGCCAATTCCTGCTGTATGTGTCAATGGACGCAGCAGTAGGACTTGGGAGCGCACCTGCACGAGTGGCCCCTTGAAAAGCGGGTCTCTGAGGGGGCACTCGATGCAGGGAGGAGCGCCCAGGGGGACCCCAGTAGAGGAGGATCGGGGCCACTCTGTGCAAAACCCGTGCACAGTGGAGGTAAGTATAACATGTTTGTTGTTAAAAAAAAAAAAAAAGCCCTGTGAACCTTTACAACCACTTAAATCACTTTTTTTTTTACATTTTCACATACATGTTAAAATGTGCATTTTATGTTAGAAAATGACTAAAAGTATTACTAAACCCAGGACCCTGCATTCACTATATCTGTTCTTCCACAGTACACAGAACATGAACATGCTTTATTTTAGTCAATATAAACTGCTAAATATGATCTTACTGTTGTGGGTTTAGTGACACTTCAAAGCCCCCAAACATATATTTTCTCAAAGCAGGGGCCCTGGAGAATAAAATGTTAACTGTTGCAGTTTTTCATGTCACACATATGTGCAGCCTTTCTTTAAAACACACATTTTCAGGAAACAAGATGCACTTAAATGCTTTTTAGTGTGCACAAAACACTATATAATATTCCATTCTATGGTATAATATAAAATACTATGTTGTGTTGAGAAAATAGATACCAAACAGATCAAGATTTGCGTTTGCCCATGCCTGTGAAATGGTAACAATCTATGGTACCTAGAATTGTCCATAGGCAACACTTTAAAAGCCTTTACAGGTGACCCGTTTTAGAGTTAAAGGATAAGTTCACCTTTGTACAAAAAATAATAAATGCACATCTTTTTGCAGGTAGGAGCCCACTGATACATCCTCTGCCCTCCAAGCCAGCCAGTCAAACTCACATCTGTATGATCGGCTGCCTCTTCCTGCCACCGTTCACAGCCAGTCACTTCTGACTTCATTTATGGCAGAGTCGGGACAGGGATAAATGTTCCTCCTTCATTGTATGCTGCTGACCCGACCAGCTGTCCTGATTTCCCTGATGGGACAGGAGAGCTTGGGAATGGCGGAGGGTGGCAGCATGGGAGGTGGACCCTTTCAAACCCTGTAAAAGTGATCGGGCAGCTGCATAGCCATTCAGATCACTCTTACCCAAAAGAGCATTGCCAGCTGGTAACTGGAGATCATTGTTGCAGCTGCTTCCAGTTCAGGATGTATATATACGTACGCTGGATGGAAAGCAAGGATTTGTCATCACTTTCCCTGCCCTGTAGACAGGAAGTGAGAGAGTATCTTCCCAATATGAGGGAAGATCCCCTCTCAGTTGTCTGGAGATCAGGTGCCCCATTGGAAGAGTTCCCCTCATGTTCTGGTGAAAACTGATTTTTGTGGGGTGTGGCAGCAGTAGCTTGAATGTAGCACAATAACAGCCCTGTGTATAATGCTTGGACTGAAATACACTGACAAGCTGGGCAAGGGGTTCTCAGCAAAAGCCAAAAAAACAGCACCGAGTGCACCTAAACACCAAGTATTTATTATTTTATTTATATGCATTTAGAAATGTCCTACAAATGCATACAAACTGCAAAAAAAATTAAAAATAAGTGGCAGTATGATGGAGGCCTGTGTGTAACACATTGTGTAGCATCTATGCACATAACATGAAAACAATTATTTGATGCTATGTTTTCTTTAACCTGTTGCCGCCTGCGTAACACATCTGTGCTTAAAGTGCCCTTACGGTACACTCCCATTAGAGAGACCAAGCTGTCTAACGCCTCCTACCCACGATCAGATTTTCAGACGACCGTTTGTCTGTTTTTGGTTGCATGCTAGTCTCATGTCGAAAGTGAATAGGTTACTCACTGTACAAAAATTCTCATACGACAGAATACAATATCAGAAGTGATGTAATGTGTTGAATAGTTTTGTATGTGTTCTTTCGTTTCTGAGCATGCGTATTCTTGCTCTTACGATTTTTTTCAGATGAAAACCGTACTAATTAAACAAAGATCAGAGTTCACGTACGATAAAAGTTTTATAGTCTGCACAGCCAGCTTTTGTTAGACGAAAAATAGGATCCGGCTTATCGAAAATGTACCGTGCTAACGATACGAAAATCGGCAGATCGTTTGTCAGACGAAATGTAGCTTCCGATTTCCGTATCGCGTGTACGGGCCTAAAGACTGCTCTTGCTACCCAACAAACGATCGGTAGCAGACGGGACAGTCGCCCAATCATGTGACCACTGTGACAGCCAATCACAGTGGTCACAAGATTGCTGAAACTTCCCACCCTGCCAGACAGTCAAAACTTTTTAAAGGGATGTCCGAGTGAGCTGGAAGGGGTTAAAATACCTTTTAACTTTTTTGTTTTATTTAAAAAAAATTACTGGAAGTGAACCTTTGTACAGCATCAAGATTATAATTAATTTGTGGTGCTGTATGATTTTTTTTTAAAATTAACCAAATGTTGAATTCTTTTTTCATAGATATACACAAGCAGATCTTTCATACATTTAACATGTTCTCTGTAGAAGTTGCAGAATGTGGTTTTAAATAACACAAGTTTACAAAGTTACATATTTGAATGTTATCACTAGTAGTGCAGTTTCAATGCAGCCTGAAAAAAAAAAAAAAGACATTACTTTTTAACTTCAGGCTGGCTTTACTCTTGTATGATTACAACAAACTGTTGTTAAAACTTTATAGAAACAGATGTTGAGAATTTTTTTTTTTAACACACTTGTAAACGAGAGTGTGCTTTTTTGTGCAGTAAAGGGCATAGTTGCCCTTTAACCACTTAAGCCCCGGACCATTTGGCTGCCCAAAGACCAGAGCACATTTTGCGATTCGGCACTGCGTCGCTTTAACTGACAATTGTCGTGTGACGTGGCTCCCGAACAAAATTAATGTCCTTTTTTTCCCCACAAATGGAGCTTGTAATATAATCAATATTTTGATCACTGCTGCGGTTATTATTTTTTGCGCTATAAACAAAAAAATAGCGACATTTAAAAAAAAATAAAAATAAATTTGCTATAATAAATATCCCCAAAAAATATAAAAAAAAATTTTTCCCTCAGTTTAGGCCGATATGTATTCTTCTACATATTTTTGTAAAAAAAAAAAAAAATCTCTAAGTGATTGGTTTGCGCAAAAGTTATAGCATCTACAAAATAGGGGATAGCCTTATGGCATTTTTATTATTCTTTTTTTTTTTTTTTACTAGTAATGGTGGCGATCAGCAATTTTTATCATGACTGCAACATTATGGCAGACAGATCAGACACTTTTGGCGCGATTTTGGGACCATTCACATTTATACAGCGATCAGTGCAATTAAAAATGCATTGATTACTGTGTAAATGTTACTGGCAGGGAAGGTGTTAACCACTCGGCGCTGTAGGGGTTAAGTGTGTCCTAGGGGCTGTGTGTGACATGACACTGAACACCGCTCCCGATTACAGGGAGCTGTGATCAGTGTCCTGTCACTAGGCAGAATGGAAATTTCTTGTTTACATAAGCATTTCCCCGTTCTTCCTCTGTGAGACGATTGCGGGTATCCTCGCAGACAACAGGTCCTCGGAACCCACACTCACTGCGGGCGCGCCCGAAAACCGCTTCTTAAAGGGCAACATACAGGTATGTTAATCTGCCTGTACGTGCCCTTCTGCTGATGTATATCGCCTGAGCCGGTCGGCAAGTAGTTACACAAAAACGCTGACATTATTTTCTCATGCAGCCTTTTGGTGGCTGCTATTGCATACATATTTAAATCAGTTCTATTTCCAGGTAGAACAGCTCTGTGTAGCAACACAATTATTGTATTTGCCCTAGTACTTGCAACTTTTGGGTAGCTCCAAACTACATAACTAGATTGGCGCTTTGGCAGGTTAATTTAGAATAATTCTTTAAAAAAAAATGTGGGCAACTTGACTACCTACCTGCAACAGCTTAAACATTTTGTATGTGCCCTTTCTTTTCTATTTGTTCTTTATACCTTGAAAGTTCAGTAAACAGAAATAATTTAATTAAACAAACATCCAGTGTGCCCACTCTGCTCTTAAAAAAAAACCACAACATTCTCTTAGGTACACATGCATCCAGTGGATGCAGGTACTCGCCTAGCAGGGTGTTCCAAGCATCCTGGAAAACTTGACACAGTCCCACTGCAGACTTTGGTAGTCTTAAGATGTATTTGCAATCTACCTGGACTGTCTCTAAGATCAGTGCTCAGTGGCAGCTACACTGTAGATAGATATTTTTTGTTGACTTTTCTCAATTTTGCATGAATTGTCATACTGCAGCATACATGCATCAGCATCTGCCTATACTGATCAATGAGAGATGCAGCCGTTTTAATCAAAACTCTTGCTTTGTGGAAATGCCTCAAAACTGGAAACGTCTACTTTGCTTTACTGTCACTTAGACTTTGGTTCATATACTGTCTACAAGTCTTGGACAAATTGTATTTATCTAGAGAAACTTGTTTCAAATTTGGACTCATTGATTTTGAGCGCCTGCTGCCCTCTTTCTGCTCCCTGGCTTTAGGGCTCTTTCACACGGGGCGGATCAGTGCAGATCCACCCCGTGGATAGCCGCTTGCTCAGCGGGGATTGCCGGAGCGATCTCCGCTGAGCAGGAAGATGACAGGTCCGTCTCTGCACTCCGTGCAGGGACGGACCTGTCAGAGCGCCGCTCTCCCCTATGGGAGATCGGGTGACGACGGACCGTAGAGTCCGTCGTCATCCGATCCGCTCTGCAGACGGATGAAAAAATTTGGTTTTCCTCCGTCTGCAGAAACGGAGCAGAGCGGGCACGGGCGAGAGCGGGTGTCAGCGGATGCTCATCCGCTGACACCCGCTATCCCATAGGGATACCTGTATGTCCGTTTTTCATCCGAAAACGGAAGGATGAAAAACGGACATACGGTCCGTCCGTGTGAAAGAGCCCTTAGTGTTTTCATGTGTAAAGTTGTTAGACTTTGCTTCCATCTAGGAGGAATGGCTTTGTGGTCACAACATTTATATGAACCACTTCTGATGGTATTGTTCTACACTGCAGATTGTGTACCTGGGTCCCATTGGTTTTTACAGGTTCTTTGCTGATAGTGATTCTTGACATTGTTCAGATTTTGTGGCAAAGAAAGATTGATGTATTTCATCTTTGCTGCACTCATTATCCATAGACGACCACTAAGCATTTGGCACCTGCTATCTTTTGACATACTAATCTGAAAGACTGTACAGTGTGTGTAATATACAATGGGGGAAATAATTATTTCACCCCCTGCCGATTTTGTAAGTTTGCCCACCTACAAAGAAATAAAGGGTCTATAATGGTTATAAGTGTATTTTAAGACAGAATATCAACAAAATCCAGAACACTATACAAATGTTATAAATTGAGTTGCAGTTCAGTGAGTAGTTTGAATTACATAGTTTGGTAAAGTTGAATAAAGACTACAGTCCTTCCCGTTCAACCTGTTTAGGTGTGTGTGTGTGTGGAAAAATAATTTCCCATATCCTTATATTGTAAAATAAGTATTTGATCCCAAGCAAAACGTGATTTTGTACTTGGTGGAGAAACCCCTGTTGGCAAGCACAGAGGTAAGACATTTCTTGTAGTTGGTTACCAGGTGTGCACACATCTCAGGAGGGATTTTGGCCCACTCTTCTTTACAGATCTTCTCTAAATCGTCAAGGTTTCTTGGCTGTCGCTTGGCAACTCCAAGTTTCAACTCCCTCCATAAATTTTCTATAGGATTAGGGTCTGGCACTGGATAGGGCCCTCCATGACCTTAATGTTCTTCTTAAACCACTCCTTTTGTTGCCTTGGTATGTTATGGATCATTGTCATGCTGAAAGACTTATCCATGTCCCATCTTCAGTGTTCTGGCTGAGTGAAGAAGGTTCTCATCCAAAATTTTACATTACGTGGCCCTGTCCATTGGCCCCTCAATGCGACAAAGCCAGCCTGTACCTTTAGGCCCCTTTCACACTGAAGTGTTTTTCAGGAAAAAAAAATAGCGCCCGTATAGCTCCTGAAAAAAAGCGGGTCCTTTAACTCCAGTGTGAAAGCCGGAGGGCTTTCACACTGGAGCGGTGCGCTAGCAGGACGGTAAAAAAAGTCCTGCTAGCATATTTGGAGCGGTGAAGAAGCGGTGTACTCTCCGCTCCTACCCATTGAAATCAGTGGGACACCGCGGGGATACCGCGGTAATACCTCCGGCAAAGTGTTGATTTGCGGGGGTTAAAACCACCCCGCTATCGGCCGCATACCGCGGCTAAAACAACGGTAAAGCAGCACTAAATACAGTGCTGCTTTACCGCCGCCGCCCCCACCGCCTCAGTGTGAAACCGGCCTTAGCAGAGAAACAGCCTCAAAGCATGTTTCCACTTCTGTGTTTTGACTGAATGGGATGGTGTTCTAAGGGGCCAAAGTCAGCGTTTTTCTTCCTCCAAACACAGTATGTCAAGTTAACTCCAAAGGGCTTCATTCTGGTCTCATCTGAACACAGCAGTTTCTCCCAATCCTTCCCTGAATCATTTTAGATTTAACGGTCCATCTGAAGTTTGCCAATGAACATGTGCCTTCTTGAGAAGGGGGACCTTGCGGGCGCTGCAGGATTTCACTCCATGGCGGCATATTAAGTTACCAATAGTTTGTTTGGTGACTGTGGTCCCAACTACCTTGAGATCATTCACAAGCTCCTCCTGTGTAGTTCTGGGCTGATCCCTCACTTTTATCATGATAATTCTTACCCCATGAGGCAAAAACTTGCATGGAGCTCCAGACCGAGTGTGTTTGATGGTTACTTTGTATTTCTTCCATTTGCGAATAATCGCTCACAGTTGTCACCTTCTCACAAAGCTTATTACGGATGGTCTTGTAGCCCATTCCAGCCTTGTGCAGGTCTACAACCTTGTTCCTGGCGTCGTTTGACAGCTCTTTGGGGCTTGCCCATGATAGTAAGGTTTGAATGGAAGAAAAAGATTCTGTGGACAGGTGTCTTTTATACAGGCACACCTTCTTAAATTGACTGGACAAATCTGTGTACCGCATGAACACATACTGTATCCAGTCTATGGGAGCCAGAATTATTGTTGGTTGTTGAGGGATCAAATCCTTATTATACTCACTGAACTGCAACTCAAATTCTAACATTCATATGTGTTATTGTCTGGATTTTTGATTCATATTCGGTCTATCATTTAAAATACACCAATAAATATACACCCTTAATTTCTTTGTACGTGGGCAAATTTACAAAATTTTCAGAGGATCGAATAATAATTTTGGCTTGGCTCTTGCTTTGGTACAATGATAAAAAAATAGATAGGAAGCATTTGAATGCACTGTGCTATCTGGACTGCCTTTTTGCAAACCTTACATTTGAAGCCAACATCTACAATACACATACACTTATGAATACATACAGTAGGTGCCGCCGATATTGTTTCCAGCGCAATCCTGTTGCACTGGTTTCCGGCGACAGGCTTCTCTAACTAGCGCGATCCTGACGCGCTGGTTCTCGTGCTGACTGCAATAGGAAAATGTCATATTTTCCTATAGTAGCGAGAGAGATCAGCGCCAATGTCGCCTCGCTAAAGAGACCTGCATGCCTTCAGGGGCATACCAGGCCCTTAGGTCTGGTAGGGATTTTAAGAGGAACCCCCTACGCCGAAAAAACTGCATGGGGTCCCCCCCTAAATCCATACCAGACCCCTATCCGAGCATGCAACCCGGCCGGTCAGGAAAGGGGGTGGGGACGAGTGAGCGCCCAACATGGGGGGGGTGGGTGCTTTGGGGGAAGGGGGGCACCCTGCGGCCCCCCCACCCCAAAGAACTTTGTCCCCATGTTGATGAGGACAAGAGCCTCTTCCCGACACCCCTGGCCGTTGGTTGTCGGGGTCTGCGGGCGGGGGGCTTATCGGAATCTGGGAGCCCCTTTTAATAAGGGCCCCCCAGATATCGGCCCCCACCCTATGAGAATGAGTATGGGGTACGATGTACCCCTACCCATTCACTTAGTGAAAAAAGTGTAAATAAAAAAACACAAGTTTTTAAAATACTTTAGACAGCTCTGGGGGTCTTCTTCTGTCATGGGGGGAGTCTTCTCGCCGGACTCCTCAGCTATCTTCTGCTAGCTCTTTTTACTAGCGGAGGAGCTGGTTTTTTATTTAAATTTTGGCGTGGAGTTCTCCCTTAAGATTCATACCAAATATAGTGCCTGGTATTGGCGGGAATCTAATTCGGATCCCCGCACCAGTGTGAACCCTGCCTCAATGTCAGCGATGCTTGTCGCTTATCAGGAAAGGAAAAGAATAATTTTTCCTTTCCCGATGCAAGCCGGCTCGGCACTGGCTCCCGCGACGGGGCTCGCAGGGTGTCAATCTCACCGATAAAAGATATCGCTGGCACCTACTGTAATTCAATCTTCATGTAATTACTGATGAATTTTGCACTGATAGTACATTTTTTTTTTTCTTTATCTTATTTGAAAGATACCAAGACTCAGATAATGCCAGAAAGTAATAAATATACCTGTTTTCTTGTTAAAATAAAGCACAGGGAAAGAAATATGAGAGCTGACATTGCTGACTTCTTTTGTAAAATATCTATTTGCCAGGTCTTTTGTTTTTATTCTTTGTTTCACCAATTAAAACAGCCTTTCTCAGTCAGGAATCCCAAAAACTCTATGGTTCTTCAATAAAACTGACACAACAAGACATTTGGGGAGATCTCTTGCCTGACATTGTCTGCTTAGTTTCAGTGCTGACATCACTCGGCAGAGTGGGCAACAGGTGAAATATTTTCTTTGTCCCTGTAACCACTTAAATAATTTTATCTGTCCGTGAGGGGGTCATTCTTGTTACAAGCTCATCACTCTAGGAGCCATTTTTTCCACTTATCACCAGTGTAAGGGGACACTTCTACAATCACTACCAATTTAAGAACCATCCTTCCTCCGTGTGGGGAGGTTATCCTACCCTTGACAGCCTATGCATGGAGGGCATTCTCCCACTGATCAAAATGTAAGGGGGCCCTTTCTCCTATTGACCACCAATGTAAGGGGAATAGGGGAGAGGTGCATTAAACCAAACCTGTAGTTTTGCTCTGGATAATGTATACTACTTGCTGCTGATATTTAAAGAGGAGTTCCAGTTATGATATATTTTTATATAGTTACGTTGGTCCACCTGGCCAATGCCCCTGTAAGCTGGAAGTCACTGTATTAGACACCGCTACTCCAGTGATCTCTACTTGCTGCCAGGGCAACCATGCTGTGCAGCTGGTCTGATGCATTCTGAACAGAGAAAGTTGACCACTCAACATGTGCACCATTCAGAGAATGCTTTGCATCTTCTGAATGATTGGATTAGGTGGAGAGGCTAGGCAGTGGCAGGATTTCAGCTCACTTCCTGTTTTGGCTATGGGACAAGAAGTGAAGGGATATCTCCCCAGTTTACACAGATGGTAAAAATAAAACTGACATGGGGTTATAACCCTTCCTTTACTTTATCCAAAATGAGAGAGAAAAAACTTTTTTTTTTGCCTTTAGTCCCAATTGACGGGAATCTTTCCTTTAAATTAAATAGAATCTGTCACACACAAGACAAAATGACTATGCTTGTCTAAAGTGGTACCCCAACACACTCGATACTCGCCTTGCAATCATGAATCTCCCCTTCTGCTGCTGTAAAAGCCCTGACACAGAATATAACTTGCCCCTAACCATTTTTTTTTATTCTTTATAAACAAAGGAAGTGCATACAATACAAAGAGGGGCGAATATATAGCATGATAACCGTCGCCTAAGGATGAGCAAATATCTTAGCATTACATACAGTAAAAGTAGTGTCGCTGAATGTTTACCATACATGCAGATATTTTCCAATCGGGTGCGTGTGGTAGATCAGTAGTGTGCTCCTCATAGGCTTCTGGCACTGCCCATACACATCGCTGAACCCTGTCCGGCCAGGGCCGGACTGGGAATAAAATTCAGCCCTGGAAAAAATTTCATACCAGCCCCACAGCATTATTATACCAGCGCAACAGCATAACGTCATTATTTTCTGGTTCATGAAAGGGAAAACCACACATTTTAAAGCACATTTGAAGACTATTATATACAGAAACGACAGATATGAAATCACATAGGGCTTTATACATATATATATATATATACACGGGGTGCTGAAGAGCACTGGGGTGGGGGCTGGAGAGCACTGTGGGGGTGGGGAGCACGGGGGGGGCTGGAGAGCACTGTGGGGGGTGGAGAGCACTGTGGGGGTGGGGAGCACGGGGGGGGGGGCGGGAGAGCACTGTGGGGGGTGGAGAGCACTGTGGTGGGATCTGGAGACTGATGGGGAGAGCTGGAGAGCACTGGGGGCAGACAGAACAGGGGTGGGGAGCACGGGGGGCTGGACAGCACTGTGAGGGGTGGGGAGCACAGGGGGGCTAGAGAGCACTGTGGGGGTGGGGAGCACTGTGGGGGTGGGGAGCACAGGGGGCTGGAGAGCAATGTGGGGGGGTGGAGAGCACTGTGGTGGGAGCTAGAGACTGATGGGGAGAGCTGGAGAGCACTGGGGGCAGAAAGAACAGGGGTGGGGAGCACGGGGGGCTGGACAGCACTGTGGGGGGGGGCTGGAGTCCGAGAGCACCGGGGGCAGAAAGAACAAGGGTGGGGAGCACGGGGGGGGGGGGGGGGCTGGGGAGCATGGGGGGGCTGAAGAGCACTGTGGGGGGTGGAGAGCACTGGGGTGGGGGCTGGAGAATGATGGGGAGAGCTGGAGAGCACCGGGGGTAGAAAGAACAGGGGTGGGGGGGCTGGAGAGCCCTGTGGGGGGTGGGGAGCACTGGGGTGGGGGCTGGACAGCACTGTGGGGGGTGGGGAGCACGGGGTGGGGGCTGGAGAGCACTGTGGGGTGTGGAGAGCACTGTGGGGGTGGGGAGCATGGGGGGGCTGGAAAGCACTGTGGGGGGTGGAGAGCACTGTGGGGGTGGGGAGCACGGGGTGGGGGCTGGAGAGCATTGTGGGGTGTGGAGAGCACTGTGGGGGTGGGGAGCATGGGGGGGCTGGAGAGCACTGTGGGGTGTGGAGAGCACTGTGGGGGTGGGGAGCATGGGGGGCTGGAAAGCACTGTGGGGGGTGGAGAGCACTGTGGTGGGAGCTGGAGACTGATGGGGGCAGACAGAACAGGGGTGGGGCGCACGGGGGGCTGGACAGCACTGTGAGGGGTGGGGAGCACGGGGGGGGCTAGAGAGCACTGTGGGGGTGGGGAGCACAGGGGGCTGGAGAGCAATGTGGGGGGTGGAGAGCACTGTGGTGGGAGCTGGAGACTGATGGGGAGAGCTGGAGAGCACTGGGGGCAGAAAGAACAGGGGTGGGGAGCACGGGGGGGCTGGACAGCACTGTGGGGGGAGGGGCTGGAGTCGGAGAGCACCGGGGGCAGAAAGAACAGGGGTGGGGAGCACGGGGGGGGGGCTGAAGAGCACTGTGGGGGGGTGGAGAGCACTGGGGTGGGGGCTGGAGAATGATGGGGAGAGCTGGAGAGCATCGGGGTAGAAAGAACAGGGGTGGGGGGGCTGGAGAGCACTGTGGGGGTGGAGAGCAATGGGGTGGGGGCTGGACAGCACTGTGGGGGGTGGGGAGCACTGGGGTGGGGGCTGGACAGCACTATGGGGAGCACGGGGGGGGGGCTGGACAGCACTGTGGGGGGTGGAGAGCAATGGGGTGGGGGCTGGACAGCACTGTGGGGGTGGGGAGCACGGGGGGGGGGGGGGGGGGGGGCTGGACAGCACTGTGGGGGGTGGGGGGCTTGAGACCACTGTGGGGGGTGGGGAGCATGGGGGGGGGGGCTGGACAGCACTGTGGGGGGTGGGGGGCTGGAGAGCACTGGGGTGGGGGCTAGACAAGGACCTGGAGAGCAGGGGAGGCAGAAATAACAGGGGGTGAGAGAACTGGGGGGGGGGGGGCTGGAGACAGTGGAGAGTGTGGTGGGGGAGGAGAGCACTGGGGGGAGCACAATGAGAACTGGGGGGGGGGGGCCAGTAAAATAATTTGGATAGGGGGAACAGCAGGGGGCGGCATATAGAGGAAATGAGCTTTCTATTATTCCTCCATGCAGCCGCTGAATGCTTTATTCTCCTCCTCTCCCTCCTCCAAGCATTCAGCGGCTGCATGGAGGAATATAGAAAGCTAATCTCCTCTATATGCCGCCCCCGCTGACCCCCCTATCCAGGCACACAGTTAGGGCTGTACTGAGTAGTACTCACAGCCATCTCTCCTCCTGTGATCTCGTAGCTGGCCGGGTCAGTGTTCTGCGGCCGCGCACCGCGCTGTTACATGGTCCCGCCCCCCCCCCCCCCCAGACCGGCTGTGTGATAGGTGGAACACTGATTCTAGATACTATCACACGAGCCGTTCTAGGGGGGCGGGACCATGTTACAGCGCGGTACGCGGCCGCAGAACACTGACCCGGCCAGCTCCGAGATTACAGGCGCATGAGAGTGGGGACAGGGGAGCACTGTAGCCGCAAAACGGCCCCAGGGCAGGCAGCCTACCGGGAAATATCCCGGTATCCCGGTAGGCCAGTCCGGCCCTGTGTCCGGCCATCCCTTATTTTATGTGCGAGTACACTGTACATTATGCCCTTGTAGTCCAGTATCACATGTGGATATGATGAGGGGCCTAAGACTCATTTACCTAATTTACACATCGTAGGTGTGGACAGCCATAGCAGAGCAGGAGACTCTCAGTGAAAGTGTGAGGCCAAAGGATGCTGAACAGGCCAGGAGTGTCCTGACCAGTGGCGGAACTATAGGGGTCGCTGCGATCGCCATGGCGACCGGGCCCGTTGCTGCAGGGGGCCCTGGGGGCCCCCTGTACACTTCGCTGGGAGGGGCGGCTGAGAGGAGCTCCCCCGATCGCCGATTCTAAACTGTAATCGGCGATGTGCAGGGAGCTCCTCACATTAGGCTAAAGTGAAAGTCAAAGCACAGTGTGTGCTGTGCTCTTTGTCTCCCCCTGCAGTGCAGTACCCGGCAGGAAGAGACAAGGTAAGAGGACTCTTTTTTTTTTTTTTTTTTTTTTTTTTTTATATAAGATTATCTACTGTATCTGTATGTGTGTGCATCATACATGTGTGTGTGTGTGCATGATGTATGTGTGTGTCTGTGTGTGCAATGCATGATGCATGTATGTGTTCATGATGCATGTGTGTGCGCATGATGCATGTGTGTGCTCATGATGCATGTGTGTGTTCATGATGCATGTGTGTGCTCATGATGCATGTGTGTGTTCATGATGCATGTGTGTGTTCATGATGCATGTGTGTGCTCATGATGCATGTGTGTGTTCATGATGCATGTGTGTGCGCATGATGCATGTGTGTGTTCATGATGCATGTGTGTGTTCATGATGCATGTGTGTGCGCATGATGCATGTGTGTGTTCATGATGCATGTGTGTGCTCATGATGCATGTGTGTGTTCATGATGCATGTGTGTGTTCATGATGCATGTGTGTGCTCATGATGCATGTGTGTGTTCATGATGCATGTGTGTGCGCATGATGCATGTGTGTGCGCATGATGCATGTGTGTGCTCATGATGCATGTGTGTGTTCATGATGCATGTGTGTGCTCATGATGCATGTGTGTGTGTGCACGCGCATGTATGTCTGTGTGTGTGCGCATGATGTATGTGTGTGTCTGTGCATGTGTGTGCAATGCATGATGCATGCATGTGTGTGTGTGTGTGCGCACGCATGTATGTCTGTGTGTGTGCATGATGCATGTATGTGTATGTTCGTGATGCATGTGTGTGTGTGTGTGCACATGTATGTCTGTGTTCATGATGCATGTGTGTGTGTGTGTGTGTGCACATGTATGTCTGTGTGTGTGCATGATGTATGTGTGTGTCTGTGCATGCATGTGTGTGTGCAATGCATGATGCATGTGTGTGTGTGTGCGCACGCATGTATTTCTGTGTGTGTGCACGATGTATGTATGTCTGTCTGTGTGTGTGTGTGCGTGCATATATGTATGTGAGAGTGCATGTATGTGAATGTGCATGTGTTTATCAGTGGCGGTGCGTCCAAAAGGGCGCACAGGTGCCACCCCCTCTCTCCAGCCACTCCCTCTATGACAAATGGATAGATTCATGCATAGCATGATTCTATCCATGGCCCCTGCTGCCACCCCCATATTTAGGTTCCTTTATATGCAGCCACCCACTTGTGACCGGGCCCTGGTGTTCTGCCATCGGGCTCGGA
Source organism: Lithobates sylvaticus (assembly GCA_028564925.1). Taxonomy (NCBI): domain Eukaryota; kingdom Metazoa; phylum Chordata; class Amphibia; order Anura; family Ranidae; genus Lithobates; species Lithobates sylvaticus. The sequence goes on along the minus strand of CM053030.1, from coordinate 200,783,270 downwards.
GAAAAGAGCTTTGTCCGGAGGTCGGGGGGGGGGGCCCGCCATGGTTTCTTGCATCGGGCCCTGAGCGTTCTAGTTACGCCACTGGTCCTGACCTGCATATCTAACTATTCAGCCTAATGGGCAGATGAGATTGGGAGTCCCAAACTCAGAGGGTCACCCACTGCAATGTGCAGCAATGTAATTACATCACCACTTGCTTTAGGCCCCTTTCACACTGGGGCGGTGATCCGCGGTGACGGTAAAGCAGCGCTATATTTAGCGCTGCTTTACCGTCGTTTTCACCGCGGTTTTCGGCCGCTCGCGGTGCGGTTTTACCCCCCGCGAGCGGCCGAAAAAGGGTTAAACACCCCCCGCAGAGCGCCGCCGTAGCCGCGGTATTACCGCGGTAACCGCGGTATTGCCGCGGTTTTACGGCGGTCTCCCATTGTAATCAATGGGAAGGAGCGGTATAGGAGCGGTGAACACACCGCTCCTATCCCGCTCCAAAGATGCTGCTAGCAGGACTTTTTTTACCGTCCTGCTAGCGCACCGCTCCAGTGTGAAAGCCCGTCGGCTTTCACACTGGAGTGAATGGGGCCGGATTTTTTCATGCGGTGAACAGGCGCTATTTTTAGCGCCGCACCGCATGAAAAACGCCCCAGTGTGAAAGGGGCCTTACAGAGAACTATAGTGGGGAATGTGTGAGACCAGTGGCTTTTCATGGAATTAAGATAGCTGGGTTTCTGACTGGCAAGAGGATTGTGCACTGTAACACCAAGAAATGTTTTACATTTATAGAAGCACCTTTACTCCCTCCTCTTGCTTTCTCACTGATGCTGACACCTTCATGCAGCCTTTTTATGGGTTTGGGATCTTTGGCCATTTTGGTCAGGGCATGGTGTAGCCCCTATTGCTTGTGCTTGGGGGATCATTTATTCTGGATTGGTTAATGTATACTCCCTGAGCTGTGCATGTGCAGAACAGGTACCCCTGTGATGTCATTCATTAGGAGGAACTGCTTGTGTAAAATTGATTACAGACAGGTAATATACAAATAACTTCAGTCACAATTTGCATATTTTATATGTACCTATATTTCTTAAAAATTCAACAAAGGCAAATAGTACATAGATCAAAAGGTACAACAAAGTCCATTTTGAAGGCATATCCATAATTTTATATCCATGATTTTATATCCATGATTTTACTGTAGCTTCACTTTAACGTATATGAGATAGTATTTAGTATATTACCACTTTTTGGCTCCCATTTTCCCCCAGTAATTATTTTACCCTCTTTGCAGTGTCAGCAGTTTGGTTACTTGCTGATTATTAAACTGTGAACATGTTTTATTTTCACTAGTAGAAAAAGTTATTAGTCCTACTTTTTTTTTTTTTTTTTTTTTTAATGGAAAAAAGGAATTGCACGTGTTGAACGGTTTCAAATGACAACATATCAGTTCAGTTCCAGGAAATGTATGATTGGGGGAGGGGAGCTAAAGAACCATTAGAGGGCAGCAGAGTCATTCAGATAACATTTTCTTGTTCTTTTCCTCTGCCAATAAGTCATGTGAGATAGCTTTGCATTGGTTCCTGGACAGACTGGGAAATGTGATTTATTTTTTTTTTAAAAGCCTCTTAAGCAGCTGTAGACTGTTCATTCTATATGCTAGAGAAAATTATGCTGGCAGTGATGTCAAATGTTTTTTTTTTTATATTTACTCCTATCCCTCCCTCCCCCGTTTGGTCAGCAATGTTGTTGCAGAAGACAGCATACTCGCATGTTTTCATCTATTTCCATGGGACATGATGGGTTAACGAAGTTGTCTCTTCCTAGACATTGCTGCTTTCCTTCCCGGTGCCTGATTCAGCTCTTCGGTCCCCCCTCTCCCACTCAGCATGATGTCATCTGCCTGAAATACTATTGCAGTGCTTTCATACCATTACTTGCAGAAGAAAAACTCATTTATCCTTCTTGTACCTTAACCTGCTTTATTTGCATGTTAAGCCTTCACATAAAGAAACTGGTTTTCTTAGTAATCATTCAAGTAGAGTTAAAATTGTGAAAATGTTCTGCTTTCATATTCTTAATGTTCATTTTCTATACATTACGATCCAATTGGCTTTTCTTTCTTTCTTTCTTTGCTTTTGTATTTGGTAAATGGCTTTGTAATTGTAAACATTTACCATGGTGATGCCTATACTGTTCATCAGTGGTAGGCAAAGTCTGGCACTTTGTCATTATACTACAAGTTCCAGCAAACCATACAGTTGACATGACAGATATAAATATTAAAGGACCATTGTCACGTAAACGTATAATGTTAAATGATGTAGTCATTATATGTAATGATAGTAAAAGGTATACAAATCTCTTTTTTTGTATTTTACACACCTTTTTTTATTTATATTTTTCTCCACTTAAGAGGGCACTGTACAGACAAAGTGACAGACTACAACAAATTAGAACGTTGGCATAAGCATTTAAGATGCATTTCAAGTATGCCTATAGTGATGACAAGATTATCCGGGACATATAAATGACCTGTAGAAGAGAACTAAATATTTCACTGATATCATATCAGAGAATTATTATTTTTTGTTTTTTACATATATGCACTCATTAACACTGCACTGGGGTACAGAGACTCTAATTAAAGTTGCAACTTGTGTGCTCATTGATGCTGCATGTGAGGCTGGTGTCTGTGATATGTGTATTAAACAGTGCCATGTTCTTATTGAAGTATGCCCACATTCCCAAAATGCTTTTTTGATGTGTAACGCATATAAAATATACCACACACACACACCCCCACCACCACTACACCTAAATATCTAGACAACACTGGCCTATACAATTTGAATTTGTTTCACTGTGTGGCTCCAAACCTTGTTACTAATTAGCCCTGCTCTTCATATATCATCACCTCTGTAATCTTTCTTGATTGCTGCATATGGATCCTTTCACCAGTCAGCTGAGTGTTATGCTTGAATACTATCTATTCAGATGTTCATTGCCTCTTGTTATAACGGTAATCTCATTTAAATTCTGCTCATATCCTCTATCGTATTTGATGTATTTATGAACTCTGCTCCATTTTCACTTTTACTACTAACTCCTATAGATATTTTTAAGTATCCTTTATGGATGGCCTCACTCTTACAGTGCCTTGAAAAGGTATTCATGCCCCTTAAACTTTTTCACATTTTGTCATATTACAACCAAAAAAATACACTTATTTCATTGGGATTTTATGTGGTAGACCAACACAAAGTGGCATATAATTGTGAAGTGGAAGGAAAATGATGAACCTCCACCCCAGGCTCAAATCTTTTGCAGACTCTAACAGGTTTTCTTCTAAGATTGCTCTATATTTGGCTTTATCCATCTTCCCATCAACTCTGACCAGCAACATGATGCTGCCACCACCATGTTTTGCGGTGGTATTGGTGTGTTCAGGGTGATGTGTAGTGTTAGTTCTCTGCCACACATAGCGTTTTGCTTTTAGGCCAAACAGTTCAATTTTGATCTCATTTGACCAGAGCGCCTTCTTCCACATATTTGAATATTTGCTGTGTCCACCACATGGCTTCTAGCAAACTGCAAACAGGACTTCTTATGGCTTTCTTTCAACAATGGCTTTCTTCTTGCCACTCTTCCATTAAGTCCAGATTTGTGGAGTGCACGACTAATCGTTGTCCTGTGGACAGATTCTCCCACCTGAGCTGTGGATCTCTGCAGCTCCTCCAGAGTTACCATGGGCCTCTTGGCTGCTTCTCTAAATTATGGCCTCCTTGCCTGGCCTGTCAGTTTAGGTGAACAGTCATGTCTTGGTAGGTTTACAGTTGTGCCATTCTCTTTCCATTATAGGATGATGCATTGAACAGTGCTCCGTGAGATGTGCAAAGCTTGGGATATTTTTTTATAACCTAACCCTGCTTTAAACTTCTCTAACTTTATCCCTGATCTGTCTGGTGTGTTCCCTGACCTTCATGATGCTGTTTGTACTCTATGGTTCTCTAACAAATTTCTGAGGGCTTCATAGAAAAGCTATATTTATACTAAGAATAAATCACACACAGGTGAATGCTATTTACTAATTAGGTGACTTCTGGAGGCAATTGGTTAAACTCGATTTTAGTTAGGAGTATCAGAGTAAAGGGGGCTGCATACAAATGCATGCCACACTTTTCACTTATTTTTTATTTGTAAAAAAAAAAGTGAAAATCATTTATCATTTTCTATCCACTTGTCAATTATGTGCCACTTTGTGTTGGTCTATCACATAAAATCCCAATAAATTACATTTACATCTTTGGTTGTAACATGACAAAATGTGGAAACTTTCAGGGGGTATGGATGCTTTTTCAAGGTATCTGGTAAACACAATGAGATGAAGGATTTACTAAAGTTACAAACATTCTCGTACAACAGAATAAAAAATTGGAAGTGATGTAATGTGTTGTGCATTTGTATTGTATTTTCGGAGAAAAACTGTACTGATTAAACGAAAATTGTATGATCTGGTATCGCACATACAAATTTCTGAACGTGTGTACGGGCCATTGGGTGCATTGAAAAATATTGAATTTTGTGATTACGAAGGCATAGTGGTTAGCATGCTTGCTTTGCAGCTCTGGAGTATTGGGTTCATACCCTTCCAGGTTGGTATATGTGTGGGGGTTGTGTTTGGTTTGCTCCACCTGCAAGCTCTATTTTTCTTTTAATATGTAAAAGCTCACTAGGAAGTTCTTGGCGGTACCTACACTATATATAAGGAGAATTGTTACATCCGCGCTAAATATCGCAGATGGACAAATACTCTCTGCCAGATATTGTATTCTGACGGTTAGCACCTGTGGCTGTCAAAATACATGAATAGCTTATTGGCTACAGTCGCCGCTCAGCCCACAATTTTCCATCCAGCTTCTTTGATATTTGTATAAAATGTTTTGGCCAATGCAGCAGAAAGTGGACAAAATGTGATCTGTGTGTTTGGTCCACTTTAAGTGATTCTAAAGGCAGAAGGTTTTTTTACCTTAATGCATACTTTTAGTAGTGACCTACTCTGCTCTGACCCATGCTTGGGAGCCGCATCTTGGAGTACCCTTGGTGAAGATGAATGGATTTTAAAGAATTCCCATACAGACCAACTGTCCAACTACACACATTCCGGTTAATATGCACACTATATTTTTATTGTCTCTAGGCCAATATGCAGGCAGACAAATGTGACATATTCACCAATATTCAACATTTGACTTAATAAATTGTTTCTATGCCGTTTATATCTCTATCCCAACAGACAGACCACTCTGAAGAAGACCCACACTATAAAAGGGTCGAAACGCGTCAGGTTCTGTACTACACCAAAAACCCCCCTGGTTTACCAGGAGAGTTGTTGGATGCTACCTGTTGGTCTCTCATTTGTGTGTATTTTATAACTGCAATGTTTATATTCTCTGTATGGGCTCATGTTTTTTACTCCACCTGTCAGTTTTTTGACATGAATAAACACTAAATCCTTTTTTGACAAATTTGTGTCCTCCATTTAATATTGGTCACTTGACATTTACCTCCAATATATATTGCTGCCAAAAAACCCCACCATCTCAGGGGGAACAATTTCTTTTTGTATACATCCCCGGGGTGAGCAGCAACCCATTCTCCAATTGTGTTTCCTTTTTTTTTTTTTCTAGTAACTTCCCCTGTATCCTGCAATGCGATCCCGAGTCTGGCTCGGGGTTACCGCTTATGGTACTGAAGTTCCACCCCGAGCCAGACTCGGAATTACCACCAGGGAGGTTAAGGTAACTTGTAATGTGGGTGTACTTGGGCAATGTCTTGTAGAGGAAGTTTCAGGAAAACCATGAACAAAATCAGTATTACCAATGATTCTGTCCAGATTGTGTCAGGTTTTATTGGTTAAGACTGTCAGAATACACAGCACCTGGCTTCTCCCATCAACAACAGAAGATGCATGCCCTAGCAGAGTCATTTTACATATGCAGTAATGCCATGGAAACCCAATCGGAAATGCCGCCAGCAAAACTCTGAGAGCTTTTAGTCGGAAAATGCGACCGTGTGTATGCTCAATCGCTCTTTTGCTGGCGGAATTCCAGACAGCAAAAGATTAATAGCAGGATCTCTTTTTTTTCGGTCAGGAAAAGTTCCTATCCGAAAATGCAATCGTCTGTATGCAATTCGGACACGCAAAAAAATCACACATGCTCGGAAGCATTGAACTTCATTTTCTCGGCTCGTCGTAATGTCACCACGTTCTTGACGGTCGAAAGTTGAGAGAACTTTTGTGTGACCGTGTGTATGCAAGCCAAGCTTGAGTGGAATTCCGTCCGAAAAACCATCCAAGATTTTTCCGACGTGCATTAGGCACAAACCAATCCACTCGCTACTAGAGGAAACAGGTCAAATCCAGCACTGACTTTGGGCGCCATTTACACTAGCCTAAAAATTGCTGCTTCTACAAAAGTTTTGTGTGTTTGCCTGTAAAAACAGCTCAATGCTATCCTATGTGCCTATGCACATTAGGATGATTACAGGCATATTTTGAGCTTAGCGTTTAGAGGCAGGAAAAAAAAAAAACCTTCTGGTTTGCATTTCTGATTGGCGCTTTCTGGCAGAAAAAAATGCTAAGCGCTCATAAACACGCCTAAACTGCGTGCAAAAATACTCTATATGAGCGTTTTCTTTTTTTCTGCCAATGGAACAGACTTTTTTTTTTTTTCTTAAGTAAAGTGTGTATGGAGCCTTAAAGTTGTTCAAGAAGACCTTGTAGAATCTCTTATGCTTTGCAATAGACAGCATACAGTGCCTTGCAAAATATTCACCCCCCTTGGCATTTTTCATGTTTTGTTGCCTCACAACCTGAAATTAACATGGATTGTTTAAGGATTTGCATCATTTTAATATACAGAACATGCCTACAACTTTGAAGATATTTTTTATTGTGAAGCAAACAATAAATGGAACAAAATAACAGAAAAAGTCAATGTGCATAACTATTCACCCCCCTAAAGTCAATACTTTGTAGAGCCACCTTTTGCGGCTATCACAGCTCCAAGTCTCTTTGGATAAGTCTCTATGAGCGTGCCACATCTTACCACTGGGGTTTTTTTCCCATTCCTCCTTGCAAAACTGTTCCAGCTCCTTCAAGTTGGATGGTTTGCACTTGTGAACAGTGATCTTTAAGTCTGACCACATATTTTCTATTGGATTGAAGTCTGGACATTGACTAGGCATATTTCCCCTTAAACCACTCAAGTGTTGCTTTAGCAGTGTGTTTGGGGTCATTGTCCTGCTGGAAGGTGAACCTCTATCCTAGCCTCATATCACACACAGAGTGGTACAGGTTTTGCTCAAGAATATCCCTGTATTTAGCACCATTCCTCTTTCCCTCAACTCTGACCAGTTTCCCAGTCCCGACTGCTGAAAAACATCCCCACAGCACGATGCTGCCACCACCATGTTTCACTGTGGGGATGGTGTTCTTTGGGTGATGTGTTGGGGTTTGTGCCAGACATAGCATTTCATTGATGGCCAAATAGTTAAATTTTAGTCTCATCAGACCAGTGGACCTTCCTCCATACATTTTGGGAGTCTCCCACATGTCTTTAAGCAAACTCAAAACGTGCCATTTTGTTTTTTGCTGAAAGTAATGGCTTTCTTCTGGCCACTCTGCCATAAAGCCCTACTCTATGGAGCGCACAGCTTATTGTCGTCCTATGTACAGATACTCCAGTCTCTTCTGTAGAACTCTGCAGCTCCTTCGGGGTTACCTTAGGTCTCTGTGCTGCCTCTCTGATTAATGCCCTCCTTGCCCGGTTCGTGAGTTTTGGTGTACAGCCGCCTCTTGGCAGGTTTGCTGTTGTGCCATGTTCTTTCCATTTGGTTATGGTAGATTTGATGGTGCGCCTAAAGGATCATCTAAGATTTGGATATTTTTTTTTTTATAACCTAACCCTGACTTGTACTTCTTAACAACATTGTCCCTTATTTGTTTGGAGAGTTCCTTGGTGTCCATGGCAGTGTTTGGTTAGTGGTGCCTCTTGCTTAGGTGTTGCAGCCTCTGGGGCCTTTCAAAAAGGTGTGTATATGTAATGACAGATCATGTGACACTTAGATTGCACATACGTGGACATCATTTCACTAATTATGTGACTTCTGAAGGTAATTGGTTGCACCAGAGATTTTTATGGGCTTCATAACAAAAGGGATGAATACATACCAATTACCAGTTTATTTCTGAAAAATTGTTTTATGTATATATTTTTCTAATTTTATTTCACCAACTTAGACTATTGTGTTCTGATCCATCACATATAATTCAGATTAAAAAACATTGAACTAAAGGCTGTAATGTAACAAAATAGGCAAAAAGCCAATGGGGGTGAATACTTTTGCAAGGCATTGTAAGCTTGCCTCTCCAGTAGCCCATTTCTTCTACTGCTGCTTCATTCCAGCACTGCAGCATTGGAATGCCTCTACAGCATTTACCTTTTTCTCTGACATAGGCTGGTTCCTCCCTCTGACCCTCTACTGCAGGCTCTAAAATGCCTTCAAGCACAATCTGATATACTGTATCTGATGACACGTGGGCAAATACTTCCTTACCACTTTTTTCTTGTATTTGTGGCTCAGAGTGGCATGCGTGTGAAGCAGAGACATTGGCTACATTAGAAATACTGTCCCGTCTTTGAATTTAAATGTATCTATACAAGCTTTCATATAATCTCTACTTTCCACATAAAGGCTGCATAGACACTTTGAAGATCCACACAGTTATTTTGAGGAAAGGTGGGAGAAGTAACATTTTCTGTCAGCTAGTATTGCAAAAAGTTTGTTTCTTGCTACTTCCAAAGTGCAAATGATATTTAGGATTTATGATTCTACCATAATGCATTATTTAATAAAGCTCAGACAGTGTACAGTGGGTACTCGATGGAGGGGATGTGGCTACCCAGAAATCCAGTGGACCAGGATTTGTGATCCTTGTTTTCTTTCTTTACCTCGCTGTGTTTGCCATATCTCGTAAACATTATTGATCTAAAATCCTTCCCATGTCTAGACTTTTCGCTTGATGTTGTGTGACTTAAAATCTCCCTGGATATGGTGTCCCTGCAGAATTGCAAAGCAAGCAGTCAATATCTGCAGGTTTTCTGCTACAGCTAAATGTCTACTTCAATTCCCTAATAAAAACTTTGGGAATAGTTACGAAAGATTACTAGGGGAGCAAGACAATTTTGCTTATTTGTTAATTTCACAGAGTGCTAGTGGAAATAAACCTTATTTTATTTTTATTTTTGTTTACAACAAAAGATGCTGCCATCTTAGCCTCTGTTTTATCTGCATTTGCCATAGTGCCAGGCATGTGGTCAGTTATGACATTAGCCACTTGATGGCTTAACAGTTTGGTTGAGAGCTGACAAAAGCACACTAGTAACTGTAGCAGTTATCAAGGCATGCTTCGAACGCAATTGTTTTAGGAATAGTCTATTGGTTTAGTTCCACGTTATACCTTGATTTGGGGATTTCACTGGTGGAAATCTTAATATGTTAAACCATGGCAGATAGGATACACTCACTCAAACGATTTCCTTAACTGCTGGGGTTGGTCTCAATTTTAGGTGGCTAGAGCAAATCTCTGGAACCTTGTGCTTGAATTATGATGGAGTGTTGCAAGCATCTAAACTTGTGACTTGCATGTGACTATTGTCCATACTACATGGAGGGCAATCTCTTTGACTGGTATACTAGTGATACATCCATGGAGCATCTGACTCAATTAATCTTTTGAGGATCGCTATCTTTTCAGACCTGCTCTTGACTCCATAATTTTCACAGGTTGTCAGAAAATGCACCTGGCTCATCACAGGAGGTCTGCAGAGGGATCAGAAGAATCCATCCAATTCATATCCTTTAACAACTGATACTTATAGGACTTTGGAGCCCAATTCCCACTCAGTCCATAGGGTTCAAAACCAGAAGTGCATTAACTCCTCCAATAAGCTTTCTGCATGAAGATTCACCCTTACTTCTAATGGGGGGGGGGGGGGTGTTTTGTACATCTGGACAAGCCCTTGGGTAGTTTTCCACCCCGGTATTTGGGGTCACCCCCATTTAACCCACAGTCTAACCCCTTGTGCCTGGCAACTCTTATGCCACGTACACACGGCCGGAATTTCCGATGGAAACAGTCCGATGGGAGCTTTTCATCAGATTTCCCGGCCGTGTGTATGCCCATCGGTCTTTTTCTGTCTGCATTTCCAATGGACTTTGGATTGAGAGCTTGTTCTTAATTTTTCTGACGGAAAACCTTTCTATTGAATTTTCCGATCGCGTGTATGCAATTCCGACACACAAAATTCCGACGCATGCTCAGAAACAATTTGACGCATGCTCGGAAGCATTAAACTTCCCTTTTATAGTGCCGTCGAACGTGTTGCATGTCGCAGTGTTATTGACCGTTGGAATTTGGTGTGACAGTGTGTAAGCAAGACAGTTTGAGCGAAATTCCGTCGGAATTCCAATGGGAAAACCAGCTTTTTCCCGATGAGAATTCCGATCGTGTACGCAGCATTACAGTTGGGAGAATTCCATATACTTGGATACTCTTGAATGCCTCATGGTACTTGGTACACAGCATTCCCTGTCTCCACAGGGACCCCCTGACCTCCAAGGTTAGCTGGGGACCAGTGTCTACTGCTTTTCTGGGCACCTGGTATCTTTGCACTTGACCCTGTGGTACACCTTTTTTTTTTTTTTTTTCATTCCCATTGTTAATTACTTAGATGCCCAGATAGTTTCTATGGACCAAGAAGTCCCTGACATGGCCCATCAGACTCTGAGTATGAATGGGGTGTTGCCCCTCCCACCCCAGAAGGATGTCAAATGCAGAGATGTCCACATACCTGGTTCCCCAGAACAGATTGTTCTTGCTTCACCAGGGGATCCCGCTGTGAATTGGCTTCCTTACATGGACTCTCTTTGGACTTCACTCACTTTTACCTCTGGAAAGATTTGGGAGTGGTGGAAACTTTCCTGGACTGGGGTGTCAGATGATTTTTCTAGATTAAAGCATAAATTCACCTTTTTGGGCAGAATTTCAGTTTTCATAATAAATAGAAGCATTTTTCCAATGCCATTTCTCACCCAGCTATCCCAACGTGCTTTTCTCTCACCTACCTTATCCACAGGAGGTTTAAAATCTTGCAGTTTATGTGAATTTTTAAAATGATTTTCAGATTCCATCACTTCCTGTAGATAGTCTCTCAGCATTCACTTCCTGTGGGTCATCTCCCAGAAGCCTTAATTTCATTGTTGCATCACAGATGAGGGCATGATACGGTGTGTTCACCACTCTGGACAACACATCCTTCATTAAAATACCACCTTCTATCCACTTTCTGTATAATTTCCTTTAGATCTCCCATCAGCTATGTACTACAGGGGCCTGCTTGATTTGACACAGATTGAATGGATTTGTCAGGTGGGTAATCCTATTCTATAGTTCTGGTAAGTCTGAAGGACATTGTACAGAGATAGTACAATCAGATTTCATAGTGTATGGCCATTTTTATACTATTACATAGGAGGGAGTGGACGGAGACACTGAGTTGTTGGGTCTCGTTCACATCTCCACAAAGCAAAAAACTTCTAGCTTTTTTTTTTCCGGGTGTTTTGGAGAGTTTTCACTCGACATGCATAGGGGGGCCCATTCACCTAAATGGGATGCCCTACACGTGACAATCACTCCAAAGAAGCTCCAAAACTTTTTGTGGGAGAGGAGCATGGTGCATTACCACAATTTTTGGTGCGTTTACTACACATGGGGTGCCTTTTAACATGTAATAACACAAGTCAAATGCACATTTGCAACGTTTCTGAAGCGCAAGGCAAAGAATACATTTTTTGTGTGGGTTTAAATGCATTTGGAAACACACAGATGTGAATGGAGCCTCGTTGTTCTTGTGTAAACGCACCAATTTCACTTTCAGGCCTTATTCATGCCTAGAGTAGTGGGAGTGCATGTTTTTGGCCTCATTTTTCCAGTGTCACACATAGGGCAGACCGTTTTAGGGCAAAGTAGCTCATGAGAGATTTAGGCATATTTTTTTACTGCACAATTTGCTGCATGTGTCGCACGTTTTTTTTTCATGTGGCAAAATGTATTTGCTTCTGTGTTTGGTGTACTATTAATAACACTGAAAGCACAACTAAGTAATTTTAGGTGTACAAATGTGACCACACACTCTACAATCTCCTTTTAGATCTACGAATACTATATAATAGAACCCACCATCTATCCAATCACTCTGTATCCAATTAGGCAGGCACTTGCACTACATCAGAGGTATCCTGTGGGCTGCATGTGGCCTCAAGAATTTTAGAATGCGACCTGAGCCCATCTGGAGGGATGCTGGAGAAGTCATGAAAATGTACATGTGGAGTGATGCCGTGTGAACAGTTAAAGTGGGGGGACACCCTAAGAAAAAAAAAAAGTTTTACCTGATCCGAAATCCCTGTTGCTAGGCAGTCTTCCTAATCTGCCTCCCTTCCTACGCCGCGGTGATCTTCTTTCTTCTGTCCTCCGCCACGTTGTCTTCTGGGTAATGGGGCGCGCTGTGTTATGGGAACTGTGTGTTCCCTAACACAGCGTGTCCCATTCACAAAGCGCAGCGCGACTCGCACATGCGTAGTAGGAAACGGGCAGTGAAGCCGTAGTCTTCACTGCCTGTTTCCCTTACTGAGGATGGCGGTGCTGGGACCGGAGCGCCGAGGGACCGGAGCGGCCTCCACGACCGACATCGCGGGCGCCCTGAGAGGGTAAGTGTACTTATTAAAAGTCAGCAGTTACTTTTTTTTTTTAGCTGCTGACTTTTAAATTTTTTTTTTTTTTTAGCTGAAACACCCCTTTAATGGGTGAAGGGGATGTGCTTTTATTTTTTTTCTGCAAAAAAGTACATTATTGCTATATTGGTACATAGGGGAGTTCGATTTTGGCCTTTAACCGCTTCCCGACCAGCACACAACGATGTACGTCGGCAGAATGGCACGGACAGGCAAAAGGGCGTACAGGTACGTCCCTTTAAGATTGCCGCCGTGCCATCGCATGCGCGGCGGCGCGCGGTACCCCTGTGAGTCTGGTCGCGGGTCCCCCTGACTCGATCGCCGCGGGGATAACCGCTATCGTCTTACAGGAAGGCTGAATGGGGAGATGCGGAAGTAAACAGCATCTCCCCGTTCTGCCTAGCAACTAGTGACACTGATCTCTGCTCCCTGTGATTGTGACAGTTAGTAACACGCCCCTATGAACACTTAACCCCTACACTGCCACCCCCTGGTTAACCCCTTCACTGCCAGTGTCATTTACACAGAAATCAGTGCATTTAAATAGCACTGATTCCTGTATAAATGACAATGGTCCCAAAAATGTGTAAAAAATGTCTGATGTGTCCACCATAATGTCGCAGTCACAATAAAAATCGCTGATCGCCGCCATTACTAGTAAAAAAAAAAAAAAAAAAAATAATAAAAATTCTATAAAACTATCCCCTATTTTGTAAACGCTATAACTTTTGCGCAAACCAATTGATTAAAAAAAAAAAAAAAAAAACTACTTTCAATCTATGGCTTTTTTTTTTTTTTTTACTTGTGGTTTGGGTTTTTACTAATAGTAATGCTTATGCATTTTTTCATCAGATGCTCTGTTGATTTACCCATGTTTGTGAAAACTTCAATATCATTACTAGTTTAACTGTTCTACTTTGAAACTCTTAAAACAGTTTTTTTCAACAATCCTCATTCTAACTAGTTTTGATAACAGCTGGAACTTTGTGTTGATAGAAATGTCTCTTGAAGCATTGCTTTAACAAGTTCTCCATCAGCCAGTAATGAATATGCTGTTCATTTTCAACAGCTGCTTTAGCTTACACCCCCCTTTCCTAAAGCTTTGCTTGGGCATTGTTTGAAAAAAAACAAAAAACAAACTCGCAGGACTGGTTTGTAATTAATATGACAGTAATTGCCAATATGTCTTTGGCACTTGGGGCACCAGGGAGAGGAGGTAGTTAAGTAATAGAAGGCATGATCAATTCTATCTTTTATATGTGATGTTCTTAAAGGCATTTTTGGGCTTCATTTTATATGGCTGTTTTTGTTCAATATACCCTGTTCTCTAGTTCAGTTTTCTCATATGGATAAAATGTGCTTAGCCCAATCAATAACTTTCAGGTGTCGGAAGGCACATTTTAGAGTTTCAGCCTGTGATTTGGAAAGTCCTATATGTATGGCTAGAGTTTTAAGAGTTGATGAATGAGATTTGGGTACAGATTCACCATGTCTGATTATGAGTTCTTGAAAGGTAGGTAACATATTTATGGAGGGCTAGAGGTATCAAAAAACAAAACATAGATGTACGATCTAAACATTCAGGGTTAGCATATTGCATTCTCTTTTTTTATTTCGCATGCATTTTTATTCCCCACATGTACTTTCTAAACAAAATATCTTGAGAAATTGAGAGGGATTGAGTCAAACGCTTATATGACATGTGCTTTAAATTGCTCTTGTGAACACCGAATACTATCTACTTCAGAGGTGCAGTGTAGATGCCCATTCTGAGGCTATGGGTGTTATTTACGAAAGGCAAATCCACTTTGCACTGCAAGTGCACTTGAAAGTGCAGTCGCTTTAAATCTAAGGGGTGTATCTGAAATGAATGGAAGCTCTTCTGATTTTATCATCCAATCATGTGCAAGCTAAAATTTTGTTTTTTATTTCCCTTGCCTGTCCCCCTCAGGTCTACAGCGACTTTACTTCCAAGTGCACTTGCAGTGCAAAGTGGATTTTCCTTTAGTAAATAACCCCCTATGTTTGTCCTACTTTGCTATGTGTTACATCTCTTTTGGCAGATCCTTTTGGGATCACTTTTGCAAAACAGGTCAAACACAGACCTAAGTAAAGCTAGAATTCACACCTCCCTAACCCATGAGCCAAACTTTTGGTTTTTGAGGCCACCCATCATGTTTAAGAGATCACTAAAAAGACACAAGATGTTGACCAGGACATAGCAGATTTTTCCTTTTACAGGAAATCAGCCAATAACTTAATATACCTATATTTTTTCATCTGATTTTTTCAACCTTGGTCTTTTACTAAAGGCAACCTATTCTTACAAATATGCACCATAATCAAATATTTATTTAGCCTTAAATTCCAACAGGTTTACTGTACTGCCATATTCTTTTTTTATTTTTAATAACCTGTCTACATGCTTCTTTTAGAAGATTGAAAATTTCTGCTAATCATGAGCACAACTGCCAGTGGTACACGGGACATCTTAAGAATATGATGTGCCATGTCGTCTCTTGCCTGAAATGTGATTAAAACTTAAATACAATAGTTTTTCTCAAACTGCCATCAACTTTTTTTGCTTTATTTTTATTTGAGATGATAACTTTCAACCATCTAAAGATGTAGGACACTACTGTGGGACATACTGTGTATTTTATTAGTTCAAATAGAGAGGTTAGCCTTATCTACTATCATCTTGGTAATACAAACCCTGGTGATTTATGTCTCTGGGATTTATTTCAAGATTACTGATAATTTTCCAGTTATGTCCATTGTTTCAATATGGCTTGTGTAAAGTCAGCAAACAGTCCAGAAAGCTAATGCAACAGCTCAGAAGTTCCCTCCAGATAATGCTACCTCATAGAGGAATATGGACTGTAATTACTTGGTCCTTCGAGAGATGGATGTTTTTTTTTCATATTTTTTTTAAAAATTTTTTATTGCTGGCATGCTTTAAAATAGTGACAAGTCTTTCTGCTTGGCATTTCTTATCAGATTCAGATCTTGTGATCTGTGTTAATGATGCATATCAGCTAAAATTCAGCAGGTCTGATCTCTTTTCTAGTGATGTTGGCATTTGATCTATACCGTATACAACTTTAAAAAATAAACTCATGACATGTCTTGAAAATGTACAGTTTGAAGCCCTCATTCTTGGATTGCCAACCTAAATACATGTTTGTGGCAAATGTAACCTTTTTGTATGTGTGCGAGTGGTGAAAATGGTAAAAACACATTGCCAGTATGTATCTGTTGTCTATAAAGTCTGACTGTAATGTTGTACTGAAATGGTTACATTATTATTATTATTATACAGGATTTATATAGCACTGACAGTTTACGCAGCACTTTACAACTTGAGGGTAGACAGTACAAATACAATACATTTTAATACAGTAGGAATCAGAGGGCCATGCTTGTTGGAGCCTATCATCTAAGAGGGTGGGTCAAGAGATACAAGAGGTGATACCTGCGGGGGATGTGCTGATGGAGAAAATGTACAGTTTTTAGGTGGGGGCCAGATAGGCTTCTCTGAAGAGATGAGTTTTCAGGGATCGTCTGAAAGTAGACAAAGTAGGAGATAGTCGGACAGATTGGGGAGAGGCTCGGAAGATGTCCTGGTGGCGAGCATCGGATGAGTTGACAAGGGAGCTAGAGAGCAGGCGGTTTTGGGAGGAGTGAAGAGGAAGATTTGGTTGGTATTTTGAGAGCAGTTTAGAGATGTACCTGGGGGCCTGGTTGTGGATGGCTTAGTAAGTTACTGTTAGTATCTTGAATTTGATTCATTGGTTGAGTGGCAGCCAATGGAGGGATTGGCAGAGAGGGGTAGCAGACACTGAGCGGTTTGTAAGGTGGATGAGCCTGGCAGCAGTGTTCATGATGGACTGAAAGGGAAATGGCCCATTTAGAGGTAAGCCAATGAGAAATGAGTCACAATAGTCAAGGGGAAAAATGACCAGTGAGTGGATTTGAAGCTTTGTGGGGACATTGGTTAGGAAGGGGCATATCTTGGAGATGTTGCAGAGGTTGAGGTGGCAAGCTTTGGACAGCGATTGGATGTGGGGCGGAAAGGGTAGTTCAGAGTCCAGGTTTACACCTAAGATCTTGGCATGGGTGGACAGGTTGATAATTGAGCCGTTCATTTTGACAGAGAAATTAAGGGAAGTGGCATGTGGGGGAGGAAAAATCATGAGCTCCGTTTTGGGTAGGTTGAGTTTGTGGAAGTGATCTGACATCCAGGCTGATATATCTGTTAGTAAGTTGGTGATGCGTGAGGAGACAGATGGAGTGACTTGGGGGGTGGAGAGATAGATTTGGGTGTCGTCCAAGTAGAGATGATATTGAAAGCCATGGGAGGCAATCAACTGACCCAGGAAGGAGGTGTAGATTGAAAAAAGGAGAGGATCAAGAACAGAACCTTGGGGGACCCAACGGAGTAAGGAAGAGGAGGAAGTAGAGTTGTAAGCGACACTGAAGGAGCGGTCTGATGGGTAGGATGAGAACCAGCAAAGAGTACAGTCATGGAGACCAAAGGAGTGGAGTTTTTTGAGGAGGAGGGGATGGTTCACTGAAAGACAGCAGAGAGGTCCAAGAGAAGTAGTACATAATAGTGTCCATTTGTTTTAACCGTTAGTAGGTCATTGAGTTTAAGGAGAGCAGTTTCCATGAAGTGTTGAGGGTTAAATCCAGACTGAAGGGGATCAATAAGTTTGTTCATAGTCAGCTGGTCGCTCAGTCGGTTGTAGACCAGTCTTTCAAGGAGTTGGGAGGAGGAGAGTAAGGAGATGGGGCTGTAGGTTAAGATTGGTAGGGCCCAGTAAGGGCTGTTTAAGCATAGGGGTGACTAGCGCATGTTTTAGAGAGTTGTGGAAGATACCAGAAGAGAGGGAGAGATTGAAAATGTGAGTTAGAGCAGTGGTCATCAACCCTGTCTTCAGGGCCCACTAACAGGCCAGGTTTGCAAGATAACTGAAATACATCACAGGTATATAATTTGCTCATCAGTGATTGCAGTATTCCAGTCTGCATCCCCCCAAGATAATACATAAAACCCTGCCTGTTAGTGGGCCCTGAGTGTTGATGACCACTGAGTTAGAGAGTGTAGAATCGAGTCAGTGGGTGAGCATAGCATTTTTGAGGGAGCAGGATCCAGAGGGCAGGTCTTTATGCGGGCATTAGAAAAAAGTTTAGCAACCTCGTTAATACTAAAAGGGTTGAATGAGAGAAGCAGTGATTGTACTTGTGGACATGAGGTGTTGAGTAGGGGATGTTTCTGCGCATTGGAGACCTCCTCACGAATTGTATCAATCTTATTTTTGAAGTGATTGGCGATCTCCTGGGCAGTGAGTGAGTTAGAGGGTGGAAGACAGAGTAGAGTGTTAAAGGTAGACAAGAGTTGACAGCGACTGGATTATAATGTGTTAATGAGTGTGATAAAATAGATCTGTTTGGCAGCGTGGAGTCAGAAATAGTATTTTGGGAGGGCAGATTTATATTGAAGTATTCCTGGGACTTAGTCTCCTACCACAGACGCTCAAGAGCGCAGCTACGTTTTCTGAGACTTCTGCTGTCGTCTGTTTGCCAGGGTTGTAACGGTCTGGGCCTGATTTTGCGTGTAGTGAGGGGGGCAAGCTTGTCTAGGGAAGATTAGTGAGCTGTAGTAAACAAAAGTGGCTAGGTTGGGGCAGGACAGGGGTGAAATTTTGTCATAGAGGTGGTCAGTAGCAGGGGATGTGGTGGCGAAGGTTTCTACAGGTAACGGTTAGGTGGTTGGAGGGAGAGGAAATGGAAGACCTGGAGAGACTGAAATTGGTGATCAGAGCGTGTGAGAGGATTGTTGGAGAGGTTGCACGGACTGCACAGATGGAAGACAAGGTCAAGGGTATTGCCGTTGGAGTGCATTGGAGCCTGTATCCATTGCTTTAGGTCAAGGGATGAGGTTAGACTGAGAAGTTTAGAAGTAGTAGTAGTAGTATTAACATTAAGTTGAAGTCACCAAGAATGATAGTGGGGATTTCAGAAGAGAGAAAGTAAGGTAGCCAGGCAGAGAAGTCACCCAGGAAGGTTCAGAGGGCTGGTAGATGACAGTAATTAGAGAAACAGGAGAAAACAGACAAATACAATGTGCCTCAAAAGAGCAGCGTGTCAGAGAGGGAGGTGGGTGAAGTACCTGATAGGTGATGCATGGGGCTAGAAGACATCCCCCTCCCTTTTGTCAACTTGGTGTGGGGGAGTGAGTCCAGAGAAAGGCCACCTTGGGAGAGGGAAGCAGGAGAAGTAGTGTCAGATTCATGAAGCCAGGCTTTGGTGATGGCAAGTAGGTTAATGGAATTAGTGATAAAGAGGTCATGGAGGGAAGTGAGTTTGTTACAGACAGAACAGGCATTCCAGAGAGCACAAGAGGAGGGGAGCCTGGTCTGGGAAAGAGGAGAAAAAGAGAATAAGTTTGGGGATTTGTCACCAAGGGGTTAGGAGAAGCAGGAGGGTGAGGGAGGTAATGTGGGAGTGTGATTTATATGACGGGACAGTCCTGGAGGTTTTATCAGTATATGGATGTAGAATAATCTTAATCATTTTTTTTTTTTTTCAATAACAAACATGTTCTTTTCTTTGTTTTGCACAAAGCAGCCCCAAACATCCTTTTCTCTGGCCCTCTGCTGGTGCTCCCACCTCCCACCTTTGTGTACCCCCCCCCCCCCCCCCCAAGCAAGCCACTTGCTGTGGGACTACTTGTGCAGGCTCGATCCTGAGCTACACTGTTTGAGACACACAGTGTATCTCTGCCCCACCTAACATCACTGAATGTGATTGACAGCAATGGGTGCCAATTGCTCCCACTGTTTTCAGAGTCCATTGAGGAGGGAGAGACAGAGTAGCACTGCTGCTCTTGTGCACAGCGCTGGACCGAGATTGGGCTCAGGTAAGTCTTTAGGGTGGCTGCAATGAGAGCTGAATCTAAAAGGGTTTTTTTTTTTTTTTTTTACTTTAATGCAAAGAATGCATTAAAGTGGATGTAAACCCAAATGTTTAATTTTTTTTATGTCATAATGTAGAGAATATTTCCTTTAATTTGATCCCAGTCTTACCACACAGATTTACTTGAGGCCTGAGCAATCCTCTTTTGTTGTTTAGTTAGAGAAATCTTGACAAAATCTTGAGAACTTTGTCAAAAACGCCCCCTTGCTGTGAGTGACAGGTGATTTACATATCTCATGCACTCATAAAATTTGGTGTTTACATCCACTTTAAGGTAAAACAAGCTTTAGCCCTTTGAACCACTTTAACCAAGTCACAGGTTTTCAGGGTCTTTTTATGAAATCCACCATATATGCAAAATTGAAATCACATCCCTTGTTTATTTTGTGTTAGCAAATACATGGTTTTTATTTTTTTGGGAAAACATGGGGGTTATTCATAGATGATTCAATGGTAAAGCATTCCAAAGAAAGATAGATTGTGACATTACAAAAGTCTTAATACAATATTCACAATGATTTTGTACTTCTCAACCTACAAGTCTAGTTGTCACCACCTATAGTGAGATATTGTGTGATCTTTTAGACTGGCTGACAGTGCAAAGGTTCAGGTTTATAATACAATACTATGTACATTTAGCTGTATATTGCAGGGTATAGTTTGATTCTCAAGCTTATGCATCTCTCCATAGTCTGACCTATAGAGATCTGACAAAGCTAGCAGACTCTTTAGCCAGATGGTATTACTGATGATATTTGTGTGCTTGTCAGGGTTCTAGTGTGTATATAACTGCAATGTTTATTTAGTATTTGCACTTCTGTGTCTGCGTTTCAGCCAGGGTTGCAGTTAGAAAATATGATGGGAATCTTTGCAACACTTACCGGTGACACGCTTACTAAGTCCCTGGAAGTAACAAAAAAAAAAAAAATTGCATTATACAATCTGTTTATCTGGTCCATTGGATGCCCACAGGCAAGTTAGCAAGGTTTCACAGAACAAATACAACAATAAAGGATATTGTTGATACATTTCTATACTCCTGTTCTTATGTCAAAATACTTTCATCATTGCCCCATTATAAGGAGTAAAGTGAGCATTGATGTAGGATTTCACAACATGTGTTATTCATTAAAGTAGTATTGAACCAGTTCAACCCTAATTAGCTTTAAAAATGTCCCCTCCTCCCTCCTAACACCTATGCATGCTGGCTAACCTGTGTAAAAAATATATATGTGTGTGTGTATATGTATATGTATGTGTATATATATATATATATATATATATATATATATATATATATATATATATATATATATATATATATATATATATATATATATATATATATATATACACACACTTAACTTTTTTCAGCCTGCTACAGTCTGGTCGCATGATCCGGCTCCCTTGCGTCATCCAGCAGTAGTTGCAGAGAAGAGGTGGGAGCATCGACAGCAGATGGTCATAGGAGCCTATGGGTGACATCACCACTCGCAGGTGTTACCAGCCATTGTCAAGCGCACTCTTGTCTTCCCTGCAGCTGCTGCTGGCTGACACAGGGAGATGTGACCACTCCGGAGCAGACTTAAGCCTAGTACACACTGGTAGTTTTTCATTCTTCCCAGCAGGGTGAATAAAAAGAAAACTCACAGCTCAGTTCGGAGCCGGTGTACTAACAATCCAATTTTAGTACAGCAATCTCCCCTGCTGTTCCATTGAGTTTTGACAGGGGGATGGCCCTCCCATCAGAACACTACGGTCAGCGCTCTCAGCTATTGGCTGAGCACTGAACAGGAGACAGTCGGTAGACCTTTTTCGGCCATGTCCCTTTGACAGAAGTTGGCCAGCTTCTGTCGGACCGGCTGCAGTACACACAGGCTTAATGTCGGTCGGTTTCTATTGAACTGGCCGATGCCACCCGACATTCGGCCCGTGTGTACGGGGCATTTGAAAAATATAAGTATATGCATCTTTTTTTTTTTTTTTTTACAAAGGTTAGTCATCATAGGTGTGGGGGGGACATGTTTAGGCCTTATTAGATTTAAGTTGGAATAATACTTTTACACATTGAGCACAATAAAATAAACATTCCCCAGTAAACTATTTGTTAAAATTCTTACCTCAGCACTTGCAGTTTACAGCTTTCAATGCTGCTGGCTCCTGCTCTCTCAGCAATGCTTCCTTAAACTTCCGGTCTTAACAGGGAAGAGTAACAGTGGATAGCGCAGTCTCCCGCCAGTCTGTTAGCTTGGAGAAGGGGGATGGGGAGGGTGACTTCCTAGACTTTGGGGCTGTGCGTTTCAATTGATGCACACTGCACAGAGACACAACTCTAGTCCCTGCATACAAGGGTGCTCTATAGTCCCTGCATATAAAGGTGGCTCCATAAGATGCTGCAAGAGAAAGAAGCAACTCTGAAACAGGAAATATGTGGCAGTATTGATGTCACCAGCTTAAACCGAGACACAGACAGGCTAAAAGATAGAGGCTGCACCCTAGGTAGGTGAATAAATCAGCTGCTGAAAGTGCTTAAATTAAATTTAGTATCAATTTAACACCCCCCCCCCCCCCTTCCTGACCAGGCCATTGTTTGAGATATGACACTGCGTTACTTTAACTGACAATTGGGCGGTTGTGCGACACTTTACCCAAGTAAAATTATGTCTTTTTTTTTTCCCCACAAATAGAGCTTTCTTTTTGTGGTATTTGATCACCACTGCAGTTTTTTTTTTGCACTATAAACAATATGCACTAAACAAAAAAAGAACAATTTTGAGAAAAAAATAAAACTTTTTTTTACTTTCTGCTATCAATCATACCCAATAAAAAATTGCAAACAATCCAATGTCTTCATCAATTTTTGGCCACTGTGTATTTTGCTACATATTTTTATTTTTTTCCCAATAAGTATATATTGATTGGTTTGTGCAAAAAGTATAGCATCTACAACTATGGGATATTATTATTGATTATTTTTTCCCCATACTAGTAATGGTGGCGATCAGCGACTTATAGTGGGACTGCAATATTGTGGCAGACAAATTGAACACTAATACTTTTGACACTTTTTTTGGGGACCAGTGACATATTACAGTAATCAGTGCTAATAAATATGCACTGTCACAGTACTAATGACACTCCCTGGGAAAGGGGTTAACATTGGGCAATCAAAGGGTTAACTGTGCCTAGCTGGTGTTTCGGTGTAGTGAGAGTGTTTTTTACTAGTGGAAGGCATGGATAAGGGTTCCTGCATTACAGAAACACAGGATCCATGTCTCCTGTACTGACAGAATGACAATCTGCCTTGATTGCATAGGCAGATCGCCGTTCTGCTTGTGTACAGAATGATCAGCGGTTGCTGGCAGACATCTACATAGTGGGAGCGGTGCACACTCGCGCCCGATACCCGGAAGTGCAGGATCACGTATAAATACGTGATCCTGTGCAGCGCGGCCACCCTGTAGCAGTACAACTGTTATGGGGCGGTTGGCAAGTGGTTAAAGAGGAACTAAAATGTTGATGTGCCTGAAAATGTGCAACAGAGAACAAAGGATTACTCAACAGGTTTGCCTGTGGTCTCTCTTCAGCTGATCATCCCCACATTATTGACTTACCATGCCTCCTTCTGCACTGTCTCTCTGTGCAGAGCCTGCCATCTTGGTAGGGGCAGGG
Source organism: Lithobates sylvaticus (assembly GCA_028564925.1). NCBI lineage: Eukaryota > Metazoa > Chordata > Amphibia > Anura > Ranidae > Lithobates > Lithobates sylvaticus. Next base: position 200,759,771 of record CM053030.1, on the reverse strand, counting down.
CTTTCATATGAATAGTTCACATTTACATGACTAAAAAAAGGAAAACGTATACAAAATCACTATGCGTTGGCTTTAAAGTTTCATAAGATCTAAAGACTGACCGAGGCCTGTGGAAAATCAATACAACTATATTATCTGAAAACAGTATTTTTCATTAGTTACGTGTTTTTGTTTTAAAGGTTTGCATTGTCCGTTTTGGGAAGGTTACAGTGGGAGGGGGGCAATTTTGCTCCAGAGTTGTGTGAGAAAAATATAAAAGTGAGTGACCACACACACACACACACACACACACACACACACACACACACACACACACACACACACACACACACACACACACACACACACACACACACACACTTGCCCATCACAGTAAGAAGCACAGATGCACAATTCACTGTAAAGGATACTGTGAAAACACTCACACATGTATGTTTTATATATTTTTTAATGCATAAATCATTCCAGATAAAAGATCCCCTGTTGCTCCTGTTAGTTTTAACAGGAATGTTTTCTTGGTCTGTAACCGCTTAAGATTTTTGAAGTTCTGGAAATAATATAACACGGTATAGTGAAGAGGCCAGGATCTCAGAGATGTCTGAACAGAGATCCCAACCTAGCTAGAAGCCCTGAGCTGACAGTGAAGCTTAAGCTTTTGAAGAGAGACACGCAGGGCTTCCTGACAAGGCAACATATCTGTGGTCTGCTTTCTTCCCTCGGATCAGTTTGCTGTCTACTCATGTCTACTAAGTGAGGCACAAATGCCAGGCAGAAAGGCACAGGCGTGTCAGTGCTCAGCTCTCCGCTGAACATCTGCTCTGGTGATGGGCAAACAAAGGTCATTCCTGCTAGTGTACCTGTGTAAGACTTGCAGGCAGCAGGTGCAGGGCTATTCCAGACCTATTGTCTGACACCTGTCGCACATCAGGTAAGTATAAACAGCTGCTGTTATGAGAGTAGCATTACCATGGCCTGTATTTGAGTCTGGCATGCTCCCAAGTACATAGTCTTTTGTGCAACTTAACTTCCAATAGGTGATTGTGACGAAGCACTGACAAAGGTAATCCACATCAACAGACACTGGAAGCAGGCATTAGGTCTGCTGCTCATGCTTCTGGGTAAAAGTAGTAAGATAATAGTCTTCCTTTCAAGTACTACACAAGAGTGCAACTTAAAACCAGGCCTCGTCAGCGCCGGATCCCACTGCTCTTTGTGAACAGCAGAATAAAGTATTGTTCCCATATATTATTTGCTTGTATAAGAAGAACAGATTAAACAGGTTTTCTTTTCTGATATGTAGATACCTCTGAGCTATTTTTCTAAGGCGTGTGGCAGATGCTTTCTGTTTGAAAAGTTGACAGATTGCATGATAAGTTGGTGCCAGTAAATGTGCAGTTTTACCATATGATCAGATCACTGTGTAGACACAGTTGAGGCTGTTGAGATTTACCTGTCCTAAAGCCGGCTTTATTTTTCTGATTTATCTATATTAGAGGCAATAGCGTAAGACAAGTGCACACAAGTTACAAGCGAACTGCTTGAAACTGTGTACAGTAAGATGACCTTAATTTAGTATAAAAAATTGCCCTAAGCATTTTTTTTTCTCCAGTATATGAAAAAAGACAGAAATAGGGCACGGTGGCTTCTTAAATGTCACTTTACCAGTCGTTTGTTGTTCTGTCAGCCACTAGACTCCTCTTGATTATAACTATTCTTCCAAAATATTTTACAAATTCAGTCACATGAAAGAATTATTGCGTTGAAAATGTTGACTTTTTCAATACGGTTGAACAATGCAAATGTTGGATTTTGATCCAGAACTTACAGATGAAGGTGATATACCTAAACAAATGACACATTGACATGGTATGTTTCATGATCTAATTTAACACAAATGTAGTTTTATGACCTGGAAAAATCAAGTACACCTTTTTCATTTTCACAAATCCATGAACTTGTAAATGTAATTAAGCAGCTATAGATAGTGTGTGCTTTGTGAATAGACTTGTGGCATCTCCGCAGTGGTTGTAGGGGGAGGGACAAACTTGTGCTGGAATCGCATGGTGCATCCCAGCGGAAGCGAGAGTGAGTACCTGCCAGAAAGGAAAACAATAAACTGTTAATACATAAAGTGGAGCTTCCCTTTTAGGGTAAAGTTCTACATTATAATCTAGGGTTTCAGATTAAGTGCCAATGATTAGAACCTCTTTAGATACTATGCAGGTAAAATCTGTCTTATTTAGACCTCAGACATATAAGATCTGGTGTTTATCATAGTAAAAATTAAACCAATTTCACCAAGAAATGTGCAATTAGTGCCAATAAAGATATAAATATTCAAGTCAACCAATCAGTATAAAAGTCCAAGGAAAAAAAAAATCCTCCTGAAACACGCCAACCTTATGTGCCAACCACTAAAGATTCACACTGCTGCTTACCAGAGGGATAGACCTCAAATGCAGAGAGGTCTAAAATAGGGAAGACGTCCTTTCAAGCAAATGCGTAGGACAGAATTAACGTGGTGACCTCATCACACCAATTAAGGTGTTTGACAGCTGGATTGTGTTATGCTGTATGCTTTTTCTTATATGTGAATTCATACCTTAGTATAATGAAATGTTGTTTTAATATATTACACTATCATGGCTCTTATTGTTTTTTTTTTTTTTCCTGTGTGTGAATGACTGATATGATGGCGGACACTGCATATAACAAAATTAGAGTTGTGCTTACTCATGGAGGTTTGTGACAGAGACAGATCATCCACCATCCATCTGTCCTTTTGGGTTCTTTTGCATAAAGTGGTTTTAGACCTCCCTGCATTTGTGGTTTCTCCTGGTAATGAGCAGTGTGGATCTTTGGTGGTTGGCACACAAGGGTGGCTTGTCCCAGGGGAATTTTCTCACATTTTCTTTCTTGGACTTTGGTGGGTTTTGTGCAGATAAAGGCACATTGAGCAAGATTTCTGCCAGATCCATGCATCAGATCAAGAGAGCAGCTGCTAAAACACCTTTACATAGCAGCAAACAGATATTTGAAGCTGATGGTGCCTCTGGAGTCCAACGGACATCAAGGTGTTGTAGAGTCTTGCAACTGTGCATAAACCTTCCATTTGGCCACCACTAACCAATGTTCACAAGCAGAAACTGCTGCATTGGGCAGAAAAATACATGACACATTTTCAAACAGTCCTGTTCACTGATAAGTCGTTCAACCCTCGTTGATCCAGATGGATCGAGTAGTGGATGGTTGGTGGAAGGCCACCCTGTTACAACAAGGCTGCGACGTCAGCGAGGCAGTGGTGGAGTCATGTTTTGGGCCGGAATCATGGGAAGAGCTGGTCGGCCCCTTTAGGGTCCCGGAAGGTGTAAAGATGACCTCTGCAAAGTATGTGGAGTTCCTGGTAGAGAAGGAAGAACTATGCTTTACGTAATAAAATCATCTTCATGCATGACAATGCACCATCTCATGCTGCAAAGAATACCTCTGCATCAATGGCTGCTATGGGGATAAAAGGAGAGAAAGTCATAGTGTGGCCTCCATCCTCCCCTGACCTCAATCCTATTTAGAACCTTTGGTGCATCCTTAAGCAAAAAATCTATGAGGGTGGGAGGCAATTTACATCCAAACAGCAGCTCTGGGATGCTATTCCGACATCTTGCAAACAAATTCAAGCAGAAACTGTCCAAAAACTCACAAGTTCAATGGATGCAAGACTTGTGAAGCTGCTATCAAATAAGGGGTCCTATGTTAAAATGGAACGTGACCTGTTAAAATGTTTAAAAAGTTAAAATGTTGTTCAAAGTTTTATTGAAACTCTTGAAACATAATTTGTAACAGTGCATTGTACGTTTTTTTTTTATTTTTTATATATTTTTTTTGAAAAAAAAAAACAACTTATTAGGTTTGTTCAATACAATTTGAATTGTACTCATAATAGTTAACATGAGAATTATGCTGACTGTTTACATCAATTATTTAGGTAAATGAGAAAAATATCATTGGCATAATTTGCAACAGGGTGTGTGTGTGTATGTGTGTGTATATGTATGTATGTGTATATATATATATTATAAAATATTGTTGTTTTTTTATTTTTTTTACACTGTGATATGCACATTTGTATTGTGTTGATATTGATATGCTTTGTTTTGTTATTTGTGTGTAAATATCAGTGAAGGCATCTGTGGTCAATAGATAATTTGATAAGTGCATGGTTCATTTTAGTTTAGGATATGGTGTTCTTTGCTTTTGATGTGTATGATGTTGTCATGCCAAGATCAACAGGGCTTTCAAAGGCTCTCCAAAAAATAAATTGACGCCTATCGGTCTGACAAGTCACTTCAGGTTTCCAAATTATTTGAAAAATAATCTGCAAGTGGCATAGATTTCAAACAACTGCTAATTTTGTCCAGGAATGGCTGGCCCAGCAAATTCAACTCAAAAGCTGGCTTTGATGCTGCAAAAACCCCAAAATGTAATTGCGGGATATTCAGGCAGCAACAGTTGTGCTCAAAGTGCATGTATCTCTATTCAAAAAGGCATTGCACCAATTCTACCCCCCCAAAAATTTTTTAATAAAAAGATGACATGCCAAATGTGGCATGTCAGGAATCCTTAACCACTAGCCGACCAGCCGCCACAGTTAGGCACAGCTGCGCAAATCCCCGTAGCTTTGTCGCTCCTTTAAGACGTAACAGCAGGCGCATGTGCGTTGACCGCCGGGCACCCGCGATTGCTTGTGACAGAACGAGATCTGGGATCTGTGTGTGTAAACACACAAATCCCAGTTCTCTCAGGGGAGAGGAGAGAGAGTGTGTGTTCATACTAAATATGAACATCGATCTCTCTCCTCCCCTAGTCGGTCCCACCCCCCTACAGTTAGAACACAGTTAATCCCTTGATCGCCACCTGGTGTTAACCCCTTCCCTGCCAGTGACATACACACAGTGATCGTGGCTATCTTTAGCCCTGATCGCTGTATAAATGTCAAGTGTCCGAACTGTCCGCCGCAATGTCACAGTCCTGATAAAAATCGAAGACCACCGCCATTACTAGAAAAAAAAAAATAAATACCAAAAATAAATTACCAAAAAATATTTAGAAGAGCACATATCTGCCTAAACTGAGGAAAACATGGATTTTTATTTTTTATTGGATATTTATTATAGCAAAAACTACAAAATATTGTTTTTTTTTGTTTGCAAATTTTCGCTTTTTTTTGTTTATAGCGCTAAAAATAAAACCCACAGAGGTGATCAAATACCACCAAAAGCTCTATTTGTGGGGAAAAACAGACATACATTTTGTTTGGGTACAACGTCACACGACCGCACAATTGTCCGTTAAATCGACACAGTGCCGCATCTAAAAAAAAAATGGCCTGGCCAGAAAGGGGGCAAATCCTTTTGGGGCTGAAGTGGAAGTTCCATTTTTGGTTTGGCAGTGCTGAAGGCAAAAGGGGGTCCAACCCGGTACTAGCAAGGTGTACCTACTAAAGTGGCAGGTGACTGTATATATAATATGCACACACACTTTAGTCTTTCTATATGCAAGGCTAAATTTACACTGCCCTAAGCAACTGCCTTGCTTTACTCTTTTACCCTAGTTGACTGGCTGGCCTTCTCTCAGAACTAGAAGAGTATAGCAAACTGTCCCTCTAGTCCACTAACAATTTAGTTTTGAATGTAATAACCCAAAATGGGGGTAACTCTAAGTACATAGTACACTATACTACCAGCAAAAGCGCATACTGTTTTGGCAGCAGCAAAAATGAGGATGCAGACAGATTGTGCTGGCCAGTACGATGTCTGTCTTTTATTACACAGGTTGTATACATTAACGTAAGCTGGCAACGTGTGGGTGGCACTGTGCCACCTCTGGCAGACCTGCCACTGTAGACAGAGCCGTTTGCTAGCTATGTAGAAATCTGGCCGTGTAAAAACAGCAATTGCCATAACTTATAGTGGGCAATTCTATGAAGTTTCATCACATTCAGAAAACATGAGAACACTTTCTCCAACGAGCTGTGGTCAATGGCATGTGTGACTCTTCCCTTTGAAAAGTTGTATCGACTTGGATTTTCCTGAAATGAGAATAGCACCATATTCCTAGCATGTCACTAGAAGGGATTGATAAAGTATATATCTGCGGCAGCTGTCGTTTTTAAATATTTGCACAAAGAAGTTTTATGAAGTCTTAGGTGTCCTTAACATTTTTAATCAACTAACATTTATTTAAACTTTGTCAGGCACATTATGTAGGTACATCTGTGGACTAGTCACCTGCCATATTTGTGGTTTACTTTTACAATACTGTTTTATTTATTTTTTTTAACCCGCTTTGCTTTATGACAAGATTCCTTTGTGCCCCACTACTGGTGTTGATTAGTTTATTTTAGTAATGTACCACAAAGCTACTAATACTCCCCAGAGAAGGCCATATCCAAATCACAACAGTCTGCAAGCTATGATTGGTCATCAAAAATGTTATGAAGTGTGACTGCCACACAGCTTTAATACCCAGTGAATGAATGTTGGCGATGTAGGAAGCCAGTTTTTAATTTGAATGTACAGTTGTAGTACAGCTGAGAAACCCGTAGGACTAAAGTGTGAATAACAACCCCCTACTAACTGGAACAGCATATGGTGAAAAAGCTAATGACATTTATGTACATAAAGGCATCTCAATGTATAAACCGATTATTGTGCCTTGTGAAATATTTAAATCATACTCTGCTCTGAATTTATTAGATTTTTTTTTTTTTTTTACTAAATACTTTTTCTTGTTTTACTTTGGAGGACAAAAAAAAAAATTATGAAGGGGTGTACACAACTTTAATTTTGTACTTGTAACCAATTCAATTTCCTTTATATTGCAGCCAAGAGCTTGTTTAAACCCTTTGATTACAACGACTAATTATATTTGATCTTGGCAGTCACAGGGTTAAAGTACAAAGGAAAAAAAAATGTAAAATCATTCCAGGAACTGTTCTTACAATTCTTGAGGGCTGCAAAACTGTTAGTTAAAAAAAAAAAAAAAAACACTTGAACTTTACATAATGTCTTTCAAGCAGAATCCTTAAAGTAGAACTAAAAGTCAATGTATTTATTTTATTTTCCCCCTGCCAACTGCATTCCTTTGGGGAGATTTTAGTTTTTGTCCCATAACCAAAACACGAAGTGAGGAGAAATTAAGGGGGCATATGATCAACATGTATAAATACTTTCATATAGTGAACATGGTGTTGAGTTATTCACTTTAAGGTCATCATCACAGAGGACAGGGAGACACTCTTCTAGAGTAAAAACGATTTAATCTCCCAAATAAGGAAAGATTTCTTCACAATAAGAGCTGTGGAAATGTGGAATAGACTCCCTCCAGATGTGATTCTAACCAGCTCAGTAGATTGCTTTTAAAAAGGCCCTGGATTATTTCCTTAACGTACATAATATAACTGGGTAACCTTTTATAGGTAAAGTTGATCCAGGTAAAATCCGTTCCGATCCCTCTGGATCAACCGTGTGTAAAGGATTGTGTATATGAAATTGTATGTTTTTTTTTGGTTGAACTGGATGGGCTTGTGTCTTTTTTTTCAACCTGACTAACTATGTATGCAGACTAAATCCCTATAAGCTGAGGGAATCCCTGATTTTCACCAGAACTAGTAAAGCCCCCCCCCCCCCCGCAAGATTTTCCTGTTCTGGTTGCAGACCAAAATTTGGAATGTTGTTTCACGTTCAGGAGGGGTTCACACTATTGCGAATTGGATGCGGGTTTCCCCACATCCAATTTGCATAGCAGGAGATTGTGACCGGCTCTCTATGGAGCCGGTTCACACATCTCGGCAGAAGCTGTGGTGCAAATTGCACAGGAGCCCTATGCGTCTTTTGGTCCATTTCAGGTCTGAATTCAGCCCAAGATTCGGACTTAAAACGGACCGGAAACGGTGAATGGAGACGCACCAGCCAATGCATGTTCTAGTGTGAACCCAGTCTCAGTGATAACAGTAAAAGGGATAAATAGGTTGTATCTCTGTAGCAGACAGGCAGCAGTAAAAACCTGACAGATGTTATAATCCTTTTCCACGCTATAACTAAATATTAAAAAAAAAAATGCCTTTTAGTTTTACTTTAAGTATCCCACTGTGTAAATGGTTGGGACTGTAGCTTATCATATGTTTCTGTGTTACAGAACCTTCCTCTCACACTTCAGTGTTTAAAAGTGAGGCTGCAGTGGGCTCAGAGAGAGAGTTGCACTAAAACAACTGAATCGAGTGGATTTTTACAGCCATGTATGGAAAATAAATATCAGAGTGAACATCAGAGTTATTCTGGCCTCAATACTGCCCCTAGCATACCTCCATGAATCAAATTCTTGCACATTTTTCTGACGCATACATTTTGTAACAAATCTATCCAATACCAAACAATTTTGTTTCCGCTTTTCTGTTTTTGGGAGTGCACAGCTAACACGGATACCATAAAACAGCTAAAAAAAGAGAAGGAGCCAGCCCTCAACCCATCGACCTCAAAGTTTTAATGAGTTTATTTTGTTCATGTTAGTACAGCAATTTCCCCCTCTGATCTATTGTGTTCTGACAGGAGGGCGGCCCCCCTACCAAAACACACCAGTCAGCACTCTCAGCCATTGGCTGAAAGTGCTGATTGGATGCCGATCGGTAGACCTTTTTCGGTCATGCCCCTTCGGAAGTCGGCTCTCAAAGCTTACCCAGAAGCCCTCCTCACAATTAAGTGGTGCCCTCACTCTGGGGATGTCTGTTCGCATTTGCATCAGTCTGGATTAGAGGTGTCTTGAACCTCTGGGTCCAGTCTGTCATTTCCAGCTACTACAGAATAAATCTCTATTCCTGCCCCCTCCTTAATTCTTACCCTCCACCCAGCTTCACCTCAAAGACATGTAGATTTTTGGGCTGCTCTAAACTTTAGGTATAAGGAGTTGTAATCCCAGTTTCTGCATAGGAAAGATTCAAAGAATTTTACACAACCCTATTGACAGTCCTAAAACAAAATGGAGGTGTTTGCCCTATTTTGGTCTTGAAATTCTTAAACAGATATTCTGCATTGAGTCTCAACATTTGTCATCACTTTTCTGGCATCCGTATAGCCTCAAGATTATAAACATTCCCATCTTTCCCACCCATTCTTTGTGTAGAAAGTATTGGCAGGGAAGACCAGTTATTTAAATTTGTGGCCCTATCGTTAAAGGTTCTCTTCTTCACCAAGAGTGTTTACAAATTCGCTCCACTCCTGTTCCTGCCAAGATCTCTGGGGAAGCAGAGGGCAAGCTCTGCTGATTTCTGCCTTCCAATCATGTGCAAGCAAAATGCTGTTTTTATTTTTCTTGCATGTAATTGAGTATTCTTTGCAAAGTGAAGCTTTACCTCATTTACTAACACATATGTTATGACACTGCTATTTTGAGCACTAAACCCAGAATGGGCCTCACTGTGGCTCCATCAAACATACTGATAAGTAATATCTCAAAACTTGCAAACTAAAGAAGGTATGATATGTGTTAATGGCAGAACCAAAAGCTGTCCCCATGTTTCCTGATAGAAGTAGTAGCAGGAGTAGATAAAGTGGTGAGGATAAGGAGTAGATCATGCGTGGGCATTATGAGAGTGAGTAACCTATTGCGTAAAAGCTGATAACAGTGGAGTAATTCAATGAGGGGCATTCAAAATAAAGATGTACATCTAGAGACTTGAAGCCATGGATTCCAGGTTTGAAGAAATTTAGATGTGGCTAGGTGAGCTTTTGCAAACAGGAATTCATACAGAAGATCATTATTTAAGATCCGTATGACCTCAGTTAACTTCAGTTTCCCCCCCCCCCCCAGCGCTTAGCTAAAGCCAAACGTGCTGCAATAAAAAGTATCAGAGACATTTGAAAATGGGGAGGCCATTGGTCAGTTCCAATATTGAGTAAGACTAATTTAGGATCTGGTAAGCAGGAAACATAGGTAACAGAGGAAAATAAAACGGAAAATATGTTTCCAGAACCTCATAATCTGAGGACATTGCCATAAAATATGTAGTAGGGACCCTAATTGCCTACAATTACGCCAGCAAGTTGGTTGGGAAGAAAGCTGCAGGTATCTAATGCGTATAGTAACACCAGTGTGGTGCAACACTGCTAATTTTTATGATTCATCATTTTATTTATTTTTTTCCTTTTGGTACCTTCAGAGCAGTAACTTGCAACAATTAAACCAGAACACAGGTTTTTTAGTAATTTTAAAGTGGTCCTAAAATCCAGTGGGCCTTTTTTCTGCTCTTTGCCATGTTGTTTCCCATCCCTTCACATTGATTGGGAACGTCCTGTACTGTAAGATGACGGAAATGTTGACTTGCCAGTAAATTCAAAAACTTGAAGTACAGGACATAAGGCCCTCTCCTCTGTTCTGTTTTTCCTTATTGCTTGCTACACACCTGGAGTCCCCTAAAAGTGGGTGGGTTTGAGGATGCACTGGGGGCTTTCCTAGGAAAGCTTTTTCAAGTGTCCAATCACTTGTCCGTAGCAGTGTATAACCCATCTGTGACTTCCTGTGCTGTACTCCCAAGATATACAACTTACTGGTAAGTCAAAAGTCCCATGTATTTTCCTATTTCAAACACGCCTACTGTATACTTATTTAATCCTAAAGGTGCTTGTTCTGCTAGCTGGTAGACTTGAATAAAAAAAAATATATATATATATATATTCTCTGATCATAGAGTAAACAACATTCAAACTCTTCATCACCATGGGGTCTTTTCTAAATCTTTGGTTCTGTTCCAAGTCAGCCTACTGTATTTAATCTAGATCAGGAGGCTGCTGTGGGCTTTCATCTAAAATGAGAAATGAAGGCAGAACTAATCCAGACTCATTTCATGGAAGTTTTTTTTTTTTTTTGTAAGAAAAAAAGTTCACTTAAACATTTTAATGCTGTAAAAATAATTTACTAGTGAGAATATAACTTCCTGCTTCTACATACTGTGTAAGTCGTATTACTTGTATAGACCTCATAGTTTCATAGTTCACATATCCTATAAACTACTTTCCATTACTTCATTCAGAATACGCCAGGTGTACCCTGTGTGTGCTGTATTGATACAGTAGGCCATATTGTAATGTCATTAAGAATGAACACAGAAATCGCACCTGCTGTTGGTCCTTTTCTTTCATTGTTAAAGCACAAACAGAGCACACTTATGTGTTTGTTTTATTGTGGACAGCGTCTGTGATACTCAAGCTGGCAGACCTTTCTTTAAAAGTAGTCATGTTTGAGCATATTTGCTTTACAGGGTAAGCCTGCAAGGATACATCAGGAACAAAGGAGACATGATATACTGTGTGTTATATGTTATATTATATGTGTTTGTGTACTGTGTGTATGCAGTGCCTTGCAAAAGTATTCACACCCCCCCCTTTGCTTTTTACCTATTTTGTTACATTACAGCCTTTGGATCAATGTTTTTTTTTTTTTTTTAATATGACTTGTATGTGATGGATCGAACACAATAGTCTAAGTTGGTGAAGTCAAATTAGGAAAATATATACATAGAACTATTTTTCAAAAATTATAATTGGTATGTGCATATGTATTCACCCCCTTTGTAATGAAGCCCATAAAAAAACCCTGGTGCAACCAATTACCTTCAGAAGTCACATAATTAGTCAAATGATGTCCACCTGTGTGCAATCTGTGTCACATGATCTGTCATTACATATACACACCTTTTTGAAAGGCCCCAGAGTCTGCAACACCCAAGCAAGAGGCACCACTAACCAAACACTGCCATGAAGACCAAGGAACTCTCCAAACAAGTGGCACAATGTTGTTGAGAAGTACAAGTCAGGGTTAGAAAAACTGGTCAGAGTTGAGGGAAAGATGAATGGTTCTAAATACAGGGATATTCTTGAGGGAAACATGTAAATGTGTTGGAATGGCCTAGTCAAAGCCCAGATCTCAATCCAATCGGAAATCTGTGGTCAGGCTTAAAGATTGCTGTTGACAAGCGCAAATTATCCAACTTGAAGGAGCTGGAGCAGTTTTGCAAGGAGGAATGGGCAAAAATCCCATTGGTAAGATGTGGCAAGCTCATAGACTTATCGTAAGCGACTTGGAGCTGTTATAAGCGCAACAGGTGGCTCTACAAAGTATTGACTTTAGGGGGGTGAATAGTAATGCACATTGACTTTTTCTGTTTTGTCCTATTTGTTGTTTGTTGTTTGATTTTTTATTTTTTATTGTGAAGCAAAGTTGTGGGCATGTTCTGTAAATTAAATGATGCAAATCCTCAAACAATCCTTTAATTCTAGGTTGTGAGGCAACAAAACACGAAAAATGCGAGAATGAATACTTTTGCAAGGCACTGTACATGTACATGAATATACCTTGTGTATGTGTATATCTCTCAACGGGTTAGGTAAACCACATTACGGTGCTCCTCCAGTGCATGCAATCAGGCTCTCCCAATGACCATAAAGTCTGAGGATGCTGCACATTTATTGAAAAAAATAAAAAAATGCATAAGAAATAGTTGCATAATGTTCCATGTTGAACATTTATGCAACAATTTTGTATGCAAATATTTGTTTTCACCTGTAACGGCCCTGGACAGCTGGAAGCTTCTGAGGGAGGGGCACAGACTTGGTGCATGTAATTGTTCTCCTGTCCCTCTGCACCAATCCCCCTCTGTGTGCTGCTTACATCTTACCCCCCCCCCATGTGTCCCACCCCCACAGAGCTGATTGATTCCCTCTCCCTGCCAGCTTCTGTGGGTACACAGGGATAGAGAGTGGACTAAGGGGCTGGTAAGTATGTAATTTATTGGCCCCTTCCTTTTCTGAATTGGACACAGCAAGGGATTGATAATGATCACATCTGTGTGAATTCAAAACTGAAGCAAAACTGGGTTTACTCTGCTTCAGTTTACGAATGGACAGGAGTCTCTGCCCCCTGCTTATTCATCTTCAGTACAACTGAGGCTACAGAGAAAAGTAAGAAGAAACTGTTACCTCACTTCCTTTCCCAGTCTCAATAGTTGAATACACCCAAGCCCCCCCACCCCCACGGTGTTGTAAAAAAAAAAAAAAAATTGTAAAGAATAATTTAGAAAAAATAGTAAAACATAACATTGTAAAAAAAAAAAAAGTTTAAAAAAAATTGTTAAAAAAAAAGATAAAATTAGCTCTTTCACATGGGTTCTCTAGCCCATACAGTGTGCATGAGTGGTTTGTGCGGCTGGAGCCGCCTGTTGTTCTATGGGGATTCAGCAACTGTATGAATACAGCCGCAGGTCGTAATTTTAGAAGTGCACAGGTGTAGTTGAGTGGCCCTGAATGCACACTGTCTGGGACCATATACAGGCATACCCCACTTTTAAGCACACAATGGGACCAGAGCATGTATGTAAAACAAAAATGTACTTAAAGTGAAGCAATACCCTTTTTCATTTCTCAATGCATGTACTGCTTTGCGAAAGTCCTTTACAGGCATAACCAATTATTTAGGCAAGTTAGCCGATCCCAAAATCAGATATGTTGTAGTCCTGGGTCCCCTCTTGGTGTTCCCCAAGTTTAGTGTGCTTGTCACTTATGGTTCTGGAGCAGTGCCATGTCAAGCTGACCAAGATTTTCCATAGATTTCCCATAGACGCCAATGTTAAAAACCGGGAGCAGGGCCATGTCAAGCTGACTAAGATTTCACATAGACGCCAATGTGTTCATACTCACGAGCATTCGTAAAGTGATGGTACTTAAAGCGGGGTCTGTACCTGCATCCACACATCTGTCAAATTAAGACCTGCAGCTGTGTACATACAGCTGCTGTGCCCCTGTAGCGTAACATAGGCTGCCTGCACACAACAATTTACACAAAGGACTTTATTAACTCAGTGCAGTTTTAAAAACTGAACCCATTCCCCCAGTCACAAATTCAAAATATATGTGCAAATCCTCCCCACTGTTTCATTGTATTCCAACAATGGGACTCCCCTGCCTTCATAATACATTGATCACTGTATCTGATTTGGCTGATTGTGCAAAATTTTACCAATCTGGTTCATAAGAAGTTGATCAATAGATCAATTGAACTACCATACATGAATGGAAAATATTGGTTAAAGGGAAAACAAAACCTATCTGGAGCTAAAAATAACTTCAAACTGGAAACCTGAAATCTCATGACTTTTTGTTTTGGGTAAAAAATATCACAGTCAGTGCTGGGACAAGGGTTAAGAGGGCAAACTGTGCCCCCTTTTCCAGGTGGAGAAGGGGGAAGAGTCTAACAGCTGCAAAATGTATGCAATGTTTGTAGCATGTGCTCAGACAGTACCGATAGTTGGGGTACACTGCAGTGAACTGAAGAATTTTTTAAATTGTTAGACAAATATTGGTCAAACACAGGCAATAAAAAAATGTCTCTGCTTTTGTGGTGTCACTGAAAGGAGAAAATTCCCCAGTGTTGGTGATGTCACTGAAAGGGAAAAATGTCCCTGCATCATTGGTGTCAACCAAGAAAAAAAAAAAAAAATGTCCTAGAGTTGGTGGTAATGCCAAGAGGAAAATTGCACTGTATCAGTGAAGAAAAAAGTTATAGAAAAGACAGCAACTCATAAGCCAAAAATACACAGTGTAGAGACTATATACCGTGATGGTATATAGAATCTCTCTACACTGTGTGCTTTTTCGTTATTAAAGTTGTTGTTTGTGAGTCCCCACCTTTTATGCATTTTATTAATTATTGAATGTCATTGGTAATGCACTCGGTGTGCACACCTTCCATTTTTTGTAGTTTTCTATCGGATTACCCCATCTGAGGAAGTCAGCACCCACCCAGTCTTGAGATACTGATGCCCCTGTTGCCTTTCACTTTAGAAAACCCCTTGGCGCTGGAAGTGACTGTCGTTTTTTTTTTTTTCAGGAAAAAGTTGCTACATTGCTGATGTCCGTCTTAAAAACACGGACTGGCATCTATGTCAGTGGGATAAAGGAGAAATGGGAGGTGGGGTGCATGGAACTAAATGGATATGAGGTGCAGCTATCAATGCTGCCCTTTGAAAAACAAATCTGTGTGGATTGTTTTTCATAGGGTGTTTTACAGGTGGTAAGGAAGCAAAATGCCACCTCTTCCCTACCTGTTCTAACTCTAAAAATACTGATTGATTGCATGAGGTTGTAACACAATAACACAAATGTGTGGTCACCCTGAATCAGGCTGGTGTTCCCAGAGCTGGGCATTATCATTGTGATCAGTTTCTACACTTTATTAGAATGTTATAGAAGAATCAAGAGCACTTTTCCTTCTGGGCTCCCACCTTCTGCACCTGAGTTATCCTTGTGCCTGCACATGGGTGGGCTCCTCTGGAAGATTTATGGACTGATATTTGAAAATGCTTCTTCTGTCTTAAGGCCCCATCTGTATCCTGGAAGTTGTGTGCCTGAAATTCCAGGCATGTCCTGTGGCTCTTGTCTGCGCACAACTGTGGGGCCACAGTCGCTTACCTTGATGAAGTAGAGGAGTTGGTAGAGCTTCTCCTTAAATGCCACCCTGTCAATGCATGCTCCTCTGTCTCACTGAAGCTTTGGGCAGAGCTTTTCCCTTAAGTGATGAGTCAAAATTGTAGCTATTGAACTGTGTAAACAGGCTTTTTACAACAAGGGTGCAGAAAAGAAACTGTAGTACAATTGAAAAAGAGACCAACACTCCCTCTGCTGGCCGGAAAGACTACAATATATTCATATGCAAAATGTCATTAACCTGACTAAAAAAAATAAAAATAAATTAGCATTTGTTCATCCAGACCATAAAAAAAAATACATATTTGCAAAATCTCTGTTCAGTAGCCTAATTATGTACAGTATGCGCCCTTACAACATATCAGTTAGTCAGATTCTCCTTTTTGTTTGTAACCTATACTGGGGGATGAAACAGCGACTTTGCTTTGATCAACACTGCTGGATTTTTTCACACATTGATGAATGTAGCCCAATATTCCATCCAGTTGATTTTAATTACATTTACATTGTGAATGCTCTAGAGGTCAAATTACATAGAAAAATTACATTAGCTTGCTGGTAGTAAGTTCACCCTATGGCTATATGGATAATTTTCTCCATAAAGTAGCATAGCTAAGTCTTAAAGGAAAAAAAAAAAAAATATATATATTTTTCTCTTTGGTATGGAGTTCCCGATGGAATAAAATAGTGCTTTTTCCCATCTTCCCAAGGGCCTGTAGCACTAGCTGCAATGTTGGACCTGGGGTCTCCCTCATGGTGCAACCTGCTCAGCACTACAGCCATCAAAGAGACATGCTGACATGGCTTACCGACTGCATTTCACTTGCTGGTGAATGTCTCGGGGAAGTTCAAAGAGCCAGAGACAGGTGCTTGCTAGCAAACCAGGCATCTCCTTGCTAGCTGTGAAGTTGAGCCGCCATGCCTAATGGAAATAGTGCCTTTTCTGATGTTGCAGTTAGTGTTATAAGGCACATTACATGTGGTACTTTGTCCCATTTTTTTTTTTTGCCCTATTGGGATCTGCATTGACACAATCTTATTGTCAAAGGATCTCTTCATAAACCTGTATTCTTGAGTCACCTAAGCGTACTTGTTTATGGCTATGTAGGGGGGGCAACAAGAAGAAACCTAGCATAACCAATCACTATTACCCTGATGGGATTAGTCAGCTGGGTTAGGTTGTCAGGGTCTGCTCTTGCCTATAGATTTGTGTACTTTTGCATCTGGATTGGAATTTTTTTTTTTATTCTGCATTTTCATAGAGATCACACATTTTAAATTAAGAAACATTATTTAGACTTTGGTAAAATATTAGATCAGCTGTGTAATTACTGTCAGATGTTGAAAAGGCATCAAACTTGTAATTTAGGGTTATGATTTAATTCCAATGTACATATGTAGTGGGGATGTGTATAGACCATTCAGGGGTATAATTCCATCTTCATTGTACATGTATGTGTTTCTCTGAAATGTATTGTAGGCCCCTCGGGTGCTGAAAGGATTAAATTATCTATGTGTGCACACAGAACCAAAGCTGTGCCATCTGCTCTGCCTGTTCTACTGCTCAGCTGATATTGTTGACCCCAAGTAGAATTGGGGCCATCCAAATCCAAGCCAGGCTAACTCCAGCCTTTTGAATACCTCTGAAATGAGAGGGTTACCATGACAGCACTGCAGAAGGTGACAAGCGTTTAGGGTCAGCAAGGATCAGTTAGGATAGCGCGACAAGGATCTAAAGAAACGCAGTGCATAAAGACCGCAGCGTGCCTTTAGGAAATCTGAGCTTTTTTTAGGCGCTCTCTCCTTACCCTTTTTTACTTTATCTCCCCCCACCCTTTTCTTTTTGTTTGAAATCTTACAAGCTGCCTTAGCTTAACAATTGGAGGCCTATTCAGCTCTGAAAAGACCAAGCACAAAAGATGGTGCTTCATCTGCACCTCGAAGATCGGAGAAAAAGCCTGCAGCTGCAATTAAGGACAATTTCTGAAACGGTGCCAGCAGGTTCAAGTTGGAGGTGATTTTATATTTAAACAGCCCTGATAAAGTCTCTAATTTTTTTAAATAATTATTTAGAACAGGCATTAAATAAAAAAAATAAATAAAGTATGGATCTCTTGAATCTTTTAGTTGAATGTCTGATTTATCTATTTATTTTTCAGTGCATGGTGTAGAAAGTTGATACATGATACATTTTTCATACTGAATTGGGAAAATTATGTCTCTGCACAATACACTTGTACACTTGACCCATGTGTACCTTTGTTAGGAAAGATATTTAATGCCGGCTTTAGAATAAATGGACTTGCAATTTGCCCTGTTTCATAGTATTGTTGTACAAATAAGTATTTGTATAAATACAATTACATGGATGACTTTTACCACTAGGAAAGACAATGGATGGACAGTGACTGGTCGGTGCTTCGGCAGGGCTCAGCCCTGCATCTTGAGAAAGGTGAGCTTTGCTGTACCGAAATTTTGGCCAAAATAAAGATCGACGAGTGCTGTGCTTGGCCGGTAATGTGTAGGTCAGCAACAAGGTACAGGAGAACAGCAGCCACAAGACACTCAAACTAGATATTGACAAGTGTGCTAGTAAGGAATGTAATGTGATTGAACAGAGTTTGTGTGTACTGTATATACAGTGCGAGATATATATATATATATATATATATATATATATATATATATATATATATATATATATATATATATATAATGTATGTATGTATGTATATATATGTGTGTGTGTGGAGTGCGTCTATGGGAATGTTTGACAATAATTCCAGAAGCCCGTTTGTGAGGTCAGGCACTGATGTTGGATGAGAAGGCCTGGCTAGCAGTCTCCGCTTTAATTCATCCCAAAGGTGTTTTATCGGGTTGAGGAAAAGGACTGTGCAGGCCAGTCAAGTTCCTCCACCCCAAACTCAGTAATCCATGTCCTTTATGGACCTTGCTTTGTGCACTGGTCTAAATCATTTGGTGGAGGGTGGGATTATGATGTGGGGTTGTTTTCAGGGCTTGGGCTTGGCTCCTTAGTTTCAGTGAAGGGAACTCTTAGCATACCAAGACAATTTCATGCTCTCAACTTTGTGGATGGCCCCTTCCTGTTCCAACATGACTGCGCACCAGTGCACAAACAAGGTCCATAAAGACATGGGTGAGCAAGTTTGGGGCAGAGAAACTTGACTGGCCTGCACCGAGCCCTGACCTTAACCTGATAGAACACCTTTGGAATGAATTAGAGCAGAGACTGCGAGCCAAGCCTTCTCATCCACATTCGTGCCTGACCTCACAAAAGCGCCTCTGGAAGTATGGTCAAACATTCCAATACACACACACACACAGGTCAAAAAGACTTCAAAGCTCATATTTACACTACAATGCAATAAAATAAATAAAAATAAATGTAATTTAAAAAAATAAATAAAATGTTGCTTTAAGAGCTGTGGGCTAAAGTGACATTTTGACAGGGCCATATTCCCCTCGCTCATCTCCATACCAAGTCAGGGAGGGGACCTGATCGCCTCTGCCGCTAACGACAGCTCCAGTAAGCAGCGGTGGGACCACTTTTATCTGAAACCAGGCTGCTCACTGAAGAAGAGGATACCGAGGTTATGGTAGCTAGCTGCAGCCATAACAACGATTTCCCTCTTCAAAGTGCCGGCTTATATCGGCCTGAGCCATTACGGAAGCGGTTAAATAGCAAGCATGTCATCTTCACCTGCGCTGTGCAATGGTTTTGCACAGAGCGGCCCCAAACCTCCTCTAATTGGTCGTGCTCCTCCTCCTTATGTGGGCTGAATCCTTAGCCAGGCTGTTTGCGCCTATAGACACACATATACACTGCCTCTCAGCCCCTCCCCCTGTTCCCTCCTCCACAGGATTTGACTGACAGCACCAGGAGCCAATGGCTCCTGCTATTTCCAAGTCTCCTGTGAGGCGAGAGAGGAGGGAGAATAGCTGCTGCAGACAGGCATAGCTCTGGATCGAGATTGGGATCAGGTAAGTCTTTGGTGGGGGGGGGGGGGTCTGGGGGCTTTTTATCCACTTAAAGTAATTATGTATGACCAATAATAGTCTATAGTTTTGTGTTAAGTGAGGTAAATGGGCTTTGTTAATTTTAGTTTTTTTTTTTTTTTTTTTTAATCAACATTTTAGCTAGAAGCATCAAAATCGGAAAGTTGTTACCTTGTACCCCCACCTAAAATCTTACTATACTATCCAGTAGAAAAAGGGTTTTCAAAGTAGTGGGCTATTCCTTTTGTAGGATCTACTGTATCTGTCCTAAAACAAAACAAAAAAAAAAAAAAAAACCCTCACTGTTCCTATTAAAGATGTTCCTCCTTTCAAAGATTCTGCAGATATAAAGTTTGAAATGCTCCTAAAAGCTCAGCCCTGCAACCAGTTCTTGCTGTAATTTCAGTATGTTATGTCAAACTGCAGCTAAGTTTGCTTCTCTCTGGGTCACAGATGCACTAGACTTGTGGATTCAATCAGTGGCTTCCAATACCTTGTCCACCTGAAACAAACAAACTCCTCTTGCTTTGCCAATTCTCCTATCAAGACAATTAAGGAACTGTGTGGATCACCACCCAGCCTTAACAGTAGGGAAGGCCTTCCTTCCCTATCGCTGGAAAGATGTTACAACAGACACAAATCCCTCCAATCCAAAACCGTTCAAAGAACATGGCCATTGAGGTAAGGCAGGTCAAGTCTAATGCCCCATAAACATAATGGGATTTTCTGACAACAAACGTTGGATGTGAGCTTGTTGGCGGAAAGTCCACTGTGTGTATGCTCCAACGAACATTTGTTGTCAGACTTTCCACCAACACATGTTGGCTAGCAGGTTCTCAAATTTTCCGCCAACAAATTTTTGTTGTCGGACTTTCCGATCCTGTGTACACAAGTCCGTCGCACAAAAGTCCACGCATGCTCGGAATAGAGTACGAGCCAGAAGCATTTGGTCTTGTAAAACTAGCATTCGTAATGGAGCTATCACGTACGTCTTGTACGTTACTGCGTTCGTAATTGGCCAACATTTATGTGACCGTGTGTATGCAAGACAAGTTGGAGCCAACATCCTTGGAACAAAAGTGCAGGGTTTTGTTGTCGGAAAGTCCGATTGTGTGTACAGGGCATTGGCCTTATCCATTTTTTTCCAAGACTTCCTGGCTTTGCTGTCCCTTTGTAAAAACATTTCTGTAAGGTGTAGCTCATGTTAAAGAGGAAGTAAAGCCTCTTTTTTTTTTTTTTTTTAAAACGTAACCTGCATACTAGCTCATTATGAATAACTTACCTGAAAACGTCCGCCGCCATCGCTACGGGAGTGACTTCCGGGTCTCGCCGCTCCAGCGCTGTGATTCGCTGGAGCGGCGATGACGTCACTCCCGCGCATGCGCACGAGAGCGGCATATCGCCGTGTTCTCGGCATGCGCAGTGCGCCTGCGCGCCACTGTCTACGGCGCATGCGCCGTAGATAGCGGTGCTCTTTCTTTTCTAAATATCTCCTAAACCATGTAGGTTTAGGAGATATTTATTGGACCTACAGGTAAGCCTTAACCTAGGCTTACCTGTAGGCCAAAGTTGTCCCAGAGGGTTTACTTCCTCTTTAAGCCTCCCTTGCAACACCCTGTGCTTCCTTGGGATTTCAACTTTGTTTATTCTACCCTGCAGAAACCACCCATTGAACCTATTGAGGGTATTCCCTAGAGGATCTTATCTGCAAACTTGGCTTTTTGATCACATCTGCCAGTTTTGGAACTAAAGACACTTTCCTATAATGAGCCTTTCCTCATACTAAACATTGACCAGCTTTTCTTGCACACAAGTCCATCCTTTCTTCCGAAAGTGGTCTCGGTATTCCACCTCAATGAGGAAAATGTCCTCCCATCCTTATATCTTGCTCCTAAGCATCCAAAGAAAATAACTCTATTAAAAAGCTACTTCTCCCGTCAGAACGACTGATTCCCTTTTTGTCCTGTTTGAACCTGGCAAGGGACATCATGCTTCAACGTTCACTACTGCATGATGAATCCAAAGTCTGCAAGAACATTACTTTCCCAAAGAGATCTTCTCCTGCGCTTTTGCACACCCATTCCACCAGATCGGTGGGAGTTTCCTAATCTCTACAGCCCAGTTGTGTAAGACTACATCCTGGGCTTCTTTATAAAAAAAAATCTAAGTTTTACCAGGTGGACATCTTTGCAGCAGGTCTTTGAGGTTGGGTCTTCTGGGCCTTATTATTGTTATTGCCCAGTTCTTTTTGCGTCATTGTTGCCCACCCTTTATATTCTTTGCTTGGGGACATCCCATGGTGTATGAATATTCCACCTGTTTACTGTGCGAGTAAGTTAAGGGGAGCTTTGAACTGTCTGTACATTCCATATCTTGGGAGTACAGGACGCGGGCCACCTTTTTCATTCAATTGCTAGGTTTACTCTTCTTTGCCAGCTACAGAACTGATCTTTGCCAGTGTCCAATTACCTGAAGGCATATGCCTATAACCCATGGTGTATGAAGATTCTGCCGATGTCCTGTACATATGAAATTTATGTAGGCCAAAATTCCTCTTTTCCTTGTTATCCTGCTTTGTGTCACGGACCCAAAGCGCGAGTATGAAGATCAAAAAAGTCTCAAGTCCTTAACACTGTACCTGTTCTGGGTTGGTACTGGTGACAGACTGAAAACTACCATTTTCAGAAGGCATGCCGTATTTAATTGCACAAAGTATTTTTTGATGTGTGTTTTTTTTTTTTTTTCCCAACATTTGTTAGTTCCAGCTGTTTAACAAAGACATTGGATGCTATGTAAATAACTGTGATGAAACCATCTCACCACCCAGTGGATGTGGCTCTTTAATGTTTGTGTTCCTGTGGACTTACAAGTGCAAAGCCTGTACTTCTAAACTCAACTGTAGATGAGAGAAACAACTGCTATTCATTGACAGTGTCATTAATCATGGATTGGGGCTTTAAAAAATGATGACCAACAATTCAATTATTAACACAGTTTCTAGCTTTTGACCTTTTTAAAATTTTTTACAGTTATTGACACAATCCTTTGGTTTTAACCTTTTGCATTGTATCTTCTGTCACTGTTTTAATGGAGCTGTAAACCGATTAAAAATATGACCTCTGCTTGTAGACAGGAAGTTGAAATCAAACAAAAGGCAACTTGAAGGGAAACAAAGGATGTCTTACAAAAATGCAATCTAATACAAATATTTTTCATTAGAACTTGCAGAATGGTATTAATAACACTCTGACACAATGCAAAATTATTTACAGTAGAGGGACCTGTAGATGGTTGGATCTCACCCAAATAGTGATGCAATTCTGAGAAGCTCCTAAAATGTTTTTTTTTTTTTCTTCTGGGGACAGCCCTACTCTCATGGAATCTGACATACCAAGGAACTGACTGCATGGTCTCCTGTACTCACAAT
The DNA here is from genome assembly GCA_028564925.1 of Lithobates sylvaticus. Taxonomy (NCBI): domain Eukaryota; kingdom Metazoa; phylum Chordata; class Amphibia; order Anura; family Ranidae; genus Lithobates; species Lithobates sylvaticus. Next base: position 200,736,800 of record CM053030.1, on the reverse strand, counting down.
GCTCCCTGCACATGGGGACTGAGACCTTGATACAAGCTCCAGATATGCCTGACTCTTTAGGGGTTTGTGACTTTACTTCTTATCTATATGTGGGCAATCCCCTTACCTTGAGCTGCAGGGGAATTTGCTATAGGGGTTTGTCCCCCTACTGTCCAGGTCTGGGACAATATACTGGCCTCCACATGGTGCCACATACAACAAGGTACCACATTTTTCCCTGAACAGTGGTAAATGTTACATCTGAGCTTAACAATGTGTAATACAGAGGATGAGGGAGTATTGTGTGCACTGAGGGTTAGCGGGCATTGTGGTGAATGAGTGCTGTACACAGCTTTTCCATTGCATAGGAAACTAGCACGCAGCAAGGGTAGAAGGACTTGAATTGCTAAGATGTTGAAATTACCTTTAGACATGCTGTCCTGAATGTAAATTTAAGTGATTGAGGGAACAATGTGCCTTCCCCCTTTTTGCATGCATACAGGACTCATTGTCCCCAGGTGGTGACCGGGCCTCTGGGATCAGGGGCATCTGGTAATCTTGGCTTTGTCTTGGAGGCTGTTGCACTCTCCTACCTTGCCAATCTGGAGGTACTCTTCATCTAGAGTACTCCGGCTGGGCAAAGGCCAATATGTTACTCACTGATATACAGTTGGGTACTGCTTGTTGTTGTTTAATCCATCTCCTTATACTTTGGTTCTGATTGATGGTCAGGTTCATCCAAAAACTGCATTTTTTTTTTCAGCGATCTGGGAAGTCAGGGGAAGTGGAACCTGGTTATGGGGAGGGAAACCTGACTTGGAGACCCACATATGTATATGGTAGGCCCTGAGGTGGGTGCTGCTTCTCACAGGAGAATGAACACCTTATGTATCTCCCCCCCAGTTGCTGAGGTAGAAGCTGCACTTTATCCCCTATTTAGCTTTAGAAGTTGAGGCCTGGGGAATTCTGGAAGTAGGGCTCATCTAGCAGTAGATGGGACTACTCCCAGGGGCCCTCATAGTTGTGATTACATTCTCCCATCTTTACGCTGATTATTTTGTGAAGGCTCTGGATGCACGTGTCCAGACTCGCCCTTCAATGTTTGACCCCTTCCCCACCTCAGAGAGGCAGGTTCCCCTTTTAATCATGCCATATTTCCTCCCCCTTATTGTGCCCCAACCTCCCTCTTAGGCCTCATGTACACTGCTGCTGTTAAACGGTTGTTTAGAAGCAGTTGGGCATTTTTTTCAACTGCTTCTGAACTCTCCTCTGTTATCTTATCAGTACGTGTACACATGGTCATTTACAGTCGTTCCTAGGCAGTCGAGTTTAGAGGCTTTTTTTGGAATCCCAAAAATGGGGTTTAGGTTAACTTACTAACCCCCCTCCCCTTTTTTTTTTCTTCTGCCCTTTTCTCTCCTCATCTTTCTGTCCTTTCACACTCCACCACAGATCCTCTGTCAATCCTCAACAGAAATATTTCAATATGCTGTCTACTAAGAATTGCTCAGCTCCTCTCTCACTCAGTGTACTGTTTAAACATTAAAGCCCTCAACGTGCCTGAAAAATGTAGCAGCGTCCTAGCAGAGGCATACCAACAGCGCAAATAGTTTTTTTTTTTTTTTTTTTCAGAGACGCATTTTAAATTGGGTGCCATCCCTCGACTATTTAACCATCGCTTTCCCATGGTCTTTCATGCAGCCTGTGCCAAATCCAAAACGAAGGGACTCTCGATTTTGCTCTCTAGGTCGTTGTCATTTATCCTTACTGACCAGCTGCTGGATCCAGAGGGCAGATTTAGTTTCTTGAAAGGGACATGGAAAAATAGGCTGGTGACCCTGGCAACTATTTATTGAACCAATTCTAAGCAAGTACCCTTCTTCCGGGAGACTCTGCTTAAGCTAGAGACTTTTCAATTAGGTCTCTTGATCCTTGTGGGGACTATCCATTTGGCCCTGAATTCATTGCTTGACACCTCAACTACCTCCTCTCTCCCTTAATCGGCCTTGCGCCAAGCGCCAACTGGCCTCTCTTGCGCTTCATGGCACATGGCAGAATGTGTTTTTGGGGTGTAATTTGTGGTATGCATATGCTGTGTGTGAGAAATAACTTGCTAATATGACATTTTTGTGAAGAAAAAAGGAAAAAAAAAATCTTGATATTCCAAAGATTTGTGGGAAAAAATTCCAACTTCAAAAAACTCACCCAAGCACCTTTCTAAATACCTATGAATGTCTTCTTTCCAAAAGGGGTCATTTGGGGGGTATTTGTAATTTTCTGGCATGTTAGGGTCTCAAGAAATTAGATAGGCCGTCAGTACTTCAGGTGTGATCAATTTTCAGATATTGGCACCATAGCTTGTGGACTCTATAACTTTCACAAAGACCAAATAATATACACCAATTTGTACTTTTTTTTTTTACCAAAGATATGTAGCAGTATAAATTTTGGCCACAATTTATGAAAAAAAATTACTAATTTGCTAAATTTTATAACCGAAACGAAGAAAGATTCATTTTTTTTTTTTTACAGAATTTTCAGTCTTTTTTTCTTATAGTGCAAACAATAAAAAACCCGACGGTGATTAAATGCCACCAAAAGAAAGCTCTATTTTTTGTGAAAAAAAGGAAACGTATTTCATATGGGTACAGTGTTGTATGACTGAGTAATTGTCATTCAAAATGTGAGAGCACCGAAAGCTGAAAATTGGTCTGGTTAGGAAGGGGGTTTAAGTGCCCATTGGTCAAGTGGTTAAAAAAGCACACACAAGGTATGTAATGATGCAATGGTTGTTTTATGAACAAAGTAACAAACCGGGCAGACTCTTGGCTAGGGCCACGCAGAACTGGACGCTAGCTTCTATAGTCCACCATGTGACTGACACTTCTGACAACACCCACTCAAAAAATGAAGAAGTAGCCTGTCAATGCCAACACTTATACAGTAAACTGTACAATCTTCGCCCTGGCGAACCAGATCCTGTGGGGGCGGACAATAGGGTGAAACTGATTTGAGAATTCTTAAGTTGATACAGTCCCTCTCCTTTAACCTGTGAAGATGTACAGGAACTAGAAGCTCCTCTGTTTCTAGAAGAATGGGGAGTGGCATTGAAGGCGACAAAACCGGGTAAAAGCCCAGGGCCCGATTGGATTCTCTGCCCAGTATTATAAGTGCTTTTCTGACCTTCTTGCCCTGGGCTTTCTTAAAGCTTTCAACTCATTGTCCGCAGCTCCCTGTTTCTTGAACAGCTTATTGGAAGCGTATATCACGGTGATCCCGAAAGATAATAAGGACCCAGCCAATGTTTCTAACTACCGTCCGATTTCTTTACGCAACGTGGACGTTAAGCTGTTCTAGCAACCCGACTATCCCAACATGTGCCAAGCTGGGTGGGACTAGACCAAGTAGGCTTTGTCCCAGGCAGAGAGGCTAGGGACAACACTATCAAAGCCATGAACCTCCACCACTGGCTAACTTCTAACCGAGTGGAAGGCTTTTTCCTAGTGATGAACGTCTTCTCGGCATCCAATCGATTGGCCTGGGACTATATGAAGTGTTAAGAGCTCAGGGTCTTGGTGCCAAAATGCATGCGCTTATCTTATCCTTATATGTCAACCCGAGAGCTAAAGTCAGTCAATGGCCACTTGTCGAGCACCTTCTCCATCCTTTCTGAAACGAGACAGGGCTGTCCCCTATCACCTTTACTTAACATCCTCACCCTGGGACCCCTCCTTTGTTGTATTAGGGAACACTCAAATATTAAGGGGATACAGGTACATGGCCGAGAATCCTTTGCAGACGACTTGTTGCTATGTCTCTCTTCCCCACCAACGTCCCTGCCGAATCTCTTGTTAGTTCTTGAACGGTTCAAACACATCTCAAACTTGAAAATCAATTTATTCAAAGTCATTCGCACTGAACGTTGCTTTAACCACAGACCTAACGCAACAATGCGACAATGGCAGTTAAATTTCCCATTCCAATGGAAAGCGGACGCTGTCACATACCTAGGCATACAACTCCCTGTCAATTTATGGGAGCTCTATACTAGAATTTTTTTAGCGGAAATGGAGCACATGCATCAGGATCTCCTGAAATGGAACGTACCCTCCATCTCTTGGTTCGGGCGTGCTTCCATCTTAAAAATGATCCTTCCACGCATGCTTTACAAAATGAAAACCATTCCAATCTGGCTGCCATTCTCATTCTTTTGCGCCATATAGGACTAAGCCCTTCCTATGGGGCAACAAACCCACACAAATCATATGGGCAAGTTAGTGTTGCCAAAGTCTAGTGGGGGGATTTGACTCCCAGATCTACAATGCTACTACTAGGCAGTTCACTTGACTAGGGTGGTAGACTGGAAGATCCATGAAAGGTGTAAAGGTTGGGTTAGCCTCAACATCTAGCCTCTGGGGCTGAACTACGTGTAGTACCATGGTTTCAAAAAGAACACATATCACCCTCTTTATGTTAATCCCCACTAATTGGAGCTACCCTGCATGCGTTCGACAGGGCATGTACTACGTATGCACTTTCCTCCAAGGAATGCTCGATCACCCCATTTAGGGGCAACCCTACTTTCATTCAAAGCCTAGCCAGGAATTTCCTGGCAGCAGAATGGGCACACGGGAATTCAGGCAAGACACTTTTTCTCGAGAGGATGGTTCAGAAAGCACAAGGAATTGGCTGAACTGTTCAGTACCGCAAAATTCCTTTTCTGGTCATACCTGCAACTGAAACATTATCTAGACCAGGGGTCTCCAAACTTTTTACTTCGAGGGCCACATTCTATATTTTACACACATTCGCGGGCCGGAAAAATAATTTATAAATAAATCCACAGTAGAAGAATAGAATAGAATTTTACTTACTGCTGACAGCAGGACTGGATGATGCTCCTGTATTCTTTGCTGGCACCTAAATGCTGGAGCATCATGCAGCGGGGCTAAACTTCCAGTGTGCATGAGGCTTTACATCCGTGTCCCTATCAGTCTCCCCATACATCTGTGTCCCCATCAGTCTCCCCATACATCTGTGTCCCCATACATCTGTGTCCCCAACAGTCTCCCCATTTATCCGTGTCCCCAACAGTCTCCCCATTCATCTGTGTCTCCATACATCTGTGTCCCAATCACTCATCAGGGTATCCCCACAAATTGGTGTCCCCATTAGAACCCCCCCCACACATTGTGTCCCCGTCATTCATCAGAGTCTCCCTGCACATTTGTGCCCCCATCACAGCCCACCCCTGCCTGCATATTTGTGTCTCCATCAGAGCCATCACCTCCCCTTCCACATATTTGTGTCCTTATTAGAGCCATCAGCCCCCCCTCCTCACATGTTAGTGTCACCATAAGAGCCACCAGCCCCCTCCCACATTTGTGTCGCCATCAGACCCCCCAGATATTTGTGTCCCCATCAGTTATCACCCCCCTCCCCAAATTTGTGTCCCCAGAGTCAGCCCCCCCACGTGTGTCCCCATCAGAGTTATCACCCCCCCAAATTTGCGTCCCCAGAGTCATCAGCCCCCCCACGTGTGTCCCCATCAGAGTCATCACCCCCCCACATTTGTGTCCCCATCAGAGTCATCAACCCCCCCACTTGTGTGTCCCCATCAGAGTCATCAGCCCCCCAATTTTGTGTCCCCATCAGTCATCAGCCCCCCAACATGTGTCCCCATCAGAGTCATCAGCCCCCCCAACATGTGTCCCCATCCGAGTCATCCCCCCCCAAATTTGTGTCCCCATTAGTCATCAGCCCCCCCCCCTCCAATTTGTGTCCCCATCCGAGTCATCAGCCCCCCCACATTTGTGTCCCCATCAGAGCCATTCAACCCACCCCCCGAACAAGTGTAACCATCTCACATCATTCCCCCTCCTTGCATGTGTACTTTACCAGCACATTACACTGGCTGTGCAGACCTGCTGCACCTCCCGACTCCCGCCCCGCTGGTATTACACACTCGTTACTCATTAACAGCAAGGCGGGAGGCGGGAGCAGGGAGGTGGCAACAGGTCTGCACTAAAACATCTCATTGGCTGCTAGGATGCCCGTGGTCCCAGCAGCCAACACAGTGAGACGCCGGGAGGAATTGCGGGACCTGCGCTGCATATTGCCGGGGGAGAATATGCAGCGCAGGTTCCACAACTAACAGGTGGACTAGGGACTCCAGCTGCGGGCCGGAAGAAATGGCCTGGCGGGCCGGATGTGGCCCGCGGGCCGTACTTTGGAGACCCCTGATCTAGACAATCCAGGACAGAGGGAGGTTTACTAGGGATCCTACAGTTTGAGTCTCTCTCTGCACTAGATCCTCTCCCCAAAGCCATGTGATATCGGCGCTGTACGCCTCGATGTTTGGGGAGCTTTACGCAACTTTACGCACTGACCACGCTTTTTAGGAATCTACTTTGGAAACAGAATTAGACGAGGCTTCCTGGGATCGCATACATCTTTATATTCATAAGGGCTCCCTAAAGGTGGCTACGCAAGAAAATGGCTACAAAATCAAAACTAGGTGGTACAAAACGCCAGATATTCTACATAAGTTTGTGCCGTCGGTATTTGACCGCTGTTGGAGGTATGGAGTGGAGAAGGGCACTCTTCTTCATATTTGGTGGACGTGCCCCCTGATTCAGCCAAATTGGCGTAAGGTCCATGACACGACAATCCTGATCACTTCGCTCCCGCTAGAGTTCACACCAGCACAATTTTTAATCCATCATTCACAATTCCCCAGAAAACGCTATTTCAAGTTGGTAGCTATGCACAGGATCAACGCTGCTAAGCTTTGTGTACCGGTCCACTGGAGGTCCACATCTCCTCCCTCCTATGCAGGAGTTGGCCTCACATATTCACCACATTGCAGTGGTGGAGGAGCTGATCTATACCACTCTCAACAAAATATCTGAATACTCGGCCATATGGACAGCTTGGTATATGTACCAAGAATCTCAGACCTACCAAGAGCTGATATGACATAGCAAGTGAAATGTCCCACGAGAAGGGGACTTGGCAGCAAATGATCCTCCTTTCACTTGCCACAAGATACAACTCTACATGATGGAGATGGAGAGGGTAGCTGGTGGCGGCCCCACCCCCTCTCCTCGATTTATCCTCTGAATCCCCCCCCCCCTTTTTTTTCCTTTTTTTTCTATCCCCTCTCCCTTCTACCCCTGATAGCACAATATAGATGTGAAAGTGACCTAACCAATGGTGCTCCTATATACCTTGTTCTTAAACATCAGAAAGTTTGTGGTTATTCTCTACAATACTTCTACTTAAATGAAGGGTATAATAGCTAATCACATGCTGCAGAAACAGGATAACTCTCTCAGATCTTAATAATCATATAGGCTATGGGTGGAGTTTCTGTATACTATGTTTTTTGTTCTGTATTTGTATGTATTGGTTTACTTGCAGTGATATCTATGGAATCATTTACTGTAATGTGCATGAAAACGTTTAATAACATCTTTATGAAACAAAAAATAAATAAAAATGGGGCTCAAGTTTACATTTCAGTATGTTGGCATCTTTCTGACAGATTCCTAATTTGCATGTATGCTTTGCTACCAGTAAGCAAGTCCTGCCGGTCCACCATTCCCTTCATTAAAAACTGGACCAAGTAGTTAAATAACGAAAGGTAAATAACAAGTTAACAACATTTGTGTGTGCTTGTTCCATCTATTAACATTTCAACTGAACACTGGCTTGTGCTGTTACTACTTTTGTTTTTCAGTACTGGTGTCACTGGTTTATTTCTCGCAAAGCAAATATGCTGCATGTATTTTGTATAGTCTCTGTGTTAGTATGCATTGCTGTTATACACAGTATAACAGCAATGCATGCTAACACAGTACCCTCACTGCCAAGCATATGTACATATTACCTATAAAATGAAGACTGTTCACATTTTTTATATCTTATCAAATGGCTGCCCGTGTTAATAACTTTTGGGTTATAACTGTCTAAAAAGGAGAGGTGGAAATGATTGCTGTTGTATTTTGTTTTCTAAATGAACAAGTTTTCTAAGACCAGGTTGTAGATATGCTGTACTTTTATCTCTCAGTAAGCCACTACTAAATTGGGCATCACTTAATGTATGATTTATCAGAAAAACAGCCATTTGCCTGTTAAATAATTTACCTTTCTACTAAGTATTTGCTGGAAAACACAGAATCCCTGTAAACATGACTGGCAGTTGCCTGAGGCAGAGATTTTTACTGATGCAATGAGATAAAAGTAATTAAGAAACATGCAGACTGAAGGATAATTAAATTCATGTGAAACATTTTGTAGCTAATTACTATGTTCTAATCACAGAATGTTTTCTATTTGTCAAGGTAAGTATGCTTAATTACAGGACCACTATTTTCTGTACCCTAAAGTCTTGACCCGTTGGTCTCATCCTCTAAATTTTTTTATTTTCAACAGATGTTTAGTGAACAATTATTTGTTGCATATTCATGAATAATTAATGTTGGCTAGCATGGTGACAAAATTATAGTAAAATTTACCATCTATAGTAAAGCTGAGGACCACTTTGAGGAAATAGTCATTCATTTCCATGCCCATCGATAATGAAATGACAAACTGATCTAAATAGGTTTTCCTGTATAGCCATCCAGGATAGAGCATTTTTAGACAATTCGGAAGTGAACAGTGTCAAACTTTTAGATTCAAATAATTGACAAACATTTAAAATCAACAAATTGGTTCATTATTTTGAAACGATTTGAAGCCTTTCTCTGTAGATATGTTTGAGAAATACTGGAATTACGAAGAATTATGTAGCATAAAGAGCAATAACATTTTAGAACCTATAGTCAAAGCACAACTGAAAACAAAGTTATCCAGTTGCCCTAAAATGTGTGTAAATTAGTTGTATAACACAGGTACAGAATGATACGATTATTAATTTACAGGTTTACAGATGTGAAGAAAATGGATCTAAAAAAAATGTCAGGATGTATTCCTGCTGTAAGGAATTTTTTTGTTATGGATGTAAACTCACCACAACAAACATGTTTTCTTTCATCAGTTTCTACAGCAAGGAGTAGGGACATTGGTTTCCCAGTTATCCTAACCCTGAGATTCCCTTTGTTTCGCCATTCACATCCACAGCTCATGGCATGTCTGCTGATCTCCTCCTCGTATCCTATGGGCAGTAGTGGCATACGACTTCTGATTTGGCAGACAACATTTTTTCCAGTTCCAACCATTGTCCTGACAGATTCTTATGGTCCCCAGATGTTATACATGCCAAGACTATATATCATGATGCTGTGTTTAAAACATTGACAAGGATCGGCTGTTTTTTAAAAAAAATATTTTTATATGCAGATATTTATTCATTTTTTCTTCTTTTTCAAACTGGTTTCAATTTTATCATATATTTAAAAAGAGTTTAAGTTATTGAAACAGTGTTGCATTAGACTGCTATAGTTGAACTCGAGGCAGATGCTGTGTATGAAAGTGCCTATAGTCCAATTATGTATTCATTCAAATTACTAAATCTATATTAAGACACTGCTGGTGTATCTTCCAGAAATAGATTTGTATAATCCCACAATTCACTGCCCACCAAATGTCAGATTGAAAACTTAAGTTTACGTAAAACAAGAAAAAAAAAAGTCAACACAAAGGGACATTACTTACCCTTAGTGTGATGTGTCCCCCTGTGCTGCTGTGTTATCCTTTTTGCTAATATCTTCCCTCTCTGATGCTCCCACCCCCACTGCCATAATAGTTGGATGCAGTGGGGATTAATAGAACTAAAGGGCTGTTACAGGCACTCATCTATGAATGAAGGTGGAGGACCTATCAATCATTCACCTGCCCTCCATTCATATATCCTGTTCCATTTATGGAAGCTGTAGTAATTGCTTTTATGAATAGGGCAGCTGGGCTAAAAGGGAAGGCATAGTTGGGGGACTCGTGACTAGTGCTTGTTACACCCCCTTATTTCTTTTAACCCCCACTGCCCTTTAAGATCGCAGTGGTCGGGGACCATCAAAGGTGGAAGCTTTTGGCAAAAGGAGGGCATAGCAGCACAAGAGACACACGTCACTGAAGGTATGTATGTAGTAAATCCCTTGTACTTATTTTTTTGTTTTATGGAAACTTGCGCTTGAAGGTAGCATATTATGGCAATATTCCACTGCACAGTGCTGTCCATATTATTAATATTATTATTATTTTTATTTATTTTTTCCCGCTCTTGAAGCCGGAGATGGGAGATGTGTAGTTAAAACAGGAAGGTACATGGTGAATGGGTGTTTGACGGTGGTCTCTGGATATACACAATCACATCAAATATACACAAATATATCAGAAAAGAAAAATGATTTATTAGTACAAAGAGATTGCTAAAAACAGGAATATGTCCACATATGTAAAATCAAATGTAAGCGGAACAGTTAGCGTAGAGCTTGCCTACATGTTTCACAGTATAGACCGCTTCTTCAGGACTTGCATATCCTTATCTGACTGGACATTCCTAGAATGCACAAGCAAAACATACACCATAAATATTTAGATAACATTCCATACACGTCCACATATAGAGAATAGCTAACCCTATCCCATGAATAGAGGGTCAACACAAAAAAAATAAAAATGATACCTTTGGGTACATCAGGTGCATTCAGGCTAAGGGGAGACTATTAGCGACAACCTAGCTTGATGACATCTACTCATTGATATTGGAGAAAGCTGATGCTCCCACCAGATGCCATATATATTCTATATAGGGAGAAAGCAGAAAGATATACCTTATATACTCAAGTATAAGCCAACCCGAATATAAGCCGAGACACCTAATTTTACCACAAACAACTGCGAGTATAAGCCTAGGGTGAGAAATGCGCAGCTACTGTAAGTGGAAAAGAGGGTCAACAATGCCCATTTGCAGCCTCACTGTGCCCATTTGCAGCCATAGGTCTCCCAAACTTCAAACTTGATAGTTAAGAGTTGATAGTGAAGTGCACTCTGTGGATTCATCGGGTTCTGTGGTAGTCATATTATCATGTGCTGAAAACCCTGGGCATTCATTCCTGTCACTTGTCAGTACTCATGATGGCCACAGTCATCTCAAAAAGTAGAATACCAAACATAGGAATCATTGAGGCAGTGGTACTTTTTCGTCCAAAAACGATGTGATTCTGAGCATTTCCAAAGTGTGACTGAAGGGAACTATTCTACCAAATGGGTTTCACTGAGGTGTAACGTTGCATAGTTGGCAGGGTTGGATAAAGTCTATCCAGTTCAACCTGTGTCACTAATTCCCATTTCCCTGTATATTGCATTCGAGAAGATGCTTATCTAATAGTTTTTTCGAAACAATCTATGTTCCCTGTTGACACCACCGCTTGTGTTTTTTTAAATTTTTTTTTGTTTTTTTTTCTTTTCAAAAGTTTTTATTGAGCATAAAACAAGTATACAGATATTACAAACATGGAGTAACATCCAATCAGAATCAATATATGGAACTTATGTGTTACAGAAAGTAATGAACTCAGGCATATACATGGCTGTACATAAATTTCTGATATTAGTGTGTACAGAAAGGAAACGCATCATAACGTAAAATAATAAAGCATGGACATAAAACATTACTTGTAACATCTGGTGATGTATGGGATGCTCACCAAAAAGAACAAAATAGATCTGTGTCTATAAATGATAAAATGTAGACAAATATTATTATCTCTAAAGCTCAAGAGTACAAAACTGCTATTATGGTAAGGAATTCTATATCTAGATACCCAAAATGGGATTAAACTTATGACAGAGAGATGGAGCTTTAAGGTATGTATGTGAATTGATATGAAGTCCTAACATAAGAGAGAGAATGGAAAAGACTGATAAGGTAAGAGATAATGGAGACTGGTGTGGACACACTTGGCATTTAAACAATTGCTTGTATCGCTATCGACAAGTCATATGCCGCGTACACACGTACGGACTTTTGCCGGCGGACCAAAGTCCAGCGGACAATCCGCTGGACTTTGCAGCTGGGTCCGCTGGACTAAAAAGAGAACGGACTTGACCACACACGATCACGCAAAAAGTCAGACGGTTCACGCGATGACGTACAGCACGTACGACGGGACTAGAAAACGAAAAATACTAGAAAAATACTTGCTACTGAGCATGCGTCCTTTTTGGTCCGCCGGACCATACTACACACGGCCGGATTGTCCGCCGGACTGCCAAGTCCAGCGGATAATTTTAAAACAAAACTTAAAACTTTAGTCCGCCGTACTTTGGGCAAAAAAAGTCCGCCGGCGCCCACACACGAGGGGATTATCCGCTCGACTTCGGTCCAGCGGATAATCCCGCGGGATAGTCCCTTTGTGTGTACGCGGCAATAGAATGACCCGATACATAAGACAATGTGTGGAGACAGCTGTTTTGGGAGAAGTCATTACCTTGGAGCGGTGATTCTTTGTATTTGCGATACATAAGACAAGTCATAGAATGACCCAATACATAAGACAAGTAAACCTAACAGATATATCCTATCCTAAATGTTAATAATAGGAAAGGGGAACCTAAGGTGAGGGAAGATAAGGGAGGGGAGGACAGGTAACATGTAATTTTTTGTTTTTTTTTATAATTTTTTACAATTAAATTTAGAAAATGTTTTTTTTTTTTTTCATAGTTCTTTTGAGGAAGGGGGTTGGGTTATATGGGGCAGTGGTCGGTGCCAGTAGGGCAGTGGAGGTCGGTGTCGGTAGGGCAGTGGACAGTGTCAGTTGTCTTTTTTCTTTTTTTCTTTTTTCCACAATCCTTTTTGTGGGAGTGTATTTGGGGCTCTGGACCGTGTCGGGCTGTGTCAGTAGTGCAGGCTGTGTCAGTATTAATTTTTTTTTATTTTTTTACAATTTTATTTTGTAATATTCATTGCAGTTTTTAATGCTTTATTATAAGATCACAAGATGTCATTGTCACATCACATTTTCTGACAAGTATATCACCAAAAATTAAGCAATGGCAAGATTACAAAAAGAATGAAACTGGTCAAGGTACAAAACTGAGAATGTATATGCAATATACACATAAGGTGATCAGCAATTGGGAACACCATTGAACTGACCTCCCAGGAAAAAAAGTTGTAAGTAACAGCACTAATTGCCTGGTCCCAGATGTATAGCAAAAAAGTGAGTCAAGACAGTATGATCCCATGTGGGGTGTCGGGGGTGGAGAGGGGTGCGCCCTCTCGCAAATTTAAGTTGAAATGATAACACCTTTTCTAATCTCATGGACTTACCTCACTAAAATATGTTATAATACGTATATGCGGTCATTGCCACCGACCGAATAATGTCTGTATGGTTGTTGTATGGTCCTTTTTTTTGCTGTTTCAGAACATGTTTTATTTTGTTCATGTGAAAAACAACTAATAAAACTTTTTGGAAATTAAAAAAGTGAGTCAAGGCCGCAGTGAGGAAAAAAAAAAACAATTGGGGGTTTGATCCACATACATTAAATCAGCGAGACCAGAAAAAAAAATGTACAAAGTGGTTGCACATGCCGAAAAGGCTGCCCGCCCCAGATGGTGCTGTACTCTCCTCTCTAGTTTAGTAGCCCAGTGCAGGTGGAAATTGAAAGCAACCTGGGTAATGGGCTGATGTTCTGCATTGTGGCAAGTCGTCATCCATACCGGTTCATAGTGCAGTGGAGAGCAATTTGTGGTAAATATTTGGTAATTCGAAAGTGCATCCAGCATGCCCAAGTTTTGTTGTACTCATTGAGTCTATCTTGTGATGTATGAATATATTCCATTTCAGTAATATGATCAATGTTGGTAAGATACTCTCTCAACTAAGGAATGTACTTTGGTTGCCAGTAAAGCAGCACTCGCCTCCTGGCAGCAATAATCATGACCATAGATTTGTGATGGAGGTGAGCTAATCTCTTTACATAGATTTATTAACTGCAGCAGCTTGCAACTTTAATCACTTCAGCCGCGGAAGGATTTTCCCCCTTCCTGACCAGGCCATTTTTTGCGATACAACACTGCTTTGCTTTGACAACTGTGCGGTAGTGCAAGGTTGTACCCAAACAAAATTGACGTCCTCCTTTCCCCACAAATAGAGCTTTCTTTTGGTGGTATTTGATCACCTCTGCAGTTTTTATTTTTTGCTCTATAAACAAAAGAATGAGTGACAATTTTGAAATAAAATACTATTTTGTACACTTTGCTATAATAAATATCCCCCCCCAAAAAAAAATGTAAAACAAAACAAAATGTTTCATTAGTTTAGGCCGATCTGTACTCTTCTACATATTTTTGAAAAAAAAAAATGACTAAGTGTATATTGATTGGTTTGCACAAAATTTATAGTGTCTACAAAACAGGGTAAATATTTGTAATTTTTATTATTATTTTTTTTTTACTATTAATAGCGGTGATCTGCAATTTTTATCGGGACTGCAACATTGCGGCGGACAGATGGACACATTGACATTTATACAGCTATCAGAGCTAAAAATAGCCACTGATTACTGTATACATTTTATTGGCAGGGAAGGGGTTAACACTAGGGGGTGATCAAGGGGTTAAATGTGTTCCCTATGTGGGGGGGGGGTAACTGGGGGAGGAGACAAATCGTTGTTCCTACTTAGTAGGGACACACAATCTGTCTCTACTCCCCTGACAGAACGGGGGATTTGTGTGTTTACACACACAGATCCCCGTTCTCGTTCTGTCGGGAGCGATTGCCCGGCAGACATCATGGCACGCAGATGGGCGACTCGCTGCGGGTGCACGCCTGCTATAGCGTCTTTAACAGCTGATGTACAGCTACAGCGATTTGCACGTTTAGGGGAAACCAAAAAAACTTACATTTAAGTGTCATTTGCAGCCTCGCCCAGCGTCATTTGCAGCCTCGCCCAGCGTCATTTGCAGCCTCGCCCAGCGTCATTTGCAGCCTCGCCCAGCGTCATTTGCAGCCTCGCCCAGCCTCATTTGCAGCCTCGCCCAGCGTCATTTGCAGCCTCCAAGTGTCATTTGCCGCTTGCCAGCGTCATTTGCAGCCTCGCCCAGTGTCATTTGCAGCCTCGCCCAGCGTCATTTGCAGCCTCGCCCAGCGTCATTTGCAGCCTCCAAGTGTCATTTGCCGCTTGCCAGCGTCATTTGCAGCCTTGCCCATGTTTAAATTTCCCGTCGCCGAGACAGACCGTGCGAGCGCCGCCAAAAAAGACGAGCTGACTCTTCGGCTCCGCTCAGTCCCGCCTCCCTGCTGTTTCGGGAGCGAGCGCAGGGAAGCGGGACTGCGAGCGGAGCCGAAGAGTCGGCTCGCTATTTTTCGGTGCCGCACGATTTTTTGGGCACTTTTTTTGGGGGGGTCGGCGTATAACACGCACCCACAACTTTCTCCCGATTTTAAGGGGGCAAAGGTGCATGTAAATACGGTACATATTTTTTGTATATCTACCTATATAATTAAATGTATTAAATATTGTCTGGCTGTCAAGCTGTATAAAGCACCAAGAATTTTAGCAGCTTGGACTCCTACAAGGGTGCTAATTAGGATGCCATGCTGGGAGGGGAGCCTGCTAGGATATGATAATATAATTTAAACACAGAGAACAGTTGTGCTGATTCTCACTAATAATTAGCATTTCTTTGACTTTCATATCTTAAACATCACTGCAGTTCAGATCACTTGGTGTCAACCAAAATGTTTGATTTTAGGAAGATCATTATATGCAGATAGTGATGGGTATTATGTGTTTGGCATATATTTCTCTGTAATCCTAAAATACATACTGTATATGTTGTCATTGTACCCATATACATGATCTCAGATAATTTCCTCCTCCATTCATATATATGGTTAACAGGAAAAAGATTTGTCTTCCCCTACTAGAATAAACTTATTTATTTATTTTACATTTTTTGAGTTTTAGCAAAAACAATATTGTTGACAGTATACATATAAAAAAAAATTTCTATAAATGTCACTATATTGAGTATGGTCTGAAACTATTCAATTATGTAAACTTGCATTTGTAAGAAACATTCAAAACATTCAATTTAATATCAAGTTTCTTTACAATGATTGTGTTTTGTGTTCATTTTAATCTGCTCCTATGTGCAAGCGGTACATCGTAGTCTCAGAACAATACTCAAGTGAGTTTGATATATTGGGGATTTATGTTTATTTTTATATTTCTATTTTATGTAATATATTTATCACTGAAATATATGAAACAGAAATATGAAATGTATTTGCACTGTGGACTGTTTGCATACTTTTCTGTTTAATCCTATCTATTTCAGTGGCGGGGGGGGGTTAACACACTCCCAGCAGCTTGACTGTAAGGCCCCTTTCACATGGACGGACCGTCTATCCGTTTTTCTTCCATCCGTCGACGGACGACAATGCATTCCTATGGGCAGACGGATGAACATCCGTCACCATCAGTTAACCTCCGCTTCAGTTTTTATCCGTTTTTTTAAACGTACAAGGCTACGTTCAGATCCGTCAAAACGGATATTAACTGACGTTGACGGACATCGTCCGTCAACGTCCGATCCGTTAAGATCCGTTTTGTGTTTATCTGTGAACTCAACCTCTTAAAGGCACAGGCACACATATAAACGGAACAAAACGGATGAAAAAACGGACATAAACGTGTGCATTTACGGATGTAAGCGGACAAAAAACGGACATTAACGGAACGGATGACGGATGAAAACGGATGAGACAACGGATAAGAACTGATACGTTTTTGACGTGCCTAAACTGACTGCGTCCGTGTGAAAGGGGCCTAAGTGTATCAAACAAGCTGGATGTCAGATGGAAGCGATCATGTGTTTGCTTCAATACATCCTAATAACAGCCAACCCTCAAACCCATCCTCCAATGCACGCTCCCTTGCCATACTGATGGGCGAGGCCGAAGCGCAGTACGGCCATGGCAGGTACCACCAGGTAAAGGGAGGGGGCGACGGGGGCAATAAACATTTGTTCGCTATCCACCCTTCCTGTTACTGACCTGGAAATAACTTGTAAAATATCCTTCAGCTTCATTGGAGGACAGGTGAGACATCTCAGTAAAGAGAACTTGGCACCTAAACTGCATCACATAGGGGGCTTATTGTCCCCTATGTGATGTAAAAAAAAAAAAAAAAGTTTATTTAATTCCACCGACGGTCTTAAAATCGCCCCCCCCCCCCCCCTCAGAAAAAGAAAAAAAAAGTAATGCATGTACATGCGGGCATCGGAGGCACATGCATGAAAACATTGATTTTGCTACACATGTTACATATCACCATGCACACAGGTGTGATATCAGTAATTCTAGGCCTGTTCATGGATAACTCTGATGACCTGTAGGGGATTTTAAAATGTTGCCTATTGAAAATATGTCTGTCGCCATTTTACAGGTGCACACAGTTTTATGGTTTGACGTGTTGGGTAGCTACCATATTTACTTGATGCAACCTGTTTTATAGTTTACCAAAAATTGGGTAATTTATTGCTGACTTTGTGCCCTAAAATTAATAGTGTTTTTGTTACTGAAATTTTGCATTTCCTTGACCGTGGGACTAATATTGTGTGACATAAAAAATTAGAACTACCACTTTAGTATATCTGCATTCAGAAAATATATAATTTTTAGGTGTTCTTTTCCGGCCTAAAAATATACGTGTTAAATGTGTAGAAAAACAAAAAAACACAATGGCTCTGGCAGTGAAAAGGTTAAAGGATGCTTTCATCCAAAAAGTTACAAGACATCTTTTGACCTCTAGGTTTGTATATGTTTTACAAAAATAAATATACTAATAATAGATCAACCTGTTACCATTTGTGGATGCCCTACATATTAACTGACATATTCTAGAGTGAAGGAAATCCTATTTTTGGATACATTACTGTTGGCTAAGCAAATGAAAAGTCATCGCTCTCAAAACTGTAGGCAATAATTTTATTCTAAGATTCTAATGTTTTAATCCTACTAAACCAGATTACTCCACCTCTTGATTCACATTAGAATGTACTAACAGCCCAAATACAGCATTAAGACCCCTTTCGCACTGGGGCGGTGTGGGCGTTAGCAGTAAAGTACCGCTAGTTTTAGCTGCACTTTATCGCTGTTAAAGCAATGCTTTTTGGCCACTTTTAACCCCCACTAGTGGCAGAAGAAAGGGTTAATAATGCCCGTGTTTCAATGTGCAGGGGTGGTGCGGGAACGGTGTATACAATGCTCTCACACCGCCCCAAAGATGCTGCTTGCAGGACTTCTTTTCCCGTCCTACAAGCACATCGCCCCAGTGTGAAAGCACTCAGCGCTAAAACGCCTGAAAAGTGCCCCAGTGTGAAACGGGTCTAAAAGCAAGGAGCACATTAGCAGGACTTTTTTAGGATCATATGCTATAAATGTTTTAGTAATCTACCGTTTATGCATTACAATAAATTGTTTAAAAGCAGACAGGAATAACTTTGGATGATTATTCAGGAACTAATTACATTATACATTATTACATCCTTGGGCATTGCCTCGTATAATACAATAAATTACAATTTATGCATACAGACTTAACTGTTTACTGAAGTCCACCAATCTGATAAGTGCTTCTCAACACATTCATGAAGTTAAGTCTACTACTTCTGGAGAAAATTTGTGTAGTGTATTTAAAATCATACAGATACAGAATCCTACGGACACAGCACTGGATCGAAAATCCAGCTCAGATAATTATAAGCAGGTGAGGGGGAGATTCTGTATGTAGCACATAGGGTTTTTTTACATTGATGCATAGAATACATTAAAGTGTTACTAAATAGCAATAATAAAATCAGTCTGTATATGCAGTAAAGCATGCTTGTTATACTCACTGCAGAACCTAAGGGGTTAATCATCTGCATTATGTAAAAAGGCTGTTTGATCCTGTCTGAGCTGACCCCCCCTCCACTGTCCCCAATCCATCTCCTGACAGTACAGAGCCTTGGGGGTACTCTACACATGCTTGGGAGGGTGCATGCGATCAGCATAGGGCCAATCAGCACTGTCCAGACAGAGGGTGAGGGGCCCTGCAGCCTCATAAAACAGAGTAGAATGAAAGCTCCTCCTACAAGCTTTAACCAGACACTGATGGAAGTCATAAGACTGCTATGTACTGCTGATGAGAAAAGGTATTTAGCAGTTTATATTTTCTAAAATAATTGCATTTCCATGTTCTGTGTACTGTGGGAGACCTGATATCGTGAATGCAGAGTCCTGGGTTTAGTAACACTTGAGGTAAAAAACCTTAAGGTTTTAGAACCACTTTAGATGTGAGCTTAAAAATCCTTGTATACATCTGAATGTTTGAAAGCAAAGTCCAGTATGGTCCATCACAAAACCTAAAAATTGTGTCAGTTTTAATTAGAAGTTACTACAGAAGTATATACAAATTAAAGCCCATTCAAGTAGATTTCTAACCTGCTGCTGTATACTTGGACAAGTTATCCTACTTGGTCTAACTTCCATAGGAGATATCATTGTGGTTCTCCCTTAATACATATTATACCATGCTGCTGAGTTTCATTCGGGGGGAGTTGTTCTCCTTCCTATATACCCTCCAAGCCGCTGCGTGGAATGCCTCCTCCCTGTTGTGATGTTGTGACATAATGTTTTAATCCTGAAAGCCTGATGCAAACATTTCCAGAGTCACAGTTGGGGCAAGTTCACACCACATGCAGTCCAGTGTGTTTATTTTTTTTGTTTTTTTCTGTATAAAAGAAATGCATGGTAAGTAGGTTATATGGTTTTCAATGGCATAGTACACACCAGTGCTTCCAGTTCCAGAAAAAAAAAAGTGGAACATGCTGCATTTATCCTGCACTGGACTATACTGGAACGCTGAAGAGCGTGCCGGAACACACATGTCCTTATTTAAGGTTAAGAAAAAAAGGGTGAAAAAATGTACTGGACTGCATTAAAATGCACTGGAACACATCAAAAATGCGTGAAAAATTTGCATGCAGAAAAGCATCTGGAACGCATCTGAACTGGTGTTTCTATGGTGTGAACTGGCCTTTAATAAAAAATTTGCAGAATAACTTGCAATCTGTTTTTTGGAGTTTAGGGTTTTAGGTCAATCTAACCTTCACTATTTATTCACACTATAAAACTGTCAGGCTGCAGCTCTCATAGAAAGTAGCCACTCAGTAGCCTAGGATCCCTCCTTCCCCAAACACTGCCGCAATTCTTCAGAATCATTATAGTTTCACTTACAATAGTTGTAAAGGCATAAGGTTGTTTTTTTTTTTTTTTTTTTCTTTAATATACTTTACTGCATTCTATACAGTAAGGTTAAAAACCTGCATGCAGCTCACCCCACCTAAATACATACCGAGTCAGTGGTGGCTGGTGAAGTTTTAGGATGGGGGTGCCAGACCCCGCCCTTCCTTTTTGACACATCCCACTTTTCATGAGCCACACCCCTTATATAATCCACCACTCTATCCTCTGTGTTCCACTTGCTTCCACCCATGTCAGGAGTATACAGTTTAGCATCACAGGACAGAGTATACATCCCCAGAATCACAGGACAGAGTATATAGCTCAGCCTCACAGATCAGTGTATTTAGCTTAGCATTACAGATGGGGTATATGTAGCCCATCATTACAGATAGGTTACATAGATCACCCCCCCCTCCCTTTCGCAGGGCTTGCTACACTGACAACAGACCCCCCACCCCCCCACTGACAGCACCCAACCCCCCCCCCCCCCCCCACGCGGGGCTCACAGTACTGACGGCACACTCAGTGTGGGCGGCAGCTGAGCTGTCCGCTCCTCGTGCTTCCTCCACTTGCCAAAGCGCCGCTAGGCATCCAATAGGAACGCCTGGCGCTTTGGCCAATCGGGAAACAGGCCTCATTGTCAGGGAAGCACTGTAGTGTGAAGAAACAAAAATTAATTTGCTATGGTTACACAATTGGGTGGGATCGGGGCGCACTCTCTGCTATCGAGCCCACTCTTTGTTGAAGCTTATTAGAGCCTCTGGCTCTAATCGGGTGCTTAAAAAAAAAAAAAAAAAAAAACACCCCTGCTATAAGGATCCATGCACCCGGCGTCCTGAAAGGGGCCGGGTGCATGGATGGGGAGGTGGCGCCCGTGCGCCCTCATTGATCTGGCCGCCACTGACCCTACCTCGATCCAATAATGTGCATGAGAGCCAAGGCTCTCTCAGGTCTCTAACTTTTCATTGACTCAGATATAGCAGCAGGAGCCCTTGGCTCCCCCTGCTGTCTAATCAGAGCCAGTGAGTATAGCATGTTCATTATTTTAGTAAAAAAATAAATCCAGCATTTTAAAGGGGTTGTAATATACCCAGTGAAGTGACTGGCCTCAGGTAGTACACAGCAATGAAACAAATCCTTGTACATAAGTTTGTAGTTACTCTTCAGAGCTCAGTGAGGGAAATTCTGAGAGCTGATTGGAGGAGAGAGACCCACCCCTTCACAATGCACACAAACAGAGCTGATGCTGTCAATCAGCTAGAAGCCCCTCCCCGTCACTTTTTTTTCTCTTGGTGTCAGGAAAACATGCTGATGGAGAAACAGCAGCAAAAAAAAAAAAAGATAGGGTTCTTAACTGAGTACATGCTATAGAGGGATTTTGTATGAGGAACTGGCCAGCTTTACCTTTCTAGACTTGTTCTTTAGAACACAAACTATCTTTTTTTTAGTTTTGAGTAGCTTAGTAAAGAATTAGAACCTCTGTTGGCTTTGTACTGTTCACGGTTCCATTACAGAAATTGTTCCTTATTTTTATACTGCCGTTTTTCTTTACATCCTGTCTGGTGGAACCATTGTAACCAGTTGTGGAGCTCCAGAGAAGTAATTTTTCATTAGTCTATCCAAAACTTAAAAAAAATAAATAAAAAAAGTTTTGGCAAGATATATACATTGTTATGAGGAATATAATATATTTCCCAAAAATGTTATTAGAATTTTCTCAGTTTTCAAGTTTACTACAAAAGTGTCGGTAAGGCAAATCTTTCAAAGTAGAGTCTCGGAATACAATATATAAAGGCTGCTATTTGTGTTTTCTTCTCAGAATGCTGATTTCTTGGATTACATGGTGATGATTTGGCTTCAATACTTCCAGAATCACTGAAAAAAATATAGAATTTTTTTTATTTTATTTTTTTTCCTGACTTTCACTTGCTGTGCGCTTGTTCCTGGTATGTGACTCGGAACCATTGCAGCCAGATATAGCCTCAAAATAGTTACCTGTTGTCTCTATAAAGCTCATTATAGAACATAACTAAGTAGTTTTGTTTAGGAATATTTCTTCTCATGCTGTGAATATATTTCCATAATATAGATAAGTTGCCTCCCAGTGAATACACAAAGCATTCCACAGTAAACGGATTAATACCCAACTTTTCTTCATATTTTAGATTATGATCTTTTTTTTTCTCTCCTGGATCAATACCTATATAATAGCCCTATGTAGTTTTGTCTTTGCTTGGTGGTAGTATATGTAAGTTATGTCTTTCACAGAGATCATAAACAATTTCATTCTCTTGGGTTGTCCCAATCTATCTTTTAGTCCAGTCTGTTTTATGGAGATGATTGAAAATGGGATACATAGCATAGGACAGGACAAGCATAAAGAAATATGATCAAAGAAGATGATATATCAAGTAATCATAGAAAAACACCCAGTATGGGTACATTTTGTTGGTTAAAAAAAAAAAAAAAAAAAATCCATAGGTGGTGGTTATATAGATTTCATAATTCAATCTATTGAAAATAAATGACAAGCTTTGGTTAAAGGTTTTACCTAAAGCATTAAATATTTTTTCCTTCTAATTCAGTTTGATTGCTTGCTACTTTTTATTATCAATCCATTAGCACTCTTTCAGTTCTACTGGCAGTTTAGTCTCAAATTTGTTTGATGTTCACTTTGCTTCATAATTCAGTGCTTGGATATTTTGCTTTTGATGTGTATTACACTCAAGATTTCAGCATTGATTTTAGCAGAGTACGTCAAGCTGGCTTCTATTTGGAACATTGTTGTTTAGGTCTTTTTTTCCTTTTTCTTTTTTCCTAGCAGCTTGTTGTTTTTTATATGCCACAAGAACACAACTAAAAGATGTTATTAGTGTTGCCATTTTAAGTAGGTGACCACAGTAGGTACAGCTTTCCTGGAGTTCTCCTAAGATGATTGTGGAAGGTATGGGGAGGTCAGTGAGTCTATGGATAGGCGTAAAATTGTCTATTGATGAGGCTGAGGCAGCCATTCTGGTTTTCTTTCCTTTAGTGTGAAGCAGCAGGTATTAAGTAGATAAAATGCATTGGTGGTGGTGTTCCAAGAGGAAAACAATATGTGGAGGTGTGAATTGAGGCAAATAACTATGATAAAATGGCCAGCCATTGCATTTTTGTGATATAATTCATTGAGTGAAGCTGGCATTTTCTCTGGGTACTTTCTATAGGCAATCATTTTTTAACTGTTGGAAATATAACCTGTTAACAAGCTGGTGGGGTTTATGTGCAAATTATTTACCTTCTTTAAGGTCATTAATGGTCGTTAAAAGGCAAGCTGTACCCAAATACACCACTGACAGCAATGGCATACACAAATCCAGATTTTTATAGCAGTACCTTTAGCTGAGACAGCTGTTCCACAGGTTGTGAACATCTCACGTAAAGTATTACTAAACCCTCAACAGTAAAATCAGTCTGTATATGCAGTAAAACATGCTTATTATACTGACTGTGGAACCTAAGGGGTTAATCCTTTGCATTGTGTAAAAAAGGATGTTTAAGGCTGTCATTGCTGGTCCCTCCCCTTTTACTGTCCCCAATTCATCTGATAGCACAGAGCATTGGGGGGAGGGGGGAAGGGGCACACTGCACATGCTCAGTTTGGTGTGAATTGCTAGAGAGTTTTTGTTTTTATTTAGTTTTTTT
Source organism: Lithobates sylvaticus (assembly GCA_028564925.1). NCBI lineage: Eukaryota > Metazoa > Chordata > Amphibia > Anura > Ranidae > Lithobates > Lithobates sylvaticus. The sequence continues at coordinate 200,712,891 of CM053030.1, read as the reverse complement.
TCGGGAGTGTGCATGTGATCAGCACAGGGCCAATTAGTAATGTCCAGACAGAGGGTCAGAAGTCAAGCAGCCTCATAGAACAGTCAGAGGAAAATGAAAACACCTCCTACAAGCTTTTACCAGACACTGATAGAAGTCACAAGACTTTTACAAGTATATTTTCTAAAATAATTGCATACAAACAGGTTGCGGCCAGCGTTGTACGCTCCTGCACTTGTGGTGCAAGTGTCCTGCGATTCGTCCTTTTTAGTCAGATATTGAAGATCAGATAAAAGCCATTTGGATGTAGATATTCTATTTTCCCCGGTTCACTTCCTGCTCCATATTCCTACCCTACCACTTGGTCATTATAAGCAAAGTTCCCTACCACACCTTTTAAATGTGGCTGAGACTGAGTCCTATTTACTGGAAAAGGGCTCAGTTTCCCAATAGGGAAGAATGGATCAGGAAATTGAATGAAATTATGGATGCAGAGGAGTGGTTGGTGACATGTAAGGACAGGCAGGAGCGCTTCTCTAGTGTTTGGGCAACATGACAAGGTCACATATCTGACCTTGCTTTGGTCACATCTAGTTTAGACATAGGTTTCTTGGAGTTAGCAGAGCCCTCGCTGTTCTCATATTTTTCTTGGCAAATTATGTTACTGCTTTTTCATCTCCTTCCAGCCTCCAGGATTGGTGTGGGTGCCTGCAGTCTGACACATTTTTAATAGGCCCTTTATGGTTTTGTACTATGTTGTTTTGTCTTTGTTACAAGTATATTATTGTTGACTAAGGATGAGCTCTGGCATGTTCGCACAGCCCACGTGCAAAGCCCGCCGTGCTAATCACAGGCAATGTGACATTTCCCAATCTCTGCAGATGCTCATCGGGTTAATGTCTCACTGACTGTAATTAGCGCAGTGCCGACTTCCTGGCGGCTCTGCAAGTGGGCTGTGCGAACACGCCAGAGCTCATCCCTATTCTTGACGCAGATCGCCTGGGTCCACATGGTTTGCTTCCGCTAGGTTGCCCCTCACGCAGATGGACAGCCTTTTAATCCTCGCTTACAACTTTTTAGCGCCCTGAGGGTACTCGGGTTGGATGCAGAAGCTATGGGACCTGGTGAACTTGCACATTAACCCTGTTCTTATGTTTAATGTCCCGTCCCCCTTTTTTTTTTTTTGTATTCTTTCTGAATAACCATGTTCATGTTTGCTATGTGTCATTTTCTTTTTGTATGAAAATGTTCCTTAAATAATTACGTAAAAAAAAAAAAAAAAATACATAAAAATAAAATTGCATTTCCATGTTCCAATGTATGGAAATACCCATAAAAAATTAAAAAAATAAAATTCAAAGCTCAACTTCACAAAAAGCAATGTTTCTACTTTTGAGTGTAGCACTGTGAACTTTAGTACTTTTGTTAGCTTTTTAATTGTTCCATTACTATATTGGAAAGAATAATTATTTATCTTAACCACTTCAATACAGGGCACTTTCGCACATTCCTGCCCAGGCCAATTTTCATCTTTCAGTGCTGTCACTTTTTAAATGACAGTTGCACGGTCATGCTACACTGTAAACACTGTACCCAAACAACATTTTTATAATTTTGTTCCCACAAATGGAGCTGTCTTTTGGTGGTATTTGATCACCTCTGTGGTTTTTATTTTTTGCTAAACGAATAAAAAAAGTTTTTCTTTGTTTTTATTATAACATTTTGTAAGTTTTCTCATTAACTGATGGGCGCTGATAAGCTGCACTGATAAGGTGGCACCAATTATATGGCACTAATGAGCACTGACAATGGGCACTGATAGTTGGCACATATGGGCATTTATAGGCAGCACTGATGGGCACTCATGGGCACTCATGGGGTGGCACTAAAAGGCTGCATTGATGGGTACTTATGGGTGGCACTGATATACAGCACTGGGCACTGATGTGCACTGAAAGGTGGCACTGGGCGCTGATGGCTGGCACTCATAGGCATCACTGGTGGCACTGGCAAGCATTTTTCATTGGCACTGATTGGCAGCTGCCTGGGCACTGATTGGCATTTCCCTGGTTGACTAGGGTGGCATACCTGGTGGTCCAATCAGACGCGAGTAAGGAAAAGCCAATCAACAGCTCTTCCTGTTTACATCGTGATTGGACATTGGCTAATCACGTGGTAAAGAGTCTGTCAGACGGTTTACCTAGATCAGAGTTATGGTGTGTCAGACTGACACGCCGGAACAACATTTGCCGCAATGCGCACCCCCGGCGGCGCGCCAGGGGCTTGTTATCCTGACCATGTCATATGACCTCCAGTCAGGATATTGCAACCACTTTGCCGATGTCTTTTTGCTATATGGCGGGCAGCAAGTGTTTAAAGGCCATTGTTACCAGGACAGAAAATGAGAAGGAATCTGAACATTTACATTTGTCAATTGAATAGCTGTAGAGTGTTAATCTTACAATGCAGACACTTGTTCTGTTGGGAAAAAAAAAAAAAAAAAGCCAGAGCATCACTGATTTTCTAGTGTGTGTCTGGGAAAGGAAGTATAGTTAAATCTCCCCAGTAGGAACACAGACCATAAGAAGTCCAAACGGATCAAATCTATTTAAGTGGAATTCTATTGTAAACCTGTTTTAAAACTGCAATAAAGAGAACCAGTCACCAATAATCAAAATGTCCACTTAAAATCTCATGTGTCTGCCCAGTATTACTTAGTAGAAGTTTCCTCATAGTATTAGGTTCGTAGGCTGTATTTTTTCCCCCTGCCTCAGTTATGACAGACACTCAGATTGGGAAGGCAATGTTATGCTGCGTACACACGGAATTTCCGATGGAAACAGTCCGACCGTGTGTATACCCATCAGTCTTTTTCTGTCGGCATGTCCGACGGACTTTGAATTGAGAACCTGTTCTTAATTTTTCCGACGGAAAACCTTTCTATCGGATTTTTCGATAGTGTGTATGCAATTCCAAAACGCAATATTCCGACGCATGCTCGGAAACAATTTGACACATGCTTGGAAGCATTAAACTTCCCTTTTGAACGTGTTGTATGTCGTGGTGTTAGACCGTCGGAATTTGGTGTGACCTTGTGTAGGCAAGACAGTTTGGGGCGAAATTCTGTCAGAATTCCGATGGGAAAACCATCAGAGCTTTTTCCGACGAGAATTCCGATCGTGTGTACGCGGTATTAGGATTTCTTTAAAGCTTAAGATTTTCTTTGACAGGTTAAGGGCTCATATTGACTGGGACTATTTTTTCTGGGTTTGATGTGTAACAGGAACACTCCAAACACAGGGCAGCAAAATCCCATTCACTTTAACAGAGCTGTTGTTGACTTGCTTTGTATTGACCTGCATTTCTTTGGACACAGCATGTTCTATTGGGGTATGATCGAACTGTGGGCAAAGCAGCCAAGTCAAATACATAATTTTCTCTTTGAATGCAGCTGTTATGTATAAATGGAAAATGCAGTGTTTGAAAGAAACAACCATTGACAAGCCCTTACCCTCCAAGAACTGGGAGAGCTCATCTTTCTTCTCCACTGGCCTCAGGGAGTTGAGGAGAGCCTTTGTGGTTGGCCTACAGCCCCTCATGAATTCACACATCACTGCTCTATAAGGAACTCAGTGATTTTATTCAATATAATTTACTAAAATATCAGCTTGATGTAAATGGTACAGTATTATTAATTTATACTAATATTTCAAAACATTTTTTTTTATGTAAAATTGTATTTACGTTTGTAAATGGGCATATTTGCTCATTGCATACTAAAAGCTTTGCTTCCTGCTTTCCCAGATGTCGAACTGATAAGGATATGGCACCTGTTATTGCTAAGTTCTTATGAAGGGGTGGCTTATAAGAGGCATTTAAAAATTACACAATTGTGCAATTTCATAGAAACCGCAAACAGAATGTTGTGCAGTGCCCTTTGCAAAAAAGGAAGTTGTGCTAAGAAATACTTCTCTCCATGTAGATATAATAACATATACTGATAAATACACCCAACATACAGAGCTAGTGCTATGTGGTATACAGAAAAGGTGAAGTCGTGCTGCGTCACAATTACAGACGCAGAACATTAAAAAAAGAGCATTATGTCACACTCGTATAGGAAGTAGTATTGTGTACTGTCCATATGTTATCAGCCCTTTAGAAGCAATTACCCAAAAGAGCAAAATATACATTTACTGCATTTTATGCTTACATTATTAGCATATAAGGACTGTGTAGTAAAAGATGGGTAACTTGGCAACTATGCAGGGAAGAGGACTGAGTTGGGTCCTTGGTGAATGAGAAGACACAAGATTTTTACATAATGCAGGGGTAAAAAAAATAAATGGCAAGTAGGTGAGTTGGCATGGCTATGCTTTGAAGATTCTACAATGGTTGTGTTCATTTTGTTTTCCACAATACACTTTGCACTCCCTTTGTGGATAACAGCTAGTATCAGCAGTTTGTTTGCAGGGTGACTGAAATGGGCTAAATTAAATCCTGGTGTCTAGTAATCTGCAGTTAAAGAAAGAGTAGGGGCCATTGGCTTGGTGGAAATACTGTTTGAAGGAAAAAAAAAAACAAACAAAAAAAAAAAATGTGTGTCTTTATACCCCCCCCCCTTTTTGACAGCAAACCTTAAATTTTCTCCCCTGAATAAACTACAAGTACCATCAGTCAGGTATGGGCAGACAGCTACACTGACAAGTCTGCAGGACCATGGCATTGCACCCATGATCTGGTCATGAGTGCAATGCTTTACATGCTCCTAAAAAAATAAATAAAATAAACTGCACATTTTTTACCTGGAAAAAAAAAGTGCACTTATATAATAAATATATATATATATATATATATATATATATATATATATATATATATATATATATAGTAAAGGTGAACTTATCCTTTAAATCCAAACCTGTGTTTAAGTAGTATGGTCAAGGTTTGATTCTTTGGTATTTTCCTTTTCCAGGAGTAATCCTAGCAAAACCAATCCTACCCACTATACCCAAGATGCAATAATCTGTTCAGACGGAGTTCTGCTGTACACCTATGCCTAATCTACCCTTATTGCCATATATACAATACTGGTGTCTGTGTGACATCACAAAGGGGAGAGAAAGATCTGTGGGTAATTAATTGAAATATCTGGAATTTATTTTAGAACTCTGTGTACTATACTAGTATCTGAATCTCTGATCATGCACATAAATGCCTGTATTAACGCTTTAGTATCATTGGCTTTAAATCTTTTTTCGAGCTAATTATATTCTATTATTGGTGCATTTAGGAGAGATAGAAAAATACAATCACAATTAATAGCTTGGCTGCTCAATGCACACAAGCTTGGTGGTTCTTCTATTAAATTGCATTTAAAAGTTTTGTTTGTTTATAAAATTCTCTGACTCTGTATGTGGGCTAAATACTTGCTCAAGCTGGTAATCCATATGATCCACTCATGTTTCGCTTTACAGTCGTCTTATAAACCATCACATGGAAAAAAGTGGCACAACTTATCTGTCTAAAAAGTACAGTAACAGTTTTCAAAAAAAGTGGACATACCCCCCCCCCCCCCCCCCCCCCCAGATCATTTTTGTGTTCCGCTAATCCTTTATCCCTTTCACTGTATACTTTGTCCCTTTCACTGTATACTTTGTAGTTTGCTTATTAAGTCTGAAGTAGAGAGTTAATAATGAGGTAAGCGAAACAAAACTAGAGAATTCAATGTTCACTTTGTCTATTTTATGTTAGGAAATGCAGAGGTCAAGATCTAGCACACGGAGGGCATTTTCCCAAGTTATACATAGTTTGTGAGGTCAGGTTAATAACCTCAGCAAATATGTAGAACAATAGTCAGTGCAAAGCACCGAGTCACTGATTTTAGGGAATCCAGACATTCTCAGCAGAGTATTAAGCTGAACCACATGGAGCTTTTTGTAATCAGTTGACTTGTTTTTCCCTTTTCATGTTCTAAAGAATGTATTTGTCCACATATTCTTGCTCTTTTTTTAATGCATGACTTGGCGTGTTTCAACACCTGGAGTATAAACTTCTTACCAGGTGCCTGCACTAAAGTTGGCTGTGCAGTTTTGCTGAACGTTTCATGTGAGATTCAGACAAGTCAAGATATTCATTTTTTTTTTTTTTTTTTTTGGTTAAATTATATATTACTTGATACATTATAAGTTTAATACACATGTGTCTGCAGCATGTAATCACTGTACATCTTTTTTTCATGTGCATAGAGTTTACTAATCGGATCACAAATTCCATCTTATTTTGTACAGTTTAAAAAAAGCATGCTCACGAGTTGAGGACAATGAACCCTGCCTAGGATTACATGGTCTCTAGCTTTAAGCATTGTGGGTGTTTCATGTCATTAGAGGCTGCAAAGTGTGTCTTGCTTTCAAACTACTACAGCTTCCCCCCAAGCACATACATAGATACAAATTATGCATACATAGGATTTACCGTATTCATCGGCGTATAACACGCACCCCAAGTTTAGGAGGGAATTTTAAGGAAAAAAAATCTTAGATTTGAATGCCCACCAATGCAGCCTTATTAGAGTCCATCTGCAGCCTTGTCCAGTGTCATTTGCAGCCTTGTCAGTGTTACTGCAGTTTAAATATGGCGCCACCAAGATACACAGAGCTGGTGTATCTCGGCTTCTCTCGCAGTCCTGCCCTATGATGGACATAACACAGGTCCAATGGTGGGACTGGGCGTGACTGTGAGTGGCTCCAATATACACATAGCCGAGTGTTCTCGGCTCCGCTCAGTCACGCCCAGTCCCTGTGTTATGTCCATCATAGGGGGGGGACTGGGCGTAACTGTGAGCGGAGCCGAGCCTAGCCGAGTACACTCGGCTATGTGTATATCGGCGCCGCTCGCTCATCCACTCACAATCAGTGGGGGATTGGCGTATAACACGCACCCACGATTTCCCCCTGATTTTAAGGGGGGAAAAGTGCGTGTTATACGCCGATAAATACAGTATTTAAAACATTTACGTTAAACAGAAGAAAATGTTTATTGTAAGTAAAAAACAAAACAAAACTAGGAGCCCAGAGTTCTAATTCATTGCACACCACAAACGGTCTGCAGAGGTGGAGCTCATCTTTATATTTCAGAGTATTCCAATCTGATTGTCACACAAGTAACATAAGCAGAAATCCCTGCAATATAAATTATTTTTTTTCATTTTGATTTGAGCCTAACATTGTAGCAAAGTATTTATTCCTGATATGTCTACAGATTGTGAGTGTGATGTAGAAAAGACACTTAAAGCTGTCCCAGATGGTTCTGTATATCACTGTGTTATCCCACCATGGTACAACAGGTCATGCATGCACAATGATAAAGTGGTAGCAGTAGATGCAGCTTTGTGTCTTTAGTAAAAGTCGTAAAACTGAAAGTATTTAGGGTTATAAGGGTTAACACACTTGTGGTACCTTCAATGCTTAACATCTTTTAATGGCATAGGCCATGTTCTTTTTGCTGGATACTTCTCACTTAGTACCGTTCCACAACATTACAAGTGGCCTTTGATGGAAGGTCTCACTAGAGACTTTTAGGCAAAAGGCCAACAAGGCAGAGTGGCTGAAGTCATTCAAGAGATAAACAGTTTTAACATCTTGGGAAAATACCAAGTGATAAAAGGGTCTTGAAATAGACTCCTCGTCTGTGTGAGACATTCAGTGCCTTTTTTTTGTGTGTATTATCTTGATTCCCAATCATATAGAAATCCCAGGTGAGCAGTCCTCAGCCCATAGGCAGTTACTTAGCTTCCCTATTAGTCTTTGCTATTTCTTGCTAACAAAATAACACATTCTCCTATATACTTTAATGGCTTTAGCCTGCTTTGTGAGTTGAAATATTTTATCCTGCCAACTGATGGATAAGTCGGGCACTAACAGTAAATTTCACAGTTCTAACTGTAAAAAAAAAAAAAAAAAAAAAAAAAAAATATGCTTTTGGAAGTAGTTGTAATTTTATCCTTTGTTTATTTTGAATAGTTTGGGTAAGACTATTAGACTTAATCAGCCAATTTGTCTTTTCTTGTGCAATGTGAGTTTAGTGGTTTTTTTTTTCATTTTGTGGGGTACAGCAATAAACACATTCATTATGTATAATGGTGTGTTTCCCATTACCTGCAGGTAGCTGCATCTGGTTTAGATATTAACAGACGTCTTCCAGTTATTGCCCCACAATGCGGCAGATTCTGTGACATGGGAAGTGGAGTACCTGTACCTTTTAAAAAAAAAAAAAAAAAAAGTGCTGCATTGGACACTCATAGAATTATGTAATTTCCATTGTTTTGTAGTGCAGCAAATGCAGGAGAAAATGCATTAGTGTGAACAGGGGTATACTTGGAGAGCCAAGCAGGACAGTATCAAGCAGCTCTAAAATAACCACAATAGGGAAGATTTCTACTAAAAGCAGCTGTCATGTAATGGTATACACACCACTAAAAATAACTGTGCTTGGTGCTGTATACTTTAGCTTTAAAATATTTTATCTTTTTTAAGACCAGTTGCACACAGGCATAATAATTTACTAATGTTTACTCAGGAACTTAATATAGTAATTTAGGTGCTGCCTAGTCTGTTAAGTATTATACATATAGCAATACCAATATGCAAATGTGAACAATGAAAGTCAAATTACATTAGAAACAAAAATGAAAATATAAAATATGTATAAACGTATATCTAATTCTTAAATTAGTCCATACCCTTATGCTTCTTCTTTAGAATGTGACAAACAACCATGCAGTCTTTTAACAGTGGCAAATACTAGCCTTTTAAATATGGTGCAAATATATTGTGTTCCCCTCCAGTGCTCCCATTCACTCACCAGAAAGTATGGACTCTTGGTTTTACATGTGAGTCATAGGCGCTGGATAGCAATCCTGGTCATGTTGGAGTATACCATTTATTTAAAAAAAAAAAAAAAAAAAAAAAAAGGTTAAGATCAGTTACTCACATGTACATAGAAAATAGCAAGCAGAACACCGTCCTGAAATGACGTCATTAAAACAGCTACTGACGTGTTTCGCCCTACCTCCAGGACGTTCTCAAAGGCATTTTTTACTCAAGAGGCCTTAATGTGCAGACTGCAGTACATCCAGTAAAGTAACAATTTCACATGTCTTCTATAGTATCAGTACACCACCTCCCTCTTTTTTATCAATTTAAAAACCACAACAATCGCCTCATCTTTCAAGACAAAGCAGAACTCCAGCCAAAAATAAGATAATAAAATGAATAACCCATTAAAAATGTAATAACAGATATATCTTTTGCTATGATATTCCTTTAAATCCTGGAATTGCCCCTGCATTTTTTTTTCCTGCTGCTGGGTGTCCCTAGTCTCATGGTTAGTATTTTTCTACCCACTTCATCTTCATCTTTTTTTTTTTTTTTTTTTAAACCTGGAGAGTGCAAAATCTCTGGTGCAGTTGTGCATGGTAGCCAAGCTTTTAACTTCAGCTTGTTGAATTGGGATTTGACAAAAAAAAAAAAAAAAAAAAAAAACCCTGGAAGCTGATTGGTTTCTATGAAAGAGCTGCACCCAATTTTGCACTCTCCAGTTTTAGTAAATCAACCCTATGTGTTCTAATGTCGAATTCCTGGATATCTCTTGCCATTGGTGACTACTTTAAAAGAAGTGAGATTAGAAAAAGTTTCATATGCAAGCAAAAACAAAAAAAAAAGTGTTTTGGGCATAACGCACTGCATCCAACATGACTTTTTAAAATATAACTAAAAGCAAATTAGTATTAGTATTTATTATTTTTTTATTTTAAGAATGTGGTGAGGATTTTAACCGCTTCAGCACCGGGCCATTTTTCACCCTTCCTTACCAGAGCACTTTTTGCGATTCGGTACTGCGTCGCTTTAACTAACAATCGCGCGGTCGTGCGACGTTACACCCAAACAAAATTGACGTCCTTTTTTTCCCACAAATAGAGCTTTCTTTTGGTGGTATTTGATCACCTCTGCTGTTTTTATTTTTTGCGCTATAAACAAAAGAAGAGCGACCATTTTGAAAAAAAACACTATTTTTTACTTTTTGCTATAATAAATATCCCATTTAAAAAAAAAAAAACGATTTTTTTCCTCAGTTTAGGCCGATATGTATTCTTCTACATATTTTTGGTAAAAAAAATCGCAATAAGCGTATATTGATCGGTTTGCGCAAAAGTTATAGCGTCTACAAAATAGGGGATAGATTTATTGAATTTTATTTTATTTATTTTTTTACTAGTAATGGCGGCGATCTGCGATTTTTTTTTTTTTTTTTTTTTTTCGTGACTGCGACATTGCGGCGGACACTTCGGACACTTTTCACACATTTTTGGAACCATTCACATTTACACAGCTATCGTTGCTATAAAATTGCAATGATTACTGTGTAAATGTGACTGGCAGGGAAGGGGTTAACACTAGGGGGCGCTGCAGGGGTTAATGTGTTCCCTAATAGGAGTGATTCTAACTGGGGGGGAGGGGACTCAAGGGGAGGAGACCGATCATGTGTTCCTCTGTACTGGGATCACATGATCGGTCTCCTCTCCGCTGACAGGACGTGGAGCTGTGTGTTTACACACACAGCTCCACGGTCCTGTTGTTTTAACGGGCAATCGCGGGTGCCGGCGGACATCGCGGCCGCCGGGCACTCGCACCGGGTCCCGAGCGATGCCGCGGGAATGCGAGGACGTCATATGACGCCCACCCAGGATGGGAGATCCACCTTGTGGGCATCATATGACTATGGGCGGTATTGAAGTGGTTAAATACACTGATAGTCCTTCCAGTAAAAAATCTTGTTTTTTGTGACAACCGTCTAAGAGGAGACTTACTGCACCTCACATTGAAAAGAGTTTCACTACCTGTTGAGTCTAAAGGACCCAGTCCTTAAGTAAGTAGAAGTCAATCTACCGATCAAATCCTGTACAACCACCCTGGCAGATTTTTGACACTTGATCAATGGTGTAGGCTATAGCCAGCAGCACTATAATGCCAGACTACAATAGCGCAACTTATCCAAGTCCACCCTATTTGTGGTGTAACATAGTGGCAAGCTACCCCCCCCCCCATTTCACAGTTTAGGGGTTCTTCTTCCCACCAGCTCCTGACACGTTTTATTTAATTTTTTTACATTTTGCATGACACTTTTGTGGTTTGGCGGCACAGCCACTTAATTTTTTTAATTTATTCATGTATGTTTTTCTTCCTACTGGAGTTTAAAGTGGAGCTCTACCCAAAATGGGAAGCACCACTTGTCTGTGGCCTCCTCTCTTCCAGTGCCACATTTGGCTGGTACCCGCTCCCACAGCCTGCTGAGTATGCTGTGGCAAATACAGCCGCAAGTTCGGCCCTCACCGCAACCGCCCCTTTGAGAAAGAGCAGTGCAATTTGTGAATGTGCATTAGGAAACCAGCTGTGAAGCCGCAAGGCTTCACTTCCAGCTTCCCTTACCCAAGATGGCAGCACCAGCACCCGATTCAAGAATCGGCTTGGGTGAGGACCACAGCGGGATCCCCAGACAGGTAAGTGCCTTAATAGTCAGCAGCTTAGAGTATTTGTAGCTGCTGACTTTATTTTGTGGTGGGGGGGGGGGGGGGGGCTGGAGCTCCGCTTTAACAAAAAAGAAAGACCTGCTGAAAACAGTTTTATATAGAATGTGCAAAACATAAAGATCTGTATATAACGTTGTTAAATTGCCTGAATTAAGTTATCCCTAGCTATATCAACGTTAGACATTTTAACATGCATTGTAATTTAGAATGGAAGCACTTAATTTTAGTTTTTAGTGAATTCACTGGTCAGTTGTTTTAATAGATGCCCTGACACGCTGAACTGTGTCATCAAGCTAATGAAGAATTGGTGCAGGTGAATGTGACGTTAGACTGCACAATAAGATCATTTGGAATTGAATTCAGGTCACAGAGCTGCCCTGTCTATCTTTCCCTGTAGAGCGCTAGGAGAGAATTGCAAAAGCCAAGCAGAGGTGCTTGCATGGCAGACTTGGATTGATTGTCCCGGAAACTGCAGGCAGTATTTGACAAACATTTATGTCAGGCCTTCCCTTGGCAGATGGTCTTTGAGATTTTAGAGTTGTAAAGGGAGATGTATTTCAGTTGTCTGGGCTGTTCTTTAAGCTGCCAGAAGAATTCTCTGTAGGAAAGGGATAGGATAGAGGTTGCAGAGTTATTGATAAGTGCATGGAGGTCACAGCTAAGGGCCTGGAGACTAGACAACCTGCAAAAATTCATAATGCCCTGGAATAAACAAACAAAAAAAGCCTTCTCAAAATGTTTATATTACAAATACAGAAAAAAACATGATGTGTTAGAGAAATCAATAAATTCTAAAGGCCTGTCACTGTTTGCTCTTAACCTTTTCTTATGAGATAGCTTTAGTAATCTATCATAAGCTTCTGACAGTGTGTATGCATTTGTGTTGTTAAGGCAAAGTCTGGACCATGCCTTCTTTACTAGGTGAAAAAATTAAATCCAAACAGTACTGATTTTATTATGTTTATTATTAAAAAATAGTATAGAATAAGTTATATCATTTGTATAAAAATATACAAATTAAAAGAGAGAGAGAATGAAACCAGTGGCAATTGGACATAATAAAATATAAAGGACATATTGGTGTGTCTGTGGAAGGTTAACCGACATGTTGAAGCCATGTGGGACATTGTAAGTCCATAGGTGATAGAGCTCAGGAACCACATGGTGGCAAACATGGTGTGACTGTGTCTTCCCTTCAGTGAGGTGAGGTGCAAACATGGGTCTGGTGGTGATTGTCAGGGCTTCAGTATTCTTATTTATTTTTTTTGTTACCACAGTAATTATATCTATGGTGCATCTGGTCTTCTCTTGCTTGTCTGACTGGTATACACATTATTAGATTTGTCTGTATTGGGGGAGGCAAAACTAGTTCCAAGTCTGTTGGCTGAGATTCTATTGACAATCTTTAGGTCTGAGTCTATAGGGTGATACTTGGTATATTTCTGTGTGCATCACTAATATTGGCATTAATCTGGTACAGGGTGTTGTCCAAGAGGAAGCTATTGAAACTGGTGGTTGGATGAGGCGTGAGGGTGAAGATTACTGTTTTATAGTAGAGGTTTGCAAGACCATTAAGGATTGGTGCTTTAAAGTTGGGGAGGGATTGTTTTGCTAATTTTTATTTTTTCCAGAGAGTTGGGCGTATTGAGGTAACCTTTATATCTGTTTTAGAGATTTTAGGTAGTGCACATAAAGATAGATAGGAGTGTGTATAGTCTGAAAGGGCATTATTATCAACAATCTGAGTGTCACCTAAGACCTTACAGAGGCGGAAGTAGAAGTCTTTACATGCATCTGCTATTGTATGGGGGTCATATGTTAGCGAGCTGTGAGAGGGACGTGCACTGGATGTGGTACAAGCATTGGGGCTAGAAGGATTTTTTTTTTTTTTTCAGCTTTATCCACTGCTAATTCTTTGAGCTGATTTTGAATGTGTTGTACACATTATAGTAAAAATAGGTCTGTGTCAGTTTAGGTTCCAGGTTAGATGGTCCTGATTCAAGTTGTGAATTCAGAAGAGACAACCTAGTCATCTTAGGCACTTAAGAAATGCATACACATGCATACATACTTTGCTAACTGGCACCCAAGACACAATATGTAGGTGGTTCACATGCAAAGAAAGTCTTGTCATGCCTGGGCCTGGGAGGTGGTTAGTGCACAGGTTGTGGTCTCTGATTCTCTATGGCTGGGGCCACATGAAGCTGAGAGAATAAAGATGAGTGAGTAAGAAAAAGTTGAACAGTGCACAATGACAATTAACAACATACACACATTTTAATAATACACACAATATATTGTAGGCAACCATATATGTTTAAGTGAGTGGTCAAAGCCGTCAGACATTTGGGGGCTTTTTAAATATTCCATATCATGAACAGTAGTGCATTGAAGACCTGTATGGGGGAGACACGTAGAGAATGCCCTACAATCCTGCAAATCTAATATCTGTGATTTTTGTTCACTCTTTGAATAAGCCTATAATATACATGAGGAAAGGTCCAGCCAGCAGCAAGGGAATTATAGAGGGGGGGGGGGGGTTATCTTAAATGACAAGGGTCAGGGTAGGGAAGGTTAGGCTTAGGATAATTTCTATAGGATAGGTAGGAAAAGGTCGAGTTGGGGAAATCGGAAAGTACATCTAAGGAATTGGTCTAGCTAGGCTAGGGTGTTAAAAAGCAGTTTTGTAGTATTAGACCGCCAAGATATTTACATTTGAAAACTGTAGTTGTACCAACATCAGTAGTTTTGGGACCTTACTGACTGAAATTGGATAGTATCGGTAAAGGTAGGAGTGTGCGGGGGTGAAGTATTGGGATTGGGCAATTGAGCATATGTTTTAGAACATATTGTAATAGGCATCTCCAAGAAGTGTAACATTTGAGTGTAACATGGTAAAAGACGTTAACAAATAGTATAAACAACAGTATTAAACAAAAATGTTAGAAACCACTGAAACATTAATTTAATTAACTTTAATTAAGTGAATTAAGTAACGGGTATAATGGATCGAAAGGCTGATGGTAAAGCCTCCAGTTCTCCAGTGGTGGAAATGTGAGCTGAACTTTGGGCATGTTAAAAATAGGAAAACCTGGAGTCTCGAGTTTCCAAAGGAGAGTGGGTAGCGCAAGAGTATTTTCATGTAGAGATTATAAATATGTAGTCCTGGCACAAGGGCATTTTCATCTAGAGATTAGAATACTGTTGTTGCTGGTGGAGCTTGGGGCCATCCTAGTAACTGTGATGTTGGGGTGCCTAATTCTTTACCGAAGCAGAATAATCATTCAGGAAGAGAAGGGTATGGCATTTGCCATCTTTGCAGTGAGGTTTGAACGGGAGACCCCAGCAGTACAGGATGGCATTATCAGTGAATGGTGAGAAATGGTTGCGGTAAGCGACAAGTTTGGAGGGTGAACCACAATAGGTATGGGACACTTAAGGCCTCATGTACACTGCTGCTGGCAAACGAACGTTTAGGAGCAGTTGGGCATTTTTTTCAACTGCTCCTGAACCCTCCTCTGTTATCTTGTCAGTACATGTACACTGGCTCGTTTATAGTAGTTTCTAGGCAGTTGTGTTTAGAGGCTTTTTTTGGAATGCAAAAAAAATGGGTTCAGAAGCTGTGTTCAGAGGCATTTCAAACGCCAAACGTGGCTACACGCGTCTAAATGCGGCAACTCGTGTTTAGAACCGTTTCGTTTACAGGCGTTTTTCATTTTTGGCTATTTTGAAAAAAATATATTTATTTTTAAACGTGGCACGTAAACGCAGCTAAATGGACGTTTTTAGACGCCGGTTTCTAGCTGGCAAGTTACATCTTTCAGGAGAGGTTGAGCAACGTCCCGTGTACATGAAGCCTTAGATTGGATCCAGTTTTGCTCTAAATTGCCAGGATGTCATATGACAAGTGTTTTGAAAAATCCTAATTTTAGAAGAAAATATGTAAACTCTGCAGATAATGTTCTATGGAAGTGAAGAGGCCCTCAGAGGTAGAGACCTCTGTGGGTGGGGTGAGTTTTATATGTTGGGGTGACCCAGACTGCATTAAAGATGGTTTATAGCCATCCACATGTCGATTCAGGTCATGACCATGGCCTTGAGAGAGGCATCATCTTCCATTTGGCAGAAATCTTATCTAGTCATTTGTAGGATTTAACCCTGTTGGAATAGTGGTTCAGGTCATTTTGGGGAGATACAATTTTAGAGAGCCATGTTTCTCTAACCTCCGTAATTGGCAGATGAAAGACCTTGGTAGGTATTCAGTTTCTATAGACTCTTCTGTTCATCATAGCCTGGCTCTGAATTAGAGCAGTACTGTTGATCTGGAGCACTCCTGAAATGTTGTAGAGGCATTTTCTGAGGAGGGACCTGCACAGAATCTGACGGGGTATGTGGTTGTGGCTAATGTCCTAAAAAATGCAGCTTATGAGGTGAGGAGGCCCAGAAGTGGAGAGTGGGGCACATCTGCTATGTCAAGGAAGGCTGGGTTAATGCCCTAGTTGTGCAAGCGTGAGGTTTGGGAGGTGAGGGTTGATTTACTAAAGGCAGATAGGCTGTTCACGCTGCATGGTTAGTAGCACTGTGCAAAATCATTTTCTCCAGAGCTTAGTGAATGTGGTGAAATTTCATTTTGCAAAGTACACTCAATGACATGCAGGGAAAATGTGGTTAAAAAAAATAAATAAAAAAGATTGCACGCAATTGGATGATGTTCATCAGAAAGGCAAAGTAATCAGTCTATTTGCCTTTTAGTAAATCAACTCCTATAGTCTCCTTTGAAAAGGAGCATGCCAACTTTCTGCGTCTCCTACCTCGGGCCCAGGTATAGATGAAGAGCTTCCGCTGTCATTCATTTGAAAACCACTGCTAGCTCTTGCAGCTCTTTTTCCGACACTGCTGTGTATAGTGGGGAGTCTGAGTCTGTTTTTGAGTGGTTGAGGACGTGGTTGAGTCCGTTTTTACAGCAGCTATTTTTGGCTGTAGACATTTTTTTTCTACAGTCATTAACCGGCGCATGACGATGTACATCGACAGAATGGCACGGACAGGCATAAGGGCGTACAGGTACGTCCCCTTTAAGATGCCGCCGTGCCATCGATCGTGTGCCGCCCCCGTGAGGCTGGTGGCAGGTCCCGTGGACTCACTCGCCGTGGGGATACCTGCGATCGTCTCACGGGAAGGCTGAGCGGGGAGATGCGGAAATAAACAGCATCTCCCAGTTTTGCCTAGCAACTAGGGACGTGGATCTCTGCTCCCTGTGATTGGAGCAGAGATCAGCATTCACTAGCTCACAACCACGCCCCCCCCCCACAGTTAGAACACGCCTCTAGGCACATTTAACCCCTAAACGGCCACCTAGTGGTTAACCCCTTCACTGCCAGTGTCATTTACACAGGAATCAGTGCATTTAAATAGCACTGATTGCTGTATAAATGACAATGGTCCCAAAAATGTCTGATGTGTCCGCCATAATGTCGCAGTCACAATAAAAATTGCTGATCGCCGCCATTACTAGTAATTTTTTTTTATAAAAATGCTATAAAACCATCCCCTATTTTTTAAACGCTATAACTTCTGCGCAAACCAATCAATAATCACTTAGTGCGATTTTTTTTTTTTATTTATTTATTTATTTTTTACCAAAAATATGTAGAAGAATACGTATCGGCCTAAACTGAGGAAAAAATGTTTTTTTTTATATATTTTTGGGGGATATTTATTATAGCAAAAAGTAAAAAAATAATGCGTTTTTTTCAAAATTGGCGCTCTTTTTTTGTTTATAGCGCAAAAAATAAAAACCACAGGGGCGATCAAATACCACCAAAAGAAAGCTCTATTTGCGGTAAAAAAAGGACGTCGATTTTGTTTGGGAGCCACATCACACGACCGCGCAATTGTCAGTTAAAGCGATGCAGTGCCGAATCGCAAAAAGTGGTCTGGTCTTAAGCCAGCAAAATGGTCCGGTCTGAAAGTGGTTAAACTCTCCATGTTATCCTATGTGTCCATGCACACATAGGCTGTTATCAGCAGTTTTGGGCAGTGACAAAACAAAACTAGTTGGTTCTGAGAGACGCTGTTCAGCTGTAAAAACGCTATAACGCTGATAAACGCTCAAAAACGTCGCTCACCAGCGTTTTTTTTTTAACGCTTTTGATCCATTGAAAAAAAATAAATACTATAAATAGCAGAAAAAAATTGCGGAAAAACTTTAAACTCTATTGCAAAAAAGTTAAAAAACTCGCTGCAAAGCTACTGGCATTTTTATAACGTTATTTTAACATCCAGTGTGCATGAGGCCTGAGGAGGTGGTGTGAGTGGATGTATTGCAGGCCTCGGCAGGAGCAAATTCAGTGTACATTTGTATTTGGAGCCATCCAAGCCATAAAAATATGACCACTCAGCATAACCTGTTGAGGCATGGACTTCCACTAGACCTTTTTTTCTGCTTTAAACAAATCCTGTTCAGAGAAGACGTTCATTTGCTGTCTATTGTATCCCACCCATTTTCAGATTCCTTTGTGTTGTCATAATGTTATGGTTGATCATGGTATTGTTGTAATTGAAATCTGCTGGGGCATTTAAACCAATATCCGCAAAAGTAGCTTAAAACTGTAAATATTCTCCTCCTCCTCTTCGTGTTTTTCCTTTTTATCCATGGTTTATATTCACTTGCAATATGTCTTAAAATTTTGCTAGACTATTTTACTATTCTAGAAAGTTGATTGCATAGCACAGTACCCTCTCTCCCTACATGATAACTGCCCTCTCCCCTGTCTGCTCTCTATGCTGGCTCAGCTAATTTTATTTAGATGTCAGGGGAGGCGCAAAGGAGAGTATTATGGAGTGTCTGTAGCACAACGTTTCTCACACCCTTGGATATACACTCACTGGCCACTTTATCAGGTACACCTTTTGCTAGTACCGGGTTGGACCCCCTTTTGCCTTCAGAACTGCCTTAATTCTTTGTGGCATAGATTCAACAAGGTGTTGGAAACATTCCTCAGATATTTTGGTCCATATTGACATGGTAGCATTATGCAGTTGCTGCTGATTTGTCGGCTGCACTTCTATGATGCATATCCCACATATGCTGTATTGGATTGAGAATCTGGTGACTGTGGAGACCATTGGAGTACAGTGACCTCATTGTCATGTTCAAGAAACCAGTGGTAAGATGATCTGAGCTTTGTGACATGGTGCATTATCCTGCTGGAAGTAGCCATTAGAAGATGGATACATGGTAGTCATAAAGGGATGGACATGGTCAGCAACAATACTCATGTAGGCCGTGGTGTTTAAACAATGCTCAATTGGTATTAAGGGGCCAAAAGTGTGCCAAGAAAATATATATATATTAAAATAAATTACACCACCACCAGCCTGAACCGTTGATGCAAGGCAGGGTGGATCCATGCTTTTATGTCATTAATGGTAGCTGAAATCGAAACTTATCAGACTAGGAAACATTTTTTAAATCTTCTATTTTCCTGTGCAAATTACAGCCTAGGTTTCCTGTTCTTAGCTGACAGGAGTGGCACCCATGTGGTCTTCTGCTGCTGTAGCCTATCTGCTTCAAAGTTTGATGTGTTGTGCATTCGGAGATGGAAATCTGCATACCTTGGTTGTAATAAGTGGTTATTTGAGTTACTGTTGCCTTTCTATCATCTCCAACCAGTTTGCAGATTTCTCCTCTGACAGGCATTTTTTTACTCCACACAACTGCCGCTCACTGGATATTTTCTCTTTTTGGACCATTCTATGTAAACCCTAGAGATGTGAAAATCCTAGTAGATCAGCAGTTTTTGAAATACTCAGACCAGCCCGTCTGGCACAAACAACCATGCCACGTTCAAAATCACCTAAATCCCCTTTCTTCCCTATTCTGATGCTCGGTTTGAACTTCAGCAAGTTGTCTTCACCACATCTAGATGTCCAAATGCCTCAAGTTGCTGCCATGTGATTGGCTGATTAGCAATTTGTGTTACCAAGCAATTCAATTGGCATACCTAATAAAGTGTCCGGTGAGTGGATTTGTACACAGATGCTTATATTTAGAAACAAAGATACGTGGGGGTAGTTATTCCCGTCCCGTTTTTGGGGTGTTATGAATGCACTTCAAGATTCCCATTTTATAATATCCTGAAACAATAAATCTAAAATTATCACGCCAGTTGCAGCATCTCATTTTTGGTATCCCAGAGGGCCTTTTACTTTCTTCAAACTGAATAAGAGGTGTATCTTGAATCATGTATTCATGTATTGGTGTGAACATTTGGTCAACATGCTGACAATCCTCCTCTTCTTGTGGTATCTTGGTAAAAGGAGTGTTAGGTTTATTCTTCTCTTGTGATCAGTCAACTCCAGATGTATTAAGAAGTAGACAATTTATTTCAAATGTGTTAACAAATGAGGATGATCCTTACAAGCCAAAAGATGCTGCTCGAATCACACAAAGGAATGTATCTGTCCCCTCCCAATTCCTACATAATCCAGCCTCTACGCTTCTATTGGCTGAGGAAACACCGCTAGCCAGACTGGTGCAGCATGGTACTTTATTTCGCCAATATCTGTGTTTCCTGTACAATCTAAAACTCCCATATTTAGTTAAGCTTAATCATCCTAAAACTTTACTGTGCAATTAGTTAAAGCAAACGATATAACAAGTTAATACAAAGTGCTCAAAAGTGGTATTAAAAAGAGTCTCAGGATTATTGTTTTTCAAATAGTCACACAATAAACATTTACAACTTTTCTAACAAGGAGGATGGATTTGTACATTTTTTTTTTAATAGTATATGAATAAACATTGTAATATTTTATCTCTTGGATTTCATGAAGCAGTTGTACTTATCTTAAAAGCTTAACTAAATTTTTTGAGTATTTGTAACTGGATAATGTATAGGGGGTATGGTACTTTATAATGTTCTTTGACAGCACTACTTGCATACAATATAAATCACTACTTGACTAAAGGTATGCAATCTGCATAAGTGTGTTTTGTGTTGCATGCCTGAAATATTGATTAGTCCATCCTGCCATAGTACTAAATAAACTCAAAAGTTTAGTCATTCCACCATAAATGCTCCAGTGTTCAAGTAAAGAGGAGTCCAGACCAGATGTATCATCCGCGGTGGTGACTGAAGTGACGCATTGGAAGTGCTGCAGCGTTTAGGGTGAGACCGAGAATGTGGTTTAATATTCCTTCTGGCACAATACATTATGCAGGCTGAGTTACTTTATTAATGCTGGATTGTTTTAGTTTCTTGTGAGTGTGTTTTTTATTTAAATGAAGGGTAAACGGCTTTACACTATTGGCACCCCTTTTTTCTTTCTTGTTTACCATATGGGGAGTTCCATAAGGCCCCTTTCACACTGGGGCGGGGAGCCGCGGTGACGGTAAAGCAGCGCTATATTTAGCGCTGCTTTACCGTCGTTTTAACCTGCGGTATTCGGCCGCTCGCGGTGCGGTTTTACTCCCCGCGAGCGGCCGAAAAAGGATTAAACACCCCCGCAGAGTGCCGCCATAGCGGCGCTTTGCGGCGGTATTGCCGCGGCTTTACCACGGTTTCCCATTCAAATCAATGGGAAGGAGCGGTATAGGAGCGGTGAATACACCGCTCCTATACCGCTCCAAAGATGCTGCTAGCAGGACTTTTTTTGCTGTCCTGCTAGCGCACCGCTCCAGTGTGAAAGCCCGCCGGCTTTCACACTGGAGTTAAAGGGGCCGGATTTTTTCAGGCGGTGAACAGGTGCTATTTTTAGCGCTGTACCGCATGAAAAACGCCCCAGTGTGAAAGGGGCCTAAGAGAGGAGAGTCAGGACCAGAAGCCATATTAGATGCAAGTCATACCTCACATGTGTGGTGTGAACACCGTTTACATGTGTGTACGACTTGCGCATCTGTTCTCTTCTGCGCGTGAGCATGGAGGGATGGGGGCACTTTAATTTATACATTTTTTTTTCCCTTTTTTATTTTTTTTTTCTATTACATTGTCCCTTTAATTATCACTTTTATTCCTATTACCAGGAATGTAAAATCCATTGTAATAGAAATAAGTATGACAGGTCCTCTTTATAAAGAGATCTGGGGTCAAAAACATTTTTGATCTTTTGCTTTAAAAAAATATATAAAAAAATGTTCACTTCCACTTTGGAGATATCATTGCGTCTCTCCGGTCCTCCGAGGCCATAGAGGCGATCAAAGAATATATACTCTTTGATCATCTCTGTGACCAGCTGGCAGTACCGTTGGACCATTTCTCAGACGAGAACAGTACCCACTGTAAGCCCAAGAGACTCCTGCCACTTCTGAAAGTGTTCCAGTGGCTCATGAGCTGCTCAAAGCGCTTTCGTGAGCAAGCCAATCGCTGGCTGAAAAAAAACAATACAGGGGGTTATGGCTGATATCTTCAGCCATTATCCCGGTAAACCACTTGCAAACCACAGAATATATATACCTATTGCGGTCAGCAAGTGGTTAATATTTTGGAGGTATTGTATGTCTGTAGGGTTAGATGATTATATTTATGCCTGACATATTGCTTGAGCAGTTTTGAAATTGATGTGCCTATTTACACTCTTCCGGTGCATTGAGGTAAATTACACATTATAATGTATGTTACCACAACTCATAGTAATGCACGTTACATGCGATAGCAGATTGCAATGCTATTCAATTTGAATGATGCTCCAATGCATAAAGGCAGTAGGTTATGTACCTCTGACACACATGTTGCGGTGCCCCACAATGCACATTAACACTGTCAGGGGAAAAAAAAAAAAAGTTACTTTTAGTATTTATTTTAAAAAAAAAATAAAAAATCCCCAGTTTTGCTGAAACCCGTTAATTTGAATGGACTGTCTTAAAAAAATTGGGTTAATTTACTAAGGTCAAAGAAGCTGTTCACTTTGTAAGGGAATATGACTTTGTTGATGAGGTGAAGTTCTGCTGACTTTCATTACCCAATCATGTGCAAGCAAATTATTATTATTTTTATTCCCTTGCACTTGATTAGGTATTTTCTTTACAAATTAAACTTTTGCCACTTTCAAAGATCTCCCGAGCAAATGTGAACACCTTTTTGCCTTTAGTAAATAAACCCCATTTTGCTTACACACATAGCATTAATGCAACTCACTAGAATAACAAAGTGTGACTGGGCCCTTTAGTGTAAGTTTTTCCTCTGTGATTGATGGTTCATGTTTTTTTTTTTTTTTTTTTTACCATGCCAGCAATTGCAACTTTTTGTTCAATACAGTAAAACCGAGACCCCACAAATATACTTATGGGGACATAACTCAAATATATGCATCTAATGTACAAACCTTAATGGCTGCATTTAGCTTTTGTTTTTTGGGTAGAGTAGGACAACGTGAAAACAAATCTGTTGCATAATACAAAAATAAAAATATATATAACTTACAGGAGATATTGCCTGTTCTGACATTATCCCTTTAGATCTCAGTTTAAAAAAAATGTAGGTGTTCTAAAATAAAAAAAAGAAATAAATAGCATAGCGTGCAGTCTTTTATTTATGGTTCCATTAAGATGAGGATCACAGAATGGCACTTTGATTTTGGTTTGGCTGTTCGATGACCTTCTAATGTACAGTGACAAACATGATTTGTTCCGTACTTATTCATCAACCTTGTAGCAGTGCTTGATACTGTGTGAAAGAACATTTAATAGACACCCTGAAAGATTTCTGTGGCCTTGATGACATGAGCCCTAGCTGGGTCAAATATTTTCACCAGTGAAGTGTGACTATTCCACTTGAACTAATATGAAGTGTCCAGATTTTCTATAGAGTAGATCATCTCCTCTTCACGGGTCTATTAGACCCCTGCTTTTCATATATGCAAAACCTTGCCATGTTAATGTAATTACCTGAGTTAACTTTTTAGTTTTTTTCCTGATGTTCCCACAAACCCATTTAATCACTCCCCAGTGGCAATAATGCACAACCCTTTTATTGTATAGCAAAAGCTAGAAGAGTGTCAACACCAAAAACTGAATTAATGTATTTCCTTTATTTCGAAAGATTGTGATCTGAGGTTTGTTGGTCAGATACAGCAGTGTAGCCTATAATGTGATCTGCTTCCTCCTGCCACAGCCTCGTGACTATAGTAGTATCCTCCTTGATGAATGTACAGCAGTAATTCCAATTGTCCAACAACCAGGGGCCGTTGTACACCAGAAAAAAAAAAAGAAAAGAAAGATCTGCTCCTTCTCCTTAACCAGGATTTAGAAAGATTTTTGCCTTTCTTTTGAAAAGTCATTTGCCTTGTAAATCCATAACCGTGTAGCTCCGTCAGTGTCATGCTCTGCTGTAAAACATATTGTTTTATATGTGTTAAAGTATGCCTGATGCCAAAACTTATTTTCCTTTTGAGTATAGTTGGGGGGGGGGGAATAAAAATTCTGAACAGCTTTTTTTTTTTTTTTTGTGAAAAATGGGACAAGAAACTGCGCTAAGGGTCACATAAATGTAGATAAGCCACAAATAAAAAAAAAAAAGGTTACATTACAACCAGTAGGGCAGCAGCAACTAAACTGTGTGTATATAACAGTGAAAGCAAAATGGAAAAACAAAAAGCTGCACGTGCCAGTGTTAGAAAATAAGTGAGTGCGTGAAAGCTCACACTGACTAGCTTTTTTTTCCCCCATATGTGTTACCAAGATTTCTTCCCTCTTCCTATCCTGTACATATAGACTCAACAGAACTTTGTGAATCTGCGCTGGTGCAAAAATAACTAAAAAAAAAAAATGTGCATGTGAAACACAGATTAAAAATTGCACTTAAGGGTGTGCTTTTGTCCAACCCCCCCAAAGGGGCAGGACCTCTCCCTGGCATGCAATGGTCTGCCTAGCCAGAAGGTCTGCTTAGCCAGAAGTCCCTTTCCTTGTCAGCCGAAGCCAACCACCAAGTCCTGGGTCGAGGGGTTCTCCCGACGAGACACCCCCCCCCCCCCCCCCCCCCCGGGTCAGATAAGGAAGGAGCCTGAGTGTCGCACATCTTCCCCCTAGACGTCAGGGCAAGCCAGAGGACTTACACCCTCCATCCTTGTGAGAAAAAAACACACAAAAGTGAAAGAGTGACAAACGATGGAGAAAAAATAAATAAATGGTTATGCAATAGAGCACTGGCTAGGCCCTGAGCTCTGGTAACAAAAATTGACCCGAACTTTAGCCAAAAGGCCTAGCCCTAAAAGTCACAGTGCAGAAAAAGTTTTGGTGATTGTGACCATGCGTCTTTTCACACTGTGGGGTCCCACACCCAAGTGTTACTAAGAGCTTCCCTAGGGTGACCACTCCCAGGGGGCACAGACACCACAGACTCTGTCTTCCCCGCCCATGGCCAGACTAGGTAGATCTATTCAAATTGGGAGGAACTGGGCCCATCCTGTTTTTCCGGAGGAATTGCTCCCGTCCCCCGACAAAAGCACATTTACTGCACAATT
Source organism: Lithobates sylvaticus (assembly GCA_028564925.1). Lineage (NCBI taxonomy): Eukaryota > Metazoa > Chordata > Amphibia > Anura > Ranidae > Lithobates > Lithobates sylvaticus. The sequence continues at coordinate 200,687,864 of CM053030.1, read as the reverse complement.
TATACACTGATCAGCCATAATATTATGGACCACTGACAGGTAAAGTGAATAATATTGCTTATTTTGTTACAGTGGTTCCCAAATACCCAGAAGTAGGTAAGATATATTGGGCAGCAAGTGAACATCTTTTCCCAGTGTTGAAGGCAAACAAATGGGCGCCACAGTTTGTTGTTTAGCCACAAACTGGACAGGATGCCCAGGTTGACATGTATTCACTGCCAAAAGCGCTAACTATAGGCACGTGAACATCAGAACTGAAACACGGGCTGATGAATCATATTTCCTTTTAAATCAGATTGCTGGGTGTGTGTGCGTCACTTATGTGGTAAGGAGATGGCACCAGGATGCACTACGGGAATACAGCAAACTGGCAGAGGCTGTGTGATGCTTTTGCCAATGATCTGCTCTAAAACCTTGGGTCCTGCCATTCATATGGATGTTGCTTTGACACATACCACTGAAAAAGATCATAAAGATTCTACACTGTTTCTTGACTCCTTTAGGAAGACATATGAATGCCTGGTGAACTCTTCAAATTACTAATTTATCTATGGGAGTTTGTACATAAGTTTTAAACTGCTTCTTTTTTCATATCATTGGTAGGCTAGGAAAAATAGCAGTCGCCTACATATAAATGAATAGCCAAAGTGTTTTTTTTTTTTTTTTTCATTGGTGCATACATTTTCCGATGTAGACTTTGCCTGTAGTTGGTGTTTGACCAATGTGATGCTGTATTGTTATGCATTGTGTACTGAGAAATAGGCAAAAATCCCTGATAGTATTGTATTTTCTTCATAATCGGGTTGGAAAGATTTTGTTCCCTTTAGAGGAACAAAACTTGGGGAGCAATGTATTGTGGTGTTTACTGCAAGAATATTACACTTTATATGATTTTTTTTTATTTGTTGGTGATATTGGTAGTTGTAGATGGACAAAGCTCTCAAAACAGTGACCTTGTGTGCTTTGTGAAGAGAACTCAGTATCTTAAAAAATCTGCTCAATTTCCTATTCCATTATAAAACATATACAGTATCACTACAGCACAGGCCCCTCTAATGGAGTGTTAGCACCAAAATGATCTTGATGATAGAGGGAGAGATGTTCGATTGAAGTGAGTGCCATCCTGCAAGTGAGACAATTACAGTACCATTTACAGGAGCGTAAACATGTGTAGCTCTAAATTGTATCATTTCCCCCCCCCCTCCCCCTTCCCTTTTTCTTTGAATAGTGATAGATTAGGGAAAAAAAAATCAGAGTCAAGGAACAGAATCTTAGATAAACAGGAGACAGTGTAGTTGTCATTATATTCTACTGGGTTATTTGTAACCAGAAGAGAAGCTTTGCGTTGCATAGTACTCTGGGTAGGTTCACATATAGGTGGAAACATGACATTCTGCTGGAATACTGCTTTTTTTTTTTTTTTTAACCTTTTCCCTAAAAACACCCCCATGTTAACTCACCTTTTACCACCTCCATTTCTTTTCAATAGTAGTTTTTTTTACCAATCTGCAGAATGGGCTGTAAATATAATGGGACTACAGTGGCTGCATGCTTTTACTTCAAAGTGGCTTGACTGTGGGGACAGACCTTTCCACTACAGGTTATTTTCATGTACAAAGTTTTGATATTCACAGGTCTTACGTTTTTGCAGATAAATTAAGCATACAAAATGTAAATCACTCGTTATAGATTAAATGCACATTTTTTTTTTCTAGTTTTTTAGCAGTAAAGTAAGCCTTAAAGAACAGCTTAAAAAACAGACCAGTAGAGCAACAGATAAAGGCAGCTAAAAGTGTATCTCTAGTTTTGCAGCCATATTCAGAGAACACCTACTTTGTTTGTTACATGTCCCCATTCACATAGCATAATTAAAAAAAAAAATATGTATGTTGTATATTTTGCAGCTTTTGTGATGCTCTATTATGGATCCTTTTGGGAAGAAAAAAATACTACATATTTCTTTTTGGAGGGGGGCTATGTTTTCCATAATAATCCTGTCTCTACTGTGCAAGCCGACCTTGATTATCAGTTGTAACTAGAATCAAACACGGTCTGTCCCAACAAAGAGTTAAAGGCTTAGGGGATAGGCTTCTTGCATGGTATGTAATTATAGACCGACTTGGGCCAGACTTACTCTAGCTAAGCAATATTAAAAAGTGTATGCATGTTGTGTGAATGGGAACACATAACAAACATATGATGTGGTTTTCTCAAATTTGACTGCAAAAGTGGGAATACACTTCAAGGCTTCCCCTTTTGCCTCCTGAGGCTTTCTTTGGTCAGTAGGAGTGCTCATCACGTTAACCTTTTTCCGTCACCTTCCTGCCATTTAAGAGGTTCTCAATGCTGGGAGATAGAGGGGAACATTCCAATCATGTGACAATGTGATTGACCGCCACAACAGTCACATGATCGGACGGCTCCAGATTGCAAGTATGCATCGGGAGCTTTCCTGTACCTGCCAGTTACTGTGCCAGGTGTGCGCAGGGAGTGCACACACAGCACAATAGTGTGTTTTACATGGGGCCACATATATGCAGTCTCTTGGCATCAAAGCCCACCTTCTGAGAGGCCGTATATATGTGTATGGCTGGAGGAAGAGGTTAACAGACCAATAAGTTTCAAACTCCACTATTAAAATACTTCATGTTTGAGCTGTCTGTCTTTGGATCTTCCATTCATTTTTGCATGTGGCTTTCACTGAAGGTAACCTCTATTATTTGTTTTCATCATATGCTAAATTTGAAATATCCAGAACTGTAACAGGTTTACGTTAAAGATCTTGTTATTATTGTATTGGCCAAATATAGTGAGGTATTAAAGAAACCGGACGTGTTTTATAAATCTGAGCTTTCAATGACAGAGTCCCTCTTGTTGCAGGTCCTTCCCCTATGATATAACACACTGAAGTTTCAATAGCAAGGACACTTTTTAGCACTCAGGGACACTGTAGCGCACAGTATGTAGGCAAATGACACATTTCTGCTCTGGCCCTGATTCACTGACATGAAAATAATTGGCTTAATCAAATCACACAAGTGCTTATTTGACCTCTTTTCCTTTTATATTCGCTTTTGAAAAATAACACATGCGGTAATATAGAGAGGTTGGTAAAAACTTTAGTGCAGCATACAAATTTTGGTAGCAAATTAGTAAATTTTGTATAAAGATGTACACATCAGACTAAACAAAGGGACAACTTATGCTGCACATGGGAACAAAAGGATTTGGTCTCAAAAGGGGGACATTCTTTCTAGTGGATAGTTTGGAGCCATGGATTATCAATTGGGGTTGCCAATTGCTGCACTGTTATGGTTAATCAGAGCTTCAGATAACTTGCATTTTATTTTTTTTTTCATCTTTTCTGTTCCAGCCAAGAACAGTAGCATGCTTGCAATTTATTTTTCAATCTTTTTTTTTGTTTTGTTTGTATTTGTGCTGTATACACGGTATGCATTTTCCTTATTTTTATGATACATAAAATCTGTGACCTCAGTACCAGTACCCTGAAGGAACTCAATCTAATGTCTCTACCATAATCATATACACACACACATGTACACTTTGGGATTGTTGTATGATTTCCCTTGATATTTTAGCGCAATAATCTGATATATGCCTAGCATAAGAAACATTTGCATATATTGTATGCTTGTTTGAAATGTTGGATGAACTCCAATATTGTCATGTCTTAGTACTGAACACTTTCAATGAGAGACCCAAGATCTCTTGATGGTGAAGAGAATTGTCTGAGAGAAAAAGTTTAGGGCTATTTTCCATTTGCAAAGCCAAACATCAGCATGCTGACGTCTATTTAACACAGCTATCTACAACAGAAAGGGTATGCTGTGCTGGTTACAGACATTGTGTTCGTAAACAAGGCTAGACAGGTATGGATATTCCATCAATCTTCTAAAGGCCTTTATCAATTGTGTTGCTACTGAGCATTTATATGGAAAGTTTCGAAACAGAATTGTGTTTTTAGTTGTTTTTGCAGTGTTTTCACACCAGAAACTCATTCAAATACTTTTTCAGTTTTATAGAGAGGTTTTCTTTTTCACTGCAGAATTTTTATAAAAACAGGGTGCATTTCAGGATGGTTTCTATTTTGGGTAACAGGTGAAATCTTCAGTTCAAAGTTGTACACCCATTTTCATTTATGATAGTTTAGCCATTTAGAAGTTATTACATTGACAATATTACATTGCTGTCTTAAGTTTGAGGGGATACACTGCATACCGAGTGCATGGTGGAGGTATGAGTGTACAATGTACACACATAGGTGTCCATTTATGAAACTGTGAACAGCGGTGATCCCGAGGATCCCCGCTTATCTCCGCTCATAAACGGTTTATGAAACAGATATGATCTGTGGACAACATGTTCTCCACCGGTTATCTCCACAACCAGAGAAGCTGTCATTGACACATAAATGGCCAGTTTATGAAGGTGCAATCTCAGCACTTCACTGGCAATCTGTGTCAGAATTCTCCCTCCCGATTCACCAGCTCAGAGCTGGAGAATCACGGTGTGAAGAGCGAATCCTGGGGGAAGAAGGGAGGTTATTGACCTCCTTCTTCCTTGATCAGACCTCCCAAGACAGTAACCATGTACCCCTGTCATATTTATGTGTATGTATTTAGTATGTTGGGGGACTATTTATTTTAATCACATGAGGTGGGCCGTCTGTGTATTAAGCAGTGATAATTTATCACTGCTTAATAGATGGACACCTCAAGTGTTTCAGATAATTTCTGGTACTGTAATCTCGCTATGCCTGAGCCTGGCGCTCCAACTTCCTCTCCTTCTCAGTGAGCACCGGGGGGCACAGCAGAGAGCCGGAAACTGACAGTAACCATTCTCTGCTCAAAGCTAACCAAGAAATAAGCAGTCATGTGATTGCTAAGTTCTTGGGCTTAGAGCCAGCAAGGGACATCAGACTGATGCAGTGTGTTTGTTGTTTTTTTTTTTTTGTTTGTGTTATTTTCTCCATACTTCTCCTTTAAAAGAAGCTTCCCTATAAGTACTTTTCTAGGAACTGTCATCTTGAAACAAAACACTGTACATTACTTGAGCAAAATGGTAGCCTTTTTTGTCAAGAAACTCATTCCTTTGGTAACCCGTTAACTCTACCTGCCATTACTTGTTGAGGCATATTTGTTTTAATGTATGGCTGCATCACACACAATATTTTTTTTTTTTTTTTTTTTTTTAATACTGTTTGTAAACATTTGTTTGTATGTTTGTACACATTGCATTCTGCTGTTTCAAATACACTTTGAGACTGCTGTTAGGTCTCTCATTTGTATTACATAATGACCAGCAAATTCAGTGTGTGCAGTTGGATAGGCTTTTTTTAAATGCCATATGCTGTTCCTGAGCTGTAAATGTAAATCTCCACCTGGAACACAGTAATCATTTACTGTATTGTTCCAGCACTATAGAGATCATAAAATGAACATAATAACCCACTGCTGCCCAGGGGATATGCCTTCTTTTAGCCCCCCTCGTTACAATGCAAAGTCCAGAGTGGCTGCATAATAGCCTCGTGGAAACCCAGAATTAAAAGGGAACAGCTGTATGATAAATTTAAATGTTAAAAAAATAAAAAAAATGATTTATCTTCTTCTGTTCACAGAGGGTGTTTGTGAGATTTGGCTGACCAGTGAGGACACAGGAGCCTATGGTAGAGACATTGGCACCGACCTCCCAACACTCCTATGGAAACTGGTTGAAGTTATTCCTGAGGGTGCGATGCTGAGGCTTGGCATGACCAACCCCCCCTATATTTTAGAACATCTTGAGGTAAGGACACGCAGTAGATGTACTTCTTGGATGTCAGTAAAATTAATACTGGTGACAAAAATCAAATGGTGTTGATCACGTGATTTTAGTTTGTTGTGCGGCATACTATATTCTAAGATGTTGATTTCAATTCTTACATGCTCACATGTAGTTAAACCTTTTACATGCACAACAGTTAGCTCTCTATACCATTGTCTTACACTTGTTATGAGAGAGAAGCTGCACTGGAGTGCTAAAATCTGCAAAAAAAAAAATACTTTTATAAAAGTTTAAGGCCATTAGCTTTTTTGACATTTTCACCCTTAGCGTGAAGTGTTGGCAAGTGGTTTTAACACTTTTTATTAATTTTAAAATTAAAAATGTGATCTTGGCCTTTTAAGGATAACTGACTAAAGTACATTACACTGTATTGGGAATAGCGAGTATTAAAAATGACACTGTATAATAGAAGCTGAAAAAAATAAACCAAGTAGTTTTTAAAGATTTGTGTCTGCAATGTGTGTACAGTATTCTTATCTTGTACTATACAGTTTTAGCTGGTACGTACGTATGATATGTTCCAGGTCTGGTTAGGGCTTATGCATATGGTATTTCCTTCAGTTAGGTCTCTTGAGCGCACAGTCCATTGTTACTTGACATTTCTGTCCAATAATGATCTTATTTAAAGCTGTTCTTCTAAAAAATGAAATGTTACCTGCTACAAATACTGTAGCTGCTGACTTTTAATAAAAGGACACTCACCTGTCCAGGGGTCCAGCACCAAGCTACCCTTTACAATTGGTTCCGCAGCCCGGAGGAGAATTTTCAGTAGATCATTTCCGATCATCGGAAATGGGAGCAAGTATCCTTTTAGGGTGGAGTTCCGCTTTAAATACTGCAGAGGGACATTCATTGCTATTAGCTAGGTTGGAAGTGTTTGTGCTAGGGGATGGGTGGCTGTCACATTTTTGAAAATTCTTAACTCTAATTTCCAATCAGAGTTCTTAAAATAACTGCCACTATCAACATCCATTAGAGTTTGTTTGTCAGGCAATCATATTGTCAAGGATAGGCATGGCAATCCACTGATAGACACAACTTGGATCAGTTGCCATTGTGAAGACAATTTAAGTTGGTGAAAGAAACTGGGATGAAGAACATTTGGTGCAAAAGTGATGCTGTAAAATACAACGTACCGTGTATGGCTGGTGTCTGTTTTTTTTTTTTTTTGAGATGAGTATCTATAAAGAATATTGTTTTAACTTTTTTGTTTTTAAGAAAAAGATCAAAAGCTGAGTAAAGAAAAAAAAAAAACTTGCAGTGGGTGCTTTTGGTTATGCTTTAAAATCAGCTCTAATCAAAGCCCCCCCTTCAGATCCTCCCTCTGCTTCACAAGATCAAGAGATGGAGGGCATTCTGGTGATTGTTATTGAATGAAATAAGCCCAGTCGGACATGGTACTTGGGCATACTCAGACCCTTGGCACACAGACCCCTGGCACACTGCTTGATCCTCTGGATATTCTCTCCCAAATGCCAGTACAATTTCTCTACATTGTCTTGATGTGACGTGTGCTGTTGTCTTGTGACTGCATCCTTAATCAGATTCCTTTTTTATTCTTCCAGAGGGTTCTCATAGGGGCTCCCACCTTCCCTGTAAATTATTGCCAGATGGATTGAACTAATCATCATTTGACCCTATAGTCTGAAAGATGGGTTCATCACCTTCCTTTTTAAGGTGCACTCTACCAAATGAGTTAGTGCCTTGTCTTCTTAACATTTGTTAAGTTCTACCAGGTGGATGTTCAGGACTCTTCTGATGCTATTTTTCAGGCATAAAGCACTACTAGATAATGTTTGGTTCTGTTAAACACCTCTTGACCTACTGCTACATAGGCTTGATAGATATTTGTTTTCTGCTTTGCCCACACCTCAGTTGGACTGCTTTTGGGCGTCTCATGGTAAAGACTAAAGGTCCTGTACGACTAAGAAAATAGAATTTTTGACTTGCCAGTAAAATCTGTTTATTAGAGTATGGTATGGCTATACAGGTCCGTTCCTCCTATTTATATGATCTCCCTATTGCTTGGGAGGTAGGAGGGGGTTTATAGGGGATGTCCCGCCAGCTGCTTCTTTTGCCTTTTTGGTTAGGCAACCCATACATTATTTTTTTTTTTGGTTTTTGAACAAAATAAATTAAGATCTGATTCCCCATCCACAAAATCAAGGTGCAAGGGCAAATCACTCCTACTGTGCTATTGTGTTCTGGCTATGGGGAAACTTCTCCACCGTCAGAATACAATGATCAGTGGTGGTGGCACTGATCGGTTGGGAAAAAAAAAGTCTGGTTGTACATTAGTCAATCAGTGGCTTGGTCTCTGTACAACCAGGGTGCCTGTACATGGATCAAAGATCCATGTATGGCCAGCTTTTGACTTGCTCAACATTTTCCACAGCCAATCATTTATAAGTCTTGTTTAACTATTTTGAAAATAAATTTTGCACTGTAGTGATGAATGCATTTTTATGGTGTATGCCCCCCCCCCCCCCAAATTCTTCTTGCATGACAGTGTGACTGATATGTCTGGTTGTAGAGTAAAAACCTTTCAGACGAGAACTTCCTGCAAACTGCCAGATTTCTGCACTCTGAGACACTTATTTGACCAACATTAAAGGTCTTGATGTCAGTTTTGTCAGTTCCCTGTGTCTGGCAAGTCCCTTATTTCTTGACTTTTGGGTCAGTGATGCATGTTCTCATCTACTGCTCTATATATATATATATATATATATATATATATATATATATATATATATATATATATATATATATATATATATATATATATATATTTTTTTTTTTTATTTTTTTGTCTGTCAGCCATTACTGGTAAAAAAAAAAATAATAAAAAAAATGCTATAAATCTTTCCCCTATTTTGTAGATGCTATAATGTTTGTGCAAACTAATCAAAATGTGTTTATTGCGATTTGTATTACCAAAAATATGTATAAGAATACATATCGGCCTAAACTAAGGAAAGAAAAAAAGATTACATCCCCTGGGAGGAACTGGTTGGTGAGTAAAATTAAAATCCTAACGCGTATAGTTTTAGGAGGGGACTTTAACACATCACTGAACCCCCTACAAGACACATCAGATGGTAGATCTAGCTTACCATACAAAAAAACTTTAAAAAATCTAGGGCTGTTACTGATTAAAATTTGTGTGTTTGATTAATTGATTTTTTTTAATCAAATAATCGACTAATTTTGATTATAACACACATAGAGATCCAACTACTTTTAGCTGATCTCCTTGCATTGCAACTCTGCATTAGTCAGTGGTAAATGTGGTATACACTATATATAATCGCCAGACACTAGTTAGTTTCCACAATCCATGACTTAACTTCACAGTTCACACAAATACATTTTAAATTCAAACTGTAGCACTGACGTAAGTAATTTTTTCCACAGTAGCGTGACAATCCCTCCCTCCAGTCTAACTAATCACTCTCACCTTATGTCATGGCCCCCTGTGCAAATAGGTGGTCATGCAAGAGGGTATCAAAAGTGTTATATAAACTTCTCTCTCGTCTCCTTAGATCTCAGCAAAGATGCCAGGTCATGGGTAGAAAGAAAAGATCTAAGTGCTCACCGCTTAAGTATAAGATTACATTTTTGTGCTCAAACACAAACTACTCATATAAAGATGATAAAAACACAGCATGTAAAGCAGACAATCGTGTTAGTTCCGTAGGGCAGCAGCAGGTGACGTCATGCGTAGCTCCTCCCCCGTACGTGTTACATTCAATCAAAACTTCAATGTCACCGGACGGACTCCTCCCCCTTCCCTTCGTTAGCAGATGGAGGCACTTGGGGAAGGGGGAGGAGTTCGGTGACGTCGATGTCCGTGACGTTGCCGGATCTCCGACAGAACTCCCTGAAGACACGGAAACCGGCAGAGAGGTGAGAATTATGATTGATCAAAAAAAAATTGATCGATCAAAAATTTTTACGATTAATCGAGAAATTAATCTTTAACAGCCCTAAAAAAATCAAAACCTTACTGGACTCACATTGATACTTGGCGCACAACTAATCCTAACAGCAGGAATTTCTCTTATTTCTCTGCTTTAGCTCTGATTTACGTCTTTTGCAAAATGCCAAGATCGGTATTAAATCCTTCTCAGGTCACGCACCTGTTTCACGGACTCTGCGGATGCAGAAGCCCACAAAATAGCACTTGGAGGCTAAACCCGTCCTTGCATAGAGATATGTTGGGACTAGGTAAAATAACAGAAACCATAAAAGCTTACTTTGCAGAAAATGTCACGGATGAGCTGTCTCCATTAACAATTTGGGCAGCCCATAAATGTGTGGTGAGAGGGGAGTTTATTAGGTTGGGAGCGGCGAAAAGAGGGGGGGAAACAGGCTTACCTGTAGGTAAAATTATTATCTCCTAAACCTGTATGGTTTAGTAGATATTTACTTTGCATGCAGCTGCTGCTGTCAGTGGCACATGCGCTGTGAAGGCCCGGCAGAATGTCTGGGCCTTTTTTTTTTTTTTTTTTTTTTTTACACAATATTGTCACTAAATTATATATTGTTCAAACATGACATGGTTATATGTGGAATTAAATCCCAAAATACATTCTTCATCTCCCACATGTGTGGTATTTTTTGTCAGTCTATAGGACCCACGAAAACCAATCGCCTCCTTTAGGCTTTCTAGGGGCATCGATTTTTGATTTCACTCCTCACTGCCTATCACAGTTTTGGAGGCCATGAAATGCCCAGATAGCACAAACCCACCCCAAATGACACCCCAAGCTATTTGCTGAGAGGCATGTTGAGTATTTTGCAGATCTCGCTTTTTGTCACAAAGTTTTGAAAAAAAGTAAAAAAAAAAAAAAAAGAATTTTCTTTTCTTTCTTAATTTTCAATAACAAATGCGAGCTGCAAAATACAGTACTCGCCATGCCTCTTAGCAAATACCTTGGGGTGTCTACTTTCCAAAATGGGGTCATCTGGGGGGGGGGGGTGGTTTGTGCTATCTGGACATTTCAGAGCCTCCGTAACTGTGATAGGTAGTGAGGAGTAAAATTTCAATTTTACGCCTTTAACAAGCCTGAAGGTGGTGCTTGGTTTTCGGGGTCCTGTACACGGCTAGGCTCCCAAAAAAGTCTCATCACACATGTGGTAACCCCGTACTCAGGAGAGAAGCAGCAGAATGTATTTTGGGTTGAAATTACACATATGCCTATGGCATGTTTGCGCAATATATCATTTAGTGACAACTTTGTGCCAAAAGTAAAAAAAGTTTGCAATTTTCCCGAAACTTGTGGCAAAATATAAAATATTCCATGGACTTGACATGCCTCTCAGCAAATAGCTTAACTGTCCTGGCATTTTATGCACAACATTAGAAGCTTATGTCGTACATCACCCATTCTTCCAAGCACTTGAAGACAAAGCTCTTTCTGACACTTTCTGTTTACATGCTTTTTTTTTTTTTTTGCTACAAAATTACTTTGAACCTCCAAACATGATATATTTTCTTAAAGCAAAGGCCCTACAGATTAAAATGGTGGGTTTTGCCATTTTTTTTTTCACACAGTATTTGCGCAGCAATTTTTCAAACACAATTTTTTTTTTTTTTAAATTGCACACAAATGTGCAGCAGCGACAAACTACATATATTTTTAAAAGCCTTTACAGGTTACCACTTTAGATTTACAGAGGTGGTCTACTGCTAAAATTACTGTCCTCGATCTGACCTTCGCGGTGATAACCTCACATGCATGGTGCAATTGCTGTTTATTTACGACATATATATATATATATATATATATATATATATATAATTTTTATTTTTTTTATCATCGCATGCAATGTAAAGGTACTCTTTTTAACCACATGCCGACCGGCGCACGACGATATACGTCGACAGAATGGCACGTACAGGCAGGAGGGCGTATATATACGTCCCTCCTTTCGCCTGTCCGTGCCATCGGGAGCGCGCCGGGAGCGGCGCGCTCCCGCGCCGGGAGCGGCGCGCTCCCGCGCCGGTCGGGACCCCCGTGAGTCCGGCCGCGGTCCCCGCGGACTCGATCGCCGCGGGGACTCCCGCGATCGTCTCACGGAGCGGCTGAACGGGGAGATGCCGAGATAAACAGCATCTCCCTGTTCTGCCTAGCAACTAGTGACGCCGATCTCTGCTCCCTGTGATTGGAGCAGAGATCAGCATTCACTAGCTGACAGCCACGCCCCCCCACAGTAAAAAACACACCCCTAGGCCTACTTAACCCCTACACTGCCACCTTGTGGTTAACCCCTAAACTGCTAGTGTCATTTATACAGAAATCAATGCATTTAAATGCATTAATTGCTGTAAAAATGACAATGGTCCCAAAAATGTGTCAAAAATGTCCGATGTGTCCACCATAATGTCGCAGTCACAAAAAAAAATCGCAGATCTCCGCCATTAATAATAAAAAAAAAATTATTAATAAAAATGCTATAAAACTATCCCCTATCTTGTAAACGCTATAACTTCTGCGCAAACCGATCAATAATCGCTTATTGCGATTTTTTTTACCAAAAATATGTAGAAGAATACGTATCGGCCTAAACTGAGGAAAAAAAATTTTTTTTATATATTTTTTTGGGGATATTTATTATAGCAAAAAATAAAAAATAATGCATTTTTTTCAAAATTGTCGCTCTATTTTTGTTTATAGCGCAAAAAATAAAAACCGCAGGGGCGATCAAATACCACCAAAAGAAAGCTCTATTTGTGGGAAAAAAAGGACGTCAATTTTGTTTGGGAGCCACGTCGCACGACCGCGCAATTGTCAGTTAAAGCGACGCAGTGCCGAATCGCAAAAAGGGGCCTGGTCCTTTGGCTGCAAATTGGTCCGGTCTGAAAGTGGTTAAAAATAAAACAATTGGGGTCTAGATCTCTCCTCTGCCCTCAAAGCCTCTGACCACACCAAGATTGGTGTGATAAAATGCTTTCCCAATTTCCCAATGGCACTGTTTATATCCGGCAAAACCGGATGAAATGCTCGTAGCTCCTGGTTTCCTAGGCCATAATGATGATTTGGAGCCATTCTGGTCTCTGGTCAGCTCTATGGTCAGCTGGCAGATCCACCGACTGCATTTTCGGGTTCCCTGGAGGGACAGGAGATCTGGAGAAAACCATGAAAGACGGCGGCAGGGGACGTTCCCTCCCACTGCTTAAAAGCAGTCTAGAGGCTAATTATCCGCTAGGATTGCTTATACATGAAGCCTACCACTGGCTGAAAATTTGTGCCAAGATGATACCTAAACCTGCAGGCATCATTCTGGTATAACCATTGTTGGGCACATATTGTAATGTTCTTTTTTTGAAAAAGAGATTGATTGGTGGGTATGTCCACCATTAGAATACCGCCCTTCATCCACCGACTTCTAATAATGTGCATACATGCACCATTTTTTTTTTGTGAGAGCAAACGCTGTTGCTGTCAAGATATCAGTGCTGCAGCTGAATGGCGTAACTGAAAAGCAAACAGTGGTAACAATAAAACAACTTATTTTAAAACATTACAGTTCTAAAATACAGTAACAATAGAGCGAGCGCAAACGTAAGGGAGAAGAAAAATAAAACAACTTTTTGGCTTCTTTTTTTTTATGCGTTTTTTTTTTTTTTTTTTTGTAAACTGTAACTGTAAACGTTCCAGATTAGGGTCTCTCAAAATGTGATGGCCATGTCATCTTTTGAGACTCTGTATACGTGTGCCCTAGGACTGTGCAATGCTGTACCCTATGCTAATACTCCACTAGTGTATGGTAGCATTTAAAACCATCAATGCAGAGACCAGGTTAGTCAGGACAGGAGGGACAATTAAAATGGGTGTCACGCCTATATCTGCGTTTTCTGTAGACAAAACATCATCTTTGGGTAGGGGTGAAATGCTCATAGCTCCTGGTTTCTTAGGCCATAAAGATGATTGGAACCAGTGAGCACATGCAGAAAATGCCTCTCATGCAGCCGACTCACTGCATTTGTGTTGGGAAGGTGGGCCACAGCACCATCTGGAAACAGAAGGGCTGTGATGATCTCTTCCTGGAATTTAACGAAGGGTCCAGTTCGTCCTGAAGCTTTGTATAGCACAAAAGCATTCAACAGAGCCAATTGGAAAAAGTATACAGACACTTTTATTGTACCAGCGTCTGGCCTTATGGGCAATTGGTTATGGCGCCAACAACTTGTTGTTGAGGTCCACCCCTCCCATGTTAAGGTTGTATTCGTCGACACAGAGGGGTTCCACCACAACATCAGTCGCCGTAGAAATTTGGACAGTCGTATCTGCATGAAGGACAGTACAAAAACATTCCGTGTATCCCACTTCACTGCTAACAAATTATTACATTTCAAGCAGGCTCTCTCCCCCTTCCAAGTCGGGATTCTACAAGCCATTGGGGGAAGTCCCGGTGATTAGATTGCATGGTGCCACATGTGCCAATTCCACAATCAAAAAGGTGACTAAAAAAGTGTCACGCTTGTGTAATAATTGTCCACGTACAAGTGGTACCCCATCCGAATAAGGGTGACACCAAGTCCCACACATACTTACCAGCGCTCCCTATGTAGTCTGGGCAGTTCTGCGGCTCCATGTGGATCTTTTTTCACTTGTAAACCATAAAACTATATGTATAGCCTGTTGCCCTGTCACAGAGCTTATACATCTTGACCTTATATCTGCCACGCTTGCTTGGAAGGTACTGTTTGATAGACAAGCGGCCAGAAAACTTAATCAGGGACTCATCAAGGCAGACAACTTAATCGGGAGTAAACAAGGTTGCAAACTGCTGGTTGAAGTGGTTTATGAGGGATCGGATTTTGTGTAGCCGTTTGTATCCAGGGTCATGCCGAGGACGACAAGAGTTTATTATCATTGAAGTGCATGAACCACAAGATCTGTTGGTATTGTGTCCTGGAGCCAGAGAACACAGGCATATGGTGAATTGGGTCAGTGGACCAATATGACGGGTGCTGCAGAAGTGGTAGGCTCCCAATTAGCAAATGCAGCAGGAAGGGCACTATGGGCTCGATGGGCCTGTGTTTGTCTTCTTCTTGGTGGCTGTGGGACACTACTGGTGCTAGCCACCTCACCAGCTTGATCTGCTCTTATGGGACTTGCCACGTCACCAAGTATTACTGCAGTGCTGGATGTATGACCAGGATGTACTAGGCCGCTGGTTCTTACCAGTTCACCAGAAGGCTGAGCGGTACTAGTGCTGGCTTTCTGCTCCAAACGAGAGCCCTGCAGTTCTTGCACCTCAAAGACAGCAGAAGAACGGGGTTGGGTATGCCTGACCTTGGCAGGGACCACTACGCCGACGCCAAAGCTATCTGTCAGGGTCTATGTGTTCGTATTCTGAGCCTGAATCTGACAGATGGGTGACTTCCTCTTCACTATCTGTCATGCTCAGAAATGTGTAGGCCTCTTCTCTACTGTACCTTCAATTGGACATTTTGACCTCTAAATTTACTGGTACAGTAGTGAGACTCACAGGAAAAAAAGCACCTGACTGTCAGCGACTGATTCAAATGCTACCAAACAACTGTTGGCATTCACAGGGATCAGGCCAGATTCTGCGAACGCTACAGTTATGTGTTTAGTGTTTTGTAAGTGACAGTGATCGATTGATACTGTGCTTGGGCTGGGCTGTGCTGGGTAGAGGGGCTAAACTCAGATATTGATCGGTTCAGATACTATACTACTAAGGTATGTGTGTGTTGCGTGAGTGGGTGTTAATGCTACTGGCACTAATCTGACACTGCCTGGGGTGACACAGATCCTATATGACACTAAAATCTTACTGATGCCACCCACCGGGTGATCAGGGGGTTAAACCTTTTATTAGTTAATATACAGAGGTTGCCCTGACGCTATACTAAAATAACTAGCTAACCAGCGTCACCCATGACACTAATACAGTGATCACTGGTGACAGGGTGACCAAGGGGTTAAACCTTAGGGGGAAGCTATGGGGGGTCCCTAGACCTATCTGTACCTACCACTAAGTACCCTAATACTGATTGTCACTAATGACACCAGTACAGTGAAAAAAAATGAACACTGCACTAGGTGACACAGTGATTGGGTGAAGGGGTTAACTGGGGGTGAGGTCAGCGATCGGAGGGTGAAATATGTGCTTGTGTGTACTGTCGTAGTGTTGGCTCAACTCACGTTTAAATGTCTTCTCTCCTTTCTGGAACGAAAATACTTCCAGAAGGAGAGATGACATCACTTCCCCTGCCTGTGTTTACACTTACACAGGCAGGGGAGGATTTCATTCTCTAGGACTGATCAGCAGGTCCAGGCCAGAAATCATTGGCCTGAGCCTTTCAGACTGAAAGGTTCTGAAGCGAATCCGATTGGCGCGGCCGCCGTAAGGTAACATAAATTTGCCGAGCCAACCTGCCGCTGTAAAACTGTGGCGGCTGGTCCGTAATTGGTTACATACTCTGAAAAATATAAAGCAGCGACATAAAATCCACTCAGGCAATTTCTGGTCCTTAGTCTCCTATCTATTTTTTTCTTTTCTTTCTTCTCTTAGTTCACCTTCATCAGTTTTGCTACCCTTTCTACCCAATTCAGTTTTTTTTTTTTTTTTTATTATTTTAAGCAACATATGCTTATATAGAGTGTATACTGATTACACAAGTATGTACAAATAATCAGTCTATATGCATTCTAAGACCTAACTTTAATGACGGGCCTTGCTTATTAAAATTGTAACTTCAATTGACAATTTATGGCCAGCCTATAGCTCAGTGACTATTGCATAGCATACGCTTTAAGGATGTCATATCTTTTCTGTTGAACTTGTATGATACACACATATCTGTACATTTCTTTATCCTTGTTGTTTTCTCTTTTGCAATAAAAAAATGTAATGAGAAGAAAAAAAAATTAAATCCTAACAAAATTTGTAATCAAAATGTATATGTATAATGAACAATAGAACTAAAACCCATAGAACGATTCAACATGAGTTATATTGAATGCAAAATTATAAAAGTCCAAAAACGAACTACCCATGAAGGTAGACCAAAAAAGGTCACAGAAAATATCAATATAAGATTGCACTGAAAAGTTAGAATGAGATAATGTGATCCTGCTGGTATTAATCACTAATAATGCATAGAGGAAATTGGGCTAATAAATGCTGGAACCCCAATAGTGCTAGATATTGCATATATTGTATGGTTGTCCCAGGTTGGACGATTGGGCCACAACAATGAACGGATTAACCCAGGCCCACATGTGGTACAGTTCCTTCTACTGGTGCACTAGGCACAGTGGAACAAGGCCAATCAAGATGGATTTCTGAGATGTTATGCACATGACTATATGATTAGACCTGAATCACCTACTGATTAGAGACACTGTAATATATTCAGTGATATCCAGTGAAAAAGCCATACATATACATGCAAAAATAAACATCAAAGTCTAGTCTCACTACTTATGCTGCACATATACTGTATATTGGGCCAAGTGAACTCAAATGGATCAGCACTTTGACCTCCACATGGATTTTAAGATGTATGATGAAGCTCTTTAATGATTAAAGGCAATCCGCTTGTTGCAGCAATATTGGATGAACACACATGCCCTGAAACAACAATATGAAGGTCAAAGAGCTTGGAGAGGCCTCATGATGATGCAAAATAGGAATGTTGCATATATCTTCCAAATGTAGAAGGTGGTAATCCAACAAAACCTTCCAGGAAAAATGCATTTTAATAATACTTTACCACATGAGACATATACAGGCTTTCCATTTATATTAAGAGATCCAGTTAGGAAAATCATTATAGTGCAAAAATTATAAATGCAAAAAAAAGTCAGAGGGTATAGCTAAAAAAAGAAACACCAGTGCAAGCATTGTTTCAGTGTTTTTCTAGTGTCAGTAGGTGATGGATATGGCTCTATGCTGCTCTTTTCTGCTTTGATGCACGCATCTCTAATTGAACTGACTTTATCTGCAATGTCTCGGTGCTATATAGCAGTGGCAGTTTTTTTGGATCTGTCTCTATAGATGCTTTTATAGCAGAAGTACAGTAACCGGACCCCGGTGGAAGAAAAGGCACTGGCACTGGATCCTGCATGTGGCACTCGCTTTGGCAGGTGGTTGCATCTGTGAGTTAGGTGATGGGGTGCTTTACAGGTCTAGGGCCGTGGTCCACTGCATTAGAGTTAAGTTTATGAAGACTTTATTGGGTATATCTATTATGGAGAAGGTGAAGTTTAAGCCAGTTTTTTGGCTTTGCTCCATATATGGTTAAGTGCCCAGGTTTTGTGGGAGCCCCTGGTGCTATCTATCTGCCATTCAGACACTTTTTCATTCTGCGCTTATTGGAGTAGCAGGTCCTGGCTGCCTGGCGCCATGAGGGGGCACTGTGGTGGGGCATACCTTAGTGGAGCGAATACCGGGATCAGCTCTTGTGGGTTTGTCAAGCATAGTAGATCTGGCACTAGGGGGTTCAGGAGCAGCTCAGGCTCTCCCATATGTTACCATCTCAATGGTCCACAGTGAGTGTTTTTACAGAAGTGGTCCATAAGAAACTAAAACTGTTGTTTCCGATACCTTCAGGGTTTAATATTTTGGAATTAAAACTGAAAACAACCTGTACTAGAACTAGGCCATCTGGGCAAGGTTTTTATGCCCCCTAAGTGATTTGCGCAATAATGCATGTTGAAACACCATTTCCACAAAAAGTGGGTGGTCCCTGTTGTGGATTTTGCAGTGGACCCTGCAGTGTCTTATTTAACCGATTCAGCTCCAGAAGACTTTACCCCCTTCCTGACCAGAGCACTTTTTGCAATTCGGCATTGCGTTGCTTTAACTGACAATTGCGCGGTCGTGTGACGTGGCTCCCAAACAAAGTTGACGTCCTTTTTTTCCCATAAATAGAGCTTTCTTTTGGTGGTATTTGATCACCCCTGCCTTTTTTATTTTTTGCGCTATAAACAAAAAGAGTGACAATTTTGAAAAAAACACATTTTTTTTTCTATAATAAATATTCCCCAAAAATATATAAAAAAAAAACTTTTTTTTTTTCCTTAGTTTAGGCCGATACGCATTCTTCTACATATTTTTGGTAAAAAAAATTGCAATAAGTCATTTATTGATTGGTTTGCGCAAAAGTTATAGCGTTTAAAAAATGGGGGATAGTTTAATGGCATTTTTATTAATACTTTTTTTTTAAATGATTAGCGATTTTTATCGTGACTGCGACATTATGGCGGACACATCGGACATTTTTGACGCATTTTTAGGACCATTGTCATACTGCAATCAGTGCTAAACAAATGCACTGAATCCTGTGTAAATGACACTGGCAGTGAAGGGGTTAATCACTAGGTGGCAGTGTAGGGGTTAAGTGTGTACTAGGGGTGTGTCTCTAACTGTGGGGGGCGTGGCTGTGTGTGACACGTCACTGATCAGTGACACTGTCACTAGGCAGAACGAGGAGATGCTTGTTTACATTAGCATCTGCTTGTTCTTCCTCTCCGTTAGACGATCGCGGGTATCCCCGCAGCGATCGAGTCCGCGGGACCCGCAACCTGATCCACAGAGCTTACCGCGGGCATGCCCGTGCCCACGCCCACCGGCCGCCTCTTACATAGCAATGTACAGGTATATGATTCTGCCTGTACATGCCCTTCTGCCGCAGTATTTCTGCGTGAGGTGGTCGGGAAGCTGTTAAATAAGACCCTTACTGTACTGGTGAAAAAGTTGCCTAGCGTCCAATCCCCTGGAGCATAACCCAATAGTCTAAAAATTAACTCTCCTGTGGTTTACTCAAACAAAATGATTTTAAAAGTAAGTAAAAAAAATCCATTATTTTCAATCTCCGTAGTATTGTATATTATGGGCCCATACACACAGCCGCAAGGTGCTCAATAATCTTGGGCTGTGTTCGGCTTTGTAAAATGAAAGAAGAAATTTCTGCCTCTGTGGTCAGTATTTCTGCATACTAAGCACATGCACATGTGTACTGTACATGCTGTCATTGAAAACTGAGCTAGATGAATAAAATAATTGTATTTGAACATTCTTATGGAACTAAACTAAACCACTTTAAAGTAAAGCACTTTACAGAGCATTACAAGCATTTTTAAATAAGTATTATCAATAGCCTGCATAGATATCAGTATTTGTATTATGCCCTTGTGCATGAGCTTTACTGCTGAAATGTAATTATTATTCCACAACTTTATTTAAATGCATTTTTATAATTGGGGTCTGAATTTTATACAATCAACATTTATGGAATAGTTAAACAAATGATGTGCTTTTTTTTAATTTATGCAAATTTTGTGTTAATGTTGTGTTTGGACATGTAGGATTATGTAATTCACTGAGATTGAACTGTTATTAACATAAGTGGCACTACATAAATAGTTTGGCAATGGAAAGGTCGCAGGAGCTGTCCAGTAATTAACCTTGAGATTGGAAGCTATGTAAGCGATTTTCCTACTATTGTGCTTGACCTTCTAGGGGTTAATCTCCCACGCACAGAGCTCAGTTGTGGATTTTCCCTGTAGAGACAGCCCATCCTGAAAGGTCACCATGGAAAGTAGTAAAGTTATGTGGGGACACACAGTCCTGTGAATGTGTCACACCTAAACGCATTTAACCAGTGCTTGTCTTGGAACATAACCAGTTTCCATATAATCATGTGCCTTGCACATACTCATGCATCATTCACCTTCCATAACTGTAATAAGTGACATCCTGACAGCAGAGCAGGAACTGATAACATAGACCTCTAACATCATAACTGCCCAAATGTGCAACTGTGTACGAATTATGTCCCTACTATTCCTGTAAACAGTCCTGATCATTTTTATTTTTTTTTCTAATTTATGTCATCTTCTTAATACTGACTAGAAAAAGTTGGCTCCTTTTTAGAAAGTGCTGAATACGAGAGGGCCCTTAGTGCAGTGAAGGTGTGTTGCAGCAGGAAAAGGATGGGGTTCAGCCTTGGTGGTAAGAGTATGGAGGATACCATGTAGGCACGGTGGTGGGGAAGGTTTTCAGGCATGGTGGTGAGGCACAGTGGTAATAGAAGGGTGGTAAAGGGTAGTGGTTACAAGCATGGTGATGAGTGGTGCCTCCGCAAGGAGCTGTCAGCTGTAACTCCCAGCTAGCAGAGGTCAGGCACAGGTGGTGTGAATGGTGATGTGAGCTGCCAGTCTGGTGGTTACAGTTCCTATATCGTATATAAACTGCAGCAAAAGTCAGGGGTAGGGAAGTGGTGTGAACTGATGGGACCAGACGTTGGTAAAATGTCCTATTGACACACTCACATACTTGAGACCCCTCTGGATGTGTATGGCTCTTGCAGATGCTGCTGGTCTGCATTTAAACACTGGTGCCACGGTGCAGTAGTATAACCTATTAATACCTTACTGTCTCTACTTCACATGTGCCAGGTATTGGCTCCATTCTGGCTCATCACAAAGACTCTACACTACCTAAAGAGCAGACCCATTATGTCACAGTGATCCTGATCTCCTGCTTACTATGTATGTGAACTACTGCCCCATAAAATTATATGATATGCTAATTCTAAATATAAAAAAGATGTCTGAAATGTAACCTCGTAAAAGGCATAATGAGCTAGTATGCATCACTTACTAGCTCATTATGAAATACTTATTTTAGAATGAATCCCTCCATTGGCACCTGCACACTGCTGAGACGGCTGACAGCTTTTCCGGTGTTTCTTCTGGGTTTACAGGCTCCGGCGATGTGAGTGGCCAGAGCCGCGATGATGTCACTCCAGCGCATGTGCGGCAGCCGCCTTTATGATACAGGCTCGGAAGGTCCGGCGCGGTAAGCCAGACCTTCAGAGCGCATGCGCCACTGACATCATCGGCTGCATGCACAGTACCTACAATTCACGGTACAAGTAAAAAAAATAAGACTTCCACTTTAATGTGAATTTTTGGTAAAATATTTTGTCAGTAATATACACATATAAGAAGCCAGTCAGTAAATGATTTAACTGGCCTTTCAGAAGTCTCAATTTTTATTTTATAACATTTTGAAAAGGTTTTTGTTGCTATTTTTCATTTATTTGTGTTCACTGTCTTAACGTTGAATCTGTGCTATGTGTTTTACATTTACAAAGACTAAGGCCTCATGCACACGAGGCGCTGTTAAACACGTGTTCAGAGGCAGTTAAACACTTTTTTCAACTGCACCTGAACGCATTCAATGTTATCCTATGTGTCCATGTACACAGTCTAGTTTTTTCACGTTTTTATGCAGTTGCGTTTAACCTCGTTTTTCCAGAAGCAAAAAAATGCGTTCAGACACTTTGCTTTTCCACATTTCAGACGCTAAACGCAGGCACCTGCGTTTAGCCGCGTTTGCGTTTATAAGCCTTTTTAAAGGAACCCAATTTTTTGGACCAGAAAACTCAGAAATATGATGGTAAACCATAAAACTAGAAAAATGTGTTTAAAATGTCCTAATTAGTTTAGATAGTTCATAGAGCATATATACTCACTAATGTATACATGTTTGTGAAATGCATACATGATTGTGAAATATCCAACGGACATTCGCTGTGCCATCAACGGATGGGTCCAATATCGCCAAGCTCTGATTCTGGACCTCTCATGCAAATTTGCGACGACGTTGCTGCCTCATCAAGAGCAACATCAGGAGCATTCCCTGACATATATTAGATATGGGATCCATTTCCAAAAAAAAACACAGAAAGAGAGGCAAATGCAAGTGTACAACTGCTCTCTCTGCTGCTGCTGCTCACACAATGGCAGAAATAGATAATAATACATGCTTTCTGAGCTTGGGGAGGGTCTATATGATGTTATCTTTACAAATGCTTATAGACGCAAACGCGTCTAAACGCAACATGAAAACACAGCAAAACACACGTTTTTAAACGCAGGTTTCTGCTTTTTAAAACATGCGTTCAGCAGAGTTTGCATCTGCGGCTCGTGTGCATGGGGCCTTAGGAGGAACACATCAAGAATTTCTTTCATCCCAGCGTTGTTTAAAAACATAGGGAAACTAATCAGAAGTGGATTGTTAGGCCCCTTTCACACCGGGGCGTTTTTCATGCGGTGCAGCGCTAAAAATAGCGCCTGTTCACCGCATGAAAAAATCCGGCCCCTTTAACTCCAGTGTGAAAGCCGGCGGGCTTTCACACTGGAGCGGTGCGCTAGCAGGATGACAAAAAAAGTCCTGCTAGCAGCATCTTTGGAGCGGGATAGGAGCGGTGTGTTCACCGCTCCTATACCGCTCCTTCCCATTGATTAGAATGGGAGACCGTGGTAAAACCGCGGCAATAGCGCCGCTACGGCGGCGCTCTGCGGGGGGTGTTTAACCCTTTTTCGGCCGCTCGCGGGGGGTAAAACCACACCGCGAGCGGCCGAAAACCGCGGTGAAAACGACGGTAAAGCAGCGCTAAATATAGCGCTGCTTTACCGTCACCGCGGCTCACCGCCCCGGTGTGAAAGGGGCCTTAGTGTAATGACTGATTTCAGAGGTGGAGATAATGCTAGTTTGGATCAGAGATTTGTGCTTTGCTGGGAGTTTTTCAGTTTCCCTTTTCAAGTCTGTTTTTCTAACTAGTCGATGAAAGTATTCGTAACTCATTATCAAGGAGCAAATGTAGAACCTACCCAGGTCAGGATACACAGTGAGGCCCAGTTTACAAATGTGGTGCCCTGTGAAAAGCATTCTGCGTTTGGATTTCACAGGTGGTGAAGGTGGGGCATTGTACTGCTTGCCCACCACCTGTTTTAACCCCTTGTTAAGCTTATATTTGGACTGTAGTTCCCTATGTTTCCCTCTATTATTTCAAAGCTTGTGTCCATGTAATTTAAACCAAACCTATATTAATTTTCTGGACTTTAGGGCAGACTTTATATTTATTCTTGCAAATTAGTTAATTTCTTTGCTGAAAGACCAGCAGTGCTTGTTCTGGGCATGAAACATGGTTTTATAGCTGATCCCAGCACAGGGTGGCATCCCATGTGATGTCACATAAAGGCACCTGAGATGTATGGGAGAGGAGGACAGGCAGAGGACAGCACAATACAAGTTGGTGTATTTTTCCCTGCGCTGTTCTGGTTTTGGGGAGATTAAAGTTGTCAGGTTGTAGATGCAATCTACCCATTGCAAGTCCAAAATCATCAGGTTGCCGACTCAGACTAAAATCTTCATAACTTACAAAAGGTACACTGGGCTGTCCGCTTTAAAATGACAGGTGAACTTTCAATCAATAACAAGGCCTCCTTTAAAATACTTGACAATCTGAAAGTCTCAATCGAGAGTATCATCTCATCAATATTTACAGAGGTAATTATGCCTAGAGGAAAAATGGTTCACACTTTCATAAAAATATGTAATGAAAAGTGACTTCATAATTTCACACCTCACCCAGGGACTAACTTTGGCTGCCATCCATCAATTACAGAATGACATTGCTCTTTCTTCCGGTGATCTTGGACAGACTCCCAAGTATAACACCTTATGAATAAATCTTTTTCACCAGTTCACTGAATTTTTATGGCACCAGTAATTGTGGAGATTTATAAGCTGTTTTACCTGAAGTGGATATCCTTTTCACATTCATGATTATTTTGTGTTGGTATGCAACTGCACATGGCCCCATACTAGTTTTGCAGGATTAGCCAAGCACAAATGCATCCCATGCACCCTTTTTTCTGCTTTAGAACAGCCTAAAAGTAAGCTCCTGCAGACCAAATGCACATTATCCTGGAGACACAACACCTTACAGTGCACTGATACTCGTATAGGGGTGTAAACGGTGTTCACACCACACGTGAAGTATTGCCACAAACAGCGCGAGAGCCATAATCCTAACCCTAGATCTCCTCTGTAACTATTAAACAGGTAACCTGTAAAGACTAAGGATGAGCTCAGGCGTGTTTGCAAACGTCTCACTGCTTGTGATTAGCGCTGCCCAGTGCCGACTTCCTGGCAGGCTTTGCACGTGCTGTTTGTGAACATGCCTGAGCTCATCCTTAGTAAAGATATTTAAAGCATCGCCTATGGAGATTTTTGGAGATTAGTTTCCATTCCACAAGCGTGCACAATTTTAAAGTGTGAAATGTTGGATATCTATTTACTCGTAGTAGCCTCATTCTTCATATTATACAAAAAATGTGGGTATACTGTATATTGTGTTTTTTTTTTTTTTGTTTTTTTTTTTCAAAAATTGCTGCTCAAATATTGTGTGACATAAAAAATTGCAACAATCACTATTTTATTCGCTGGGGTCTCTGCTAAAAAAAAAAAAAAAAAAAAAAAAAATAATAATGTTTGGGGGTTATAAGTAATTTTCTAGCAAAAATTACTTGTTAACAAAAACAAAGTGCCAGGAAAGGCTTGGTCTTCAAGTGGTTAAGCTACTCCCTGTGACACATTTTCTTCATGAAGGGCCAGTTCACACCGTAATTTCTGTGTACCAGATGCTCGTTTGCATGCACATTTTTATGCACTTTTGCCACCTTCCAGATGCATTCCATACAGGAAAAATGCAGCATGTTCTACTTTTGTTGATTGCACTGGAACACACTACATCGGTGTGAACTAGGGCCATTAGAATACATGGAACACACTGCATTTGTTTTTTAAAGCAGATTAAAAATGTACTGGACTACATCTGATGTGGACCAGTCACATTCACACCTGAGCGTAATTGTAGCTTGACACTCAAGGAGAAAGAAAATCTATTATTTTCGATGGTGGTAGTTTACATCTCCACTCAACCATGCCTGAAGCTCAAAGTTTTGGAGCTACTTTTGTAACTCTATTCCGGCACATTGGTGCATTTTTGAAGCAGCTGAAAGCAGAAACACACAAGAGATCCGTGTTCCCGCTTAGCAAAAACACAAGATCTCAATTTTCCCCTCTGACAGAATGGCGGTCTGCCTTTTTTACATAGGTAGACCGCTGTTCTACCTTTCACGTGAACAATCGCGGGGTGCCGGCAAAAATTGGGTCCACCGGACCTGCTGAGGGTCGCTGGTGGGGCGCGCAATTGCCCCAGACCCGTGCATGAAATCACGTACAGGTATGTGATTTTGCGCAGCCAGGCTGCCCTGCTGCAATATATGTCCCTTGGGGCGGTCCGGATTGAGCTGCTGCTCTGTTTGGTAATGGAGTTATTTTAATGGTCTAGTTTTTTAGATCCTCTGGTCAGTTTAGGCCTTCTTGGTCTTGCTTTGAATGAAAATTACCCAAGCCCTCAAACGTCGTTACTAAGCATTTCACTCAAATGTGACATTGTTTGAAAAAGCTGGAAATGATTTTTAGTATTTTCAGTATATTTATAGTAATAATAATACTTGGAGGACTGTAGTAATTCAGTAACTTTCCAATGTGCATTATGAGTAAAACCAAATGGCACATGCACAATACCATTTGTAGTAAATGTGTGTACACAGAAACTGTGTTTATTAATAAACGTCTCTAAATAACGTAGGTTAAAAATACATTTCTAAAAGTGATATATATTTTTTTTTTCTCAATTTGAATAGTCATTTAAAATAAGTGTCAAAATTTGTATTAAAATGTTTTGTTCTTTTATTTTTAATCATTTGGTACTGGATTCAGACTTTTGTCCGCCTCCCTCTTTCACTCTTCTATCTAGAAAACACCCATATATAAATTTATGGAAAATAGTATAGATATATTGATATATCTCCATTGATATATAGATATGTATATTGGTACTCCCGTAGGGGCTGCTGAGTGATTATGGCCCACCTGTCACCCTGCCCAGCCCGTCCATTCACTTGCAGACACTCCAAGATGATGAATAAGTCCATCAGCTTTGTTTTCGTATTTTATTGAGGAATTAGAACTTGGATGGGGTTTCAAAAATTCATGG
Organism: Lithobates sylvaticus; assembly: GCA_028564925.1. NCBI lineage: Eukaryota > Metazoa > Chordata > Amphibia > Anura > Ranidae > Lithobates > Lithobates sylvaticus. The sequence goes on along the minus strand of CM053030.1, from coordinate 200,661,115 downwards.
GATGCCCAGAAAAGATTCTTGCATTGCTTGGGACACTTTATATACTCTCTTCCTGCACAACACTTGCTGCAGATTATCTATCCTTCTCTCTCCAGCACAGTTCTTCAGTTGCAGCTAGCACATGGTTAGGCCTGACACTGGTTTCAGCCAGGCCTTCGCAAAGTGCCTTATTACAGGCAGGGACTGCGGGCCACTCTAGTGTAGCAACAAAAGTTTAAATGCTAGCTGCCCTCTTTGGTGTACTTGGTGTTACTGATCCCAGTCAGCCCTTTGCAGGCTCTGACAGCCCTCCCAGCTGCAGCGGTCCAACTTCACTGCCGGTAACATCAGTCTCTCCTGCTGGCACTACATCCATTCCAGACTGCACACTCCCAGTCCGCTACAGCATTGGCTCTCCCGACTGTGCCTGTCACTCACCGACACCTGATGTATACCTCCTGGAGACTTGCCTGGTCGTATTCCCCAATATCCTCTCCTGCTCCTGTTTAGGACACCCCTTGGGTTGTGTGGGGTTCCTGTTCAGCACCGAGCCCCTGGCCCAAGGTCACCCCCCCCCCCCCCCAGACTGGGGGGCTTCCTCAAAAGCCCTGACAGCCTAACACTCCATCTCCAGTTTTTCCACCCGAACAACCACACCCCAGCTGGCTGACTCAAAGTATTTGAGGCCTGCCAATCCAGGTTGGGGATTTATCAGGGCTCCTTGGAACACCCCTCGGTAGCTCCACCTTTCTTCCACGCCTTCCTTCTAGAAGCAGAAGGGAGGTAAACGAAAGATTAGGCTAGCTGTGAGTAAGGATGAGCTCCGGCGTGTTCGTCAGCCCATGTGCAGAGCCCGCCAGGAAGTCGGCGCTGTGCTAATCACAGGCAGTGAGACACTTCCCGATCTCTCCGTGCATCGGGACAATGTCTCACTGCCTGTGATTAGCGCAGCACAGTGCTGACTTCCTGGCGGGCTCTGCATGTGTGCTGTGCGAACACGCCAGAGCTCATCCTTAGATGTGAGTCACCAGTCTACTCTAGGCCACTCTCACCCCCACAGATCAAACCAAACTGGCCTAGCTTTTATCTAGGCCTGCCTAAATTGACCTGCTCTACAAAAACTCTAGCACCTATCCTAGGTAGAGGGTGCTACATATATGTATTGCATGTATAGTGCCGTCAGTTTCCACAGTGCTTTACACCTATATTATACATTCAAATCAGTCCCTGCCCTCGAGGAGCTTACAATCTAAGGTCCCTGACTTGCATTCATACATGCACATACTCGGGCCAATTTAGACAGGAGCCATTCAACCTACCAGCATGTCTTTGGAGTATGGTAGGAAACCGGAGTACCCACAGGACGCCACACAGACACAAGGAGAACATGCCAACTCCAGGCAGGTAGTGTCAAGGATGGGATTCAAATCAACGACCCTAGTGCTGCTAAGTGGAAGTGCTAACCGCATATATATATATATATATATATTATTATAATATTATTATTTTTTTTTTTTTTTATTCCCCAGTTTGGGAAACCCACATTGTTAGTATGTTGATGATATGACAAAGGGCATTCTGTAGTAATTTGATAAGTTTAAACAGGATATGCCAGATAATAGATTCAGTAAACTGTAAGATTGAATTCAGGTTTTTCCAGACAGAGAAACATTTGGGAAGATCAGTAGATTGTTAGACTAGCATTGGTGATGACATGGATGATCTCTGTCTAGATCAGATGTGTTTTCAAATAAGTCACTCGTGGAACAGTTTCTTGAAGTGTCACTTTAGTCTGTTTAAATGCAGTTGTCACCTCTGATAGCAAAAGTCTGCAAAAAAGTGGTTGGCCATTGTAGAGAAAAATAAAGATTACATTGGAACACCAAGTGTAAAAAATACTGGGTTAAGTTATTTTCAAACAATCTGACCAAAGGCAAATTTTATGAAAAAGGAGAGCCGCAATTCAGAGATCCATACAATAGCTAATTACAGAGAAATGAGTTGCTAAATGCAGTGTGAAGTCAAATGGTACTGCCTGTGTACAGCCCTTTTCATAGGCCCTAATGGAAAAAAGCTTTACATGTGCCCTGCCATGCAGTCCCACCAGTTCAGATGAGGTCCAATGTGCTGCCTGGCATGTGACACAGATCCTGGGCCAGGTTGCCCACTGATCTGTAAAAAAAAAAGTTATTGGGGATTAGGTATAAGTAGCAATTCCAGAGAAACTTGCAATTTAGGGCACGCTTTACCTCCTACTGTGCTGTTCTCTGACGATGTCAGGTCCAGGATTTGAACCCTGCTTGCCATATCCTAAAAATAACTTAATTAAAATAGTCAGGGAGTACTTTGCAATAGCAACAGTTGAGAAACTGAAAACACTAGTCATAAGTATGTAATTACAATATTGCAAAGAGAGTGCAGAAGTCAGAACCATGTCATGCAAAAGTCAATGGCATGTAATGTACAACATATTTTATATAGTGTATCAAGAGTGTGCCTCACAAAGGGTATGGTATTGCATAAATGGGGATACCATCATCCTTAAATTAGTTATATTCAAGAGGAAAGCCAGGAACTACCCCAATCATGTCCCTGTCAAAGAAAGGGAAAATGATCTCGGTACCCAAAAATTAACAATGTTTTTTATAAAAATGTACGGTATTTATCAGGGGAAAAATGTGAGTGTGTGTTATATGCCGATCCCCTGCTGACTGTGAGGGGGAGAGGAGCGAGCGCTGCCAAAATACACATAGCCAAATGTACTGTGTACTCGGCTAGGCTCAACTCTGCTGGCAGTCACGCCCAGGCCCGCCATTGGACCTGTGTTATGTCTATCATAGGAGCCGGGCCAAGGGGCTGGACTGCGAGCGGAGCTGAGAGGAGCCGAGCCTAGCCGAGTACACAGTACACTTGGCTATGTGTATCTCGTCGGCGCTAATTTTAAAAACGATCAGGCTGCAATGAGACTGGGCAAGGCTGCAGATGGACACTGATAAGGCTGCATTGATGGGCATTTAATGTAAGTTTTTCTCAAAATTCCTAAACTTGGGGTGCGTGTTATACGCTGATAAATACGGTAACTATTTGTACAACTACTGTGCTGCAGTTCAGTTTCAGGGTCTTTGGAATCATCTTATAGCCTAGGCCATCTTTATGTAGAGCAACAATTTGTTTTTCATATCCTCAGAGTTCTTTGCCATGAGGTGCCATGTTGAACTTCCAGTGACCAGTAAGAGAGTTAGAGTGATAACACCACATTTAACACACCTGCTTCCTATTCACACCAGAGACCTTGTAATACTAACGAGTCACATGACACGTGGAGTGGCTAATTGGGCACAATTTCGACATTTTCACTTAGGGGCGTACTCACTTTTGTTGCCAGCGATTTAGCCAATAGAGTTATTTTGAGGGGACAGCAAATTGACATGGTTATACAAGCTGTACACTCACTACTTTACATTGTAGCAATGTGTCATTTTTTCAGTGTTGCCACACGACAATATATAATAACATATTTACAAAAATGTGAGGTGTACTCACTTTTGTGAGATACTGTGTGTGTGTGTGTGTGTATATGTATGTATGTATATATATATATATATATATATATATATATATATATATATATATATATATATATATATATATATATATATATATATATATATATATATATATATATATATATATATAGCAGTGAAGTGCTATACTTTCTGCCAGCTACTACAGACAGGCTTTGTGTCAGGTGTGTGTATAATGGTACACAAGTTTTGCCCTTCATGAGATACTGTAAAAAAAAAAAAAAAAGCATATTTGCTACTTTATAGAAAACATTTTGAATTTTTAAACGTTAATTGTGTCTAAGCACTACCCAGACCAATCTACATTTTGTCTTGAATGGGTTAAAAACAGACTAATAGTGCTATATCTGCAGGATGATGCTCCAGTAAAGTCATCTCAGTTTTCAGAACAAACTATTGCAATATCCCTGTTGTATAGACCAGGGGTCTCCAACAAAGAGCCAGTTTACTGCCCTCCAAACTTTAGGAGGCCCAGACTGTGGCAAGTGGGAGTAGAAAATACCCTGGCATCGGAGGGAGTAAACAATGCCAAAGGCTTGGTCAGTAGGAGTAAAGTGATTACATTGTCGGTGTCTGTGTGAGGCATAGTGCCCCATTACTGGTGTCAGTGGGAATTTAGTTCCCCCTCTCTGGTGTCAGTGGGAGGAATAGTGCCTTGAGGGCCAGATAAAGCCAAGCAAAGGACCACAGTTTGGAGACCTCTGGTATAGACAATACCTACAAATTCCACATGAACACCCTACCAGCTTGTACGCAGTTGGGAGCTGGAATATTTGAGCAGTGTTCTCACTGACTTGGAAACTTGAACGGTCTTATTTGGAAATTTGTATTTAGATTTGTATTTACTGCCTGTACACATGATTGCAACATCAGATCATCTAAGGTTTTGTTGCCTTTAACTGCTGGTCTTGTGAGAGTGCAGTGAGGTATTATATCACTACTATGCTGCTCAATTTTCTCCTCGCTGAAGAGGAAGCTGCAGTGCAAGAATCTTTCTGCTTCTTTCATTCTGTGGATCTGTCATTTATGTACCTCACTTTCTGCTTCTTGAATGTTCCCACACTAGTCATCATGGGGGTAGTTCTGTTAAGGATTTGTAAATAAAGCCCCTGCTCCTCTATCCAGACTGCCACCTCCACTAATGCCGCGTACACACGAGCGGATTTTCCGTCAGAAAAATCTTGGATGGTTTTTCCGACGGAATTACGCTCAAGCTTGGCTTACATACACCGTCGCTGAACTTTCGACCGTCGAACTCTGTGACGTACAACACTGCGACGACCGGAGAAAATGAAGTTCAATGCTTCCGAGCATGCGTCAAATTGTTTCGGAGCATGCGTAGGAATTTTGCACGTCAGAATTGCTACAGGTGATCGTAATTTCTGATCAGAACTTTTTGCGACCGAAAAATTGAATACACTTTCAACTTCAATCTTTTACTGGCTGGAATTCGGCCAGCAAAAGTCTGGAGCATACACACGGTCGCATTTTCCGACCAAAAGCTCATCGGTCTTTTGCTGGCCGAATTTCCGATCGTGTATACGGGGCACAAGAGGCACAATGAAGAAAAAGGATGGCAAAACCATCAATTGGGGAAATGATTAGCTGCAGTAAGCCCAAAAGCAACAGCTATTTTTTTTTATTTATTGTGGTGGGGATTGCTTCCACAGTACAGGTTTTCTTTAACAGTGTGTGTCTTCAATATTTTGTTTGCTCTCTTACAAGAGAAAGGACACCATTAGTTTTTAATCAGGAAGGAGGTGTTCGTGTTGGCAAACTCTGTTGCCTGCTTGCATTTAAGGACCTTCAGTTAGAGATGGACAATTGTTTCAGTGTGCTGAATTGTGCAGGCAGCATATGGGTCTGCAGTATGAGGCAAGTGAGCATAGATATATGCTTATGTAAGTGAACTAAATGAGTACTGATGATTAGTCTGATTTTAGTTTCAGGAAAGGTGAGGCCTGATGTGACCGCTGTGCTGGGGATTCCTGTTTACAGTTCAACAGTGAAGTAAAATTTTCCATTAATACTTCAGTGTCTGTGGGCTCAACAGATTCAAGCCTATCAGATTACTGTCTGTTTTTTTGAAGGAGAAACCCTTTCCAAACATCTGTTCCATGTTTGTGTGGACAGTGTCATGCGGAGTAACACTTGTGGTATCTCTGTGGATAGGCCATTTAAGTTTTCACACCTGCCAGTAAGCTCTCCCATGACAGGGCCTTGTCCTTGGCTGCTGACTAGGCTTTAGAAATAATAAAAGCATAACTGTGAACACTTAATGCACCAGTCCCCACCTTTTTTACTGGTGCTCAGCTTACCTTTTTAAGCTTAAAGAAATTGCCAATACTTTCATGGAATGCTATCTTATTGAACAGTTTGTCAATATACTTTATTGCAGTTTTTTAAATACTTACTGTGTCATATATGCTTGCCTAGAAAGATTGTCTTGATGCTTCTGTCCTCCTGAAGAAACTGCACCTCCACAAAACATGTCAAGGAATTCTGAATATAGCCACCTTGCACAGAATTTGTAGTGCTGACTCTATTATAGGGAGAAAAGGCAATATTTATTGGAGTCAAATGTTTGTTATTAACAATATTTCTATATTCTAGTCTCTTAAAACTTTTAAATAATTTTATACTTTTTGTCGTAACAAAGCTTTGCCTAGTTTCTCTGATTATGTGCATACACCTCATGCATATGTCCATGCTACTACAATAATTATCTAGAGCTAAGATCTTACACAAGCAGTAGTTCCATCCGCAATACACATTTATTGATGGGGTTACATAATATATACAAATTACACACAGACATTATTTACAACACAATGTACAGTGTAGGTCCCCTGGCTTACACAATAATTTCAAATTACCCACAGCAGCCATATTAACAATACAATATAAGATCCAAGTATAGCGTTGGATTACCTGTTAACTTCAGGTCGGCCCATGGTGACTGCTGTCTGTTCCCACACCAAAAAGAGGGACTTGAATGAATGACTTGTATAGCGCTTACAAACACATACAACATACACATATTTGACCAATTTTATCGACAGGATCTAATTAACCTACCAGCATGTCTTTGGAGTGTGGGAGGAAACCGGAGTACCCGGAGGAAACCCACGCAGGCACAGGGAGAACATGCAAACTCCAGGCAGAAGGTGTCGTGGTCGGGATTTGAACCAACGACCCTATTACTGCTAGGTGAAAGTGCTAACCACTACACCACTGTGCTGCCCCTTGCTGACTTGGCTTGGTCACAAAGTATTATACCCCCCCCCCACCCCTCCTTTCTGTACTGTGGCTAATATAATACTCCCTAACTGGTCACTGTACCTAGTAAATATATATTAGGCACAGCCTCATTGAAAGAATGCTGCTGTTTACTACCCAGGTGAGATGTGATCAGGGAAAACAAAAGGCCAACCTTTGAAGTTGAACTAATTACCATAACACCAACACAACACTCAATACTTTAAATACATTTCCTTCTAACTGAAATATATTTCTAATTGCAATATTTACAGCTGTTAATGGAGATTGCACATAAACCCATTATGTAACAAAATAATCAATCTATGCATATATTTCTGAAAATGGGGACCCTGGAGAATTAAATGGTGGTAGTTGCCATCTTTTATGTGTCACAATATTGGTGCAATTGTTTTCAAGCTCCATATTTTCAGTAAAAAAAAAAATACAGAAAAATATTACACCAAATGTTCGTGAAAATATAAAAGATGCAGTTGCATCAAGAAAATAGATTTCAAACATTTCAAGCCTTAGAACTAAACTAAAACCACCTTCTCCCCATATTGACAATGCTGCTGTCCAAAGGTGTCTCCATTGCTTCTCCTTCCAGAGTGTAGACACCCAAAGACAGGAAGTGTGTTACTGGCTGGGTCACTAGGTGAATAGAAGGGGAAAAAATTGAATAAAGGAAACCAATGCAGCCACCACATTTAGGGGTAGAATTGTGATACCGCGTGGGCAGGTGGATCTATGTAGCTAAGGATTTCCTCTACCCCTTTGAGGTCCTGTAGTGATCTCAGGGGTTGAGGGAGAGATTGTAGAAAGCTTTGAAGTTGGGCATATCTCCATTTGTCCATATACGTAATGGTCTTAGATCCAAGAATAGCGGGCAGTGGTTTCATGACGTTAGATGCTAGAACCTGGTGGAGGCATTGGACACAACCATACCACACCCCCTTACAGGAGAATTATAGGCTGGCCAGAAATTATACATTTTTCTTCAACAACTTTCCTTTAGATTTACCAAAACCTTCTAATATGAGGTCACACCTAAACACTTTAAATGTTGTGTGCAGTCAGCAGACCCTTGTACTACAAAGTTGACGGTAAATCTAAAGGAAATTTAACAAGATAATTATCCCCTTCCCGCCGAGTGTACGCAGATGTGCATACTCGGCTTTCAGGGGTTATACCGGGATGATGCCTGCAGCTGCAGGCATCATTCCGGTGCCATTTTTTTTTAGAGCCGGCGATCTTAATTTTAAAGCCGCTCGGCTGTTATGCCGGAGGAGCGAGAGGGGACACCCCCCCGCTGATCTTACCGGGCCTCCCGTCCCACTGGGAGTCACGATCTGTGCTGCATCACTTCCGGGGGCCTAGAGACAGACTGGAACGATGCTGGAAACTGCTTCGTTCCAGGCTCCTGAATGTAAACACGGAAGTGACGTCACAATGACACTTCCGGTTTACTCAGCTGCCAATTGCGCCGGTTTTTAAAAAAAATACAGTATTCAGATTCGCCGTTTTCGATGATCTGAATACTTTGAAGTGTAAAGGAGGGATTGGAGGTCTTATAGACCACCGATCCCTCTATAAAGAGTACCTGTCACCACCTATTACTGTCACAAGGGATGTTTACATTCCTTGTGACAGCAATAAAAATGATCAAATTTGAAAACACAATTTAATTATATAAAATTAAATAAATAAAAATTTAATTGAAATCACCCCCGTCCCCGCGAGCTCACGCAACAAAGAAAACTCATACGGAAGTTGCGCCTGCATATGTAGAAATGTAAATGCAGCAATGTAGAAATTGGATGAAAAATAAAGTAGTGTATGCTATATACCACTGTTTAACTGGCTGCTGACCAGCTAGTCCTCATACGGCGGCAGGTTGGCACTGCTGCGCAAATTGCCGTAGCTGTATGGTGGCCGCTTTAAGAGCTATAGCGAGCATGCCGATGCGCATGCGCTCCTCAGAGATTGACTGCCATTACTAGTATTAAAAACTAATCATAAAAATGCCATAAATAACTTTTGTGCAAACCAATCAATTTAGACTTATTGCTATTTTTTTACGCCAAAAAAAGTAGCAGAATACATATTGGCCTAAACTGATGACATTTTTTTTTTTTTTTTTTTTTTTTATCTTGGGATATTAATTATAGCGAAAAGTAAAAAATATTGTTTTTTTTTTTTTTTTTTTTTTTTTTCAAAATCTTCTTTTATTATTTTTTTGTTTATAGCGCAAAAAATAAAAAACCACAGAGGTGATCAAATACCACCAAAATAAAGCTCTATTTGCGGGGGAAAAAGAGGACATACATTTTATTTGTGTACAGTGTCGCATGACTGTGCAGTTGTCAGTTAAAGTGACGCAGTGCCGCATCATAAAAAAAAAAAAAAATGGTCTGGGGAGGAAGTGGGTAAATCCTTCCGGGGCTGAAGTGGTTAAATCAAACCAAAATGAGGGGCAAATGAGGGTCAGAGGGACTTTATTCAAAATCAGGGACTGTTGGGAGTATGCATCCGCTACACCTCTGGCCTATAGTGAGACCAGAAGACTTGCTCATACCATAAGCAAATATAGGATACATTTAGAGAAATGAGCTGCAAGGCTGTCAATGCTGAAACAATTACTTTCACTTTATGAAGATTGTTGCAGGCATACTCAAGAAAAGGTCCGGTGTAAAGTTTATCCTTTTTTATACAAGTGTGTCTGAAATATCAAATAATAAAAAAAAAAAAAACTCAGAAAAAGGAAGTAAAGGGGTTAAAGATCCACATCCCAGCTCAATATTGGGTATTATACTGCAGCCAGACAGTAAACAGTGACACAGCAGTGAAGAGCAGAACACACACAGACAAATCTGTCTCCTAGTACTGCACATTTCACAGTTGTTCATGGGGGATCTGAATTTAGAAGATTCAATACACATTGGATTGTGTAAATTCCACAGCCTTCCAAGCATTTCCCATAGTAAGAAAAGCTTCAGTACCAAAAAAGTCCCTACATGGAAATGGAACAGTTAGTTGTTTGTTGCTGTTTACATTGTGTGCCACTTAAAAGAATGGCTAACTGCAATTTGGAGAATGATTAGTCTATGTTCACTATTGTATTTATCGTGTACTGTATCGTCACACACATTTCCCCTCTTATTTCTAACCACTTGACCACTGGGCACTTAAACCCCCTTCCTAACAGACCAATTTTCAGCTTTCGGTGCTCTCACACTTTGAATGACAATTACTCAGTCATGCAACACTGTACCCAAATTATTTTTTTTGTCCTTTTTTTTCACATAAATAGAGCTTTCTTTTGGTAATATTTAATCACCGCTGTTTTTTTTATTTTTTGCGCTATAAATCAAAAAAGACTGAAAATTCAGTAAAAAAAAAAAAATTCTTTGTTTCTATTAAAATTTATGGCAGTGTTGGCAAGAGTTTCACTGTCATTGAGCAGCGCTGTGGGCACTGCACATCCAGCCCACAGCGCTGCTGACATCTCCCCCCCCCTCTCCGCTTCTCCCCTCTCACTGTACCGATTGGTACAGAGAGGGGAGGGAGAAACGGCATCATGACGTGACACCGGTTTGTTTACATGTGATCGCTCTGTCATTTGACGGAGCGATCACGTGGTAAATGGCTGCTATCAGCGGCCGTTTACCGTGATCCGTGATGTCCCGGGTCCTCTGGACCCGGCGATCACCGATGTTCCGAGTGCGTGCCCCAGGGCAAGATTCTACGGACGTCCACCCAGAATAAGCCGACCGTGCTGTGGCGGTCTTTCGGCTATGGCCCAGGCGGCATGTGGTTAAAATACACTGTGTATCAGGGCTTGAAAGGTAATTCCAAGCAACAAGTGAAAACAATTTGTGAGCTAGTCAAAAAGTGCAACTATGCTAAAGTCAGTCTACATCTGAGTTCTCTGGGTCACTAGGTGTGTACTTTTGGAAACCAGTGCTGTGTAATGTCTTCCATTTACATATCGGTCAGTCTGAGAGAGAGCAAGGGGTTTGCATGAAAATTGTTTTCCTGCATCACAAGTTGGGGTTCTTAGATAACCAGACTACTGTCAAAAGGGACTGGAGTGGCCTGAAGCAGTACAGCAATACCTGGATGGAAAAATAAATACTGAACATGCATACAGGGAGCTCGGCCTACATGTCAAGGTTTAGTTAACAAATCTGGCCTGGTGTGTATTTAGGCTGGCTAAACATGGATAGATGGTCTTAACTAGGAGCAACAGACACTAAAACCGGCCATAGAGACGTTGAAAACCAAACTAATATTCTTGGAAGTTGGTTTTTCGCATCAATAGCGTGGCAGCTACAACACATGATTTTCATGCTGCAAAGTGCCTGATCCAACATGCTGGATTTTGTTTAGAAAAACAATGATGGCGCAATTATATGGGCCATTTTAGTTTTGGAGATCAGAAGAACATTAGGTTTTTGACTTGTTTATGGCTGGCCTAAGCCATCTTGCACATATGGGTAGCTGAGCCCATTCGATGCAAATGCCAGTGCGTGCATTTTCCCCTTGAGGAAACTGAAGGTGTGCACTGTACAGCCTCCCATAGACATGTTTTTGTGTTGCTTTCCTTGGAGTATATGCTGGTGTTATAGTAAATACAAGTATATCGTAAAGGGCGTATGTGAAAAATACATATGTCTATATCATAAAGTTTCTTTTTCTGTATATATGTGTACTATACTTATGCTTCCAGTAAAACCATTATTTACCCATTCATGTTAGCTGCACACAGCTGCCTGCATCCATACCCATCCATACCCATCCATACCAATGTTCTATGAGTAGCAACTACCACCAGTTAATGGTCATGAGCTCTTTGCACTTCTGTAGTATGACTCGCTGCAAGAGAGTTCAGCTGGCTCCTAATTTTTTTTGTTGACTGCTAGATTTTGAGGAGGTTTTTTTTTTTGTTAAATATATAAAATGACTATTATTCCAAAAACACTGCTGGAAAACTGTTTTTTCTAAGCTTGGCATCACTATGCTAGTATTGCCTTGCTATGCAAGTCTTGCCCATATATCTACAAAACTTGGTTTCACATTTTCCATGCTGCGCCTCAGTAATTAATACACTATTTGACATACAGACAAGGGACATTTTATTGTACAATTGGTTGGTATTGAAACATTCAGTAACCTTTCCAAACTTTGGTCTGTCATTGGATATTAGGTAAAACTTAGGTAAAAGTATGTTGTAATGGATAATGAGCAACACATTTACACAAGATTGTACTTTTTAGTTTTATCTATGATAATTATCATTGTTGGATAAGCTAGCACAAAAATTACATTTTTTCGCTCTGCTTAGTTTATAGTAAGCATGAAACAATGGCTTTTATAGAAGAGCTGCCCAGTAGGTCAACATTAGTAAATGTAGCTTGAATACTTTTATGCCCAGTGTTTTATGTTGCTTATTCAATGTCTTCCTGTTAGAGCTGCACAATTAATCGTTAAAAAATTGTGATCTCGATTCAACCCCCCTGACGATCTCTATTGCAGAGTTTGCCGATTCTTTCATATAAGTGGAGAGACTTATCTGCTCACTCAGGTGTCAAAAGAAAACATCCGGGCAGTCTACCAAATTTTTAACATGAAACATTGTAACTAACTCTTCCTTCTTAGATGAACTTCTCTGTGTAAAGAAAAAATCCAGGCAGTCTGCCAAGTTTTTAACAACGTGTAAATACAGGAAGTTTAACCACTTAGTCTAAATCTTAGTTAAAAGTTAAAATCAATATTTTTTGCTCGAAAATTACTTGGAACCCCCAAACATTATATAATATTTTAGCAGAGACCCTAGGGGATAAAATGTAAATTGATGCAATATTTTATGTCACTGTATTTGCCCAGCAGTCTTTCAAACGCAATTTTTGGGGAAAAAATACACTTAAATTAATTAAAAAAACAGCAAAGTTGGCCCAATTTTTATTTTTTTTTTGTTTTAATGTGAAAGATGATGTTATGCAGCGAGAATCGTGAGGGAATCGTGATCTATCTTCTAAGCCAAAAAATTGTGATTCTCATTTTAGCCAGAATCGTGCAGCTCTACTTCCTGTGTAAAAAGTGCTTTAAGTGCATTGTGAACAATGTATAGCAAATGTTACTATTATGAAAGTATAGATCTCAATTCAAATCCACATATACTTATGTCCTGTTAGATGTGGAAGTCCTTTAGGCCCCTTTCACACTGGGGCGGTGAGCCGCGGTGACGGTAAAGCAGCGCTATATTTAGCGCTGCTTTACCGTCGTTTTCACCGCGGTTTTCGGCCGCTCGCGGTGCGGTTTTACCCCCCACGAGCGGCCGAAAAAGGGTTAAACACCCCCCGCAGAGCGCCGCGGTATTGCCGCGGTTTTACCGCGGTCTCCCATTGTAATCAATGGGAAGGAGCGGTATAGGAGCGGTGAACACACCGCTCCTATCCCGCTCCAAAGATGCTGCTAGCAGGACTTTTTTTGCCGTCCTGCTAGCGCACCGCTCCAGTGTGAAAGCCCGCCGGCTTTCACACTGGAGTTAAAGGGGCAGGATTTTTTCATGCGGTGAACAGGCGCTATTTTTAGCGCTGCACCGCATGAAAAACGCCCCGGTGTGAAAGGGGCCTAAATGTCAAGCTCGCTGTTTAAAAAAAAAAAAAAAAAAAAAAAATCATGTGTAGTTGAATAAAAAGATGTTGTGTTCTTTTTGTGTGTGCTGCTGTTTTTGGCTACTTTTCATAGACTTCTATCAGAATCTATTAAGTGCTTTTAGACAGGCAAAGTAGCTCCACATTTGTTAATTTCTTAAGTGAGGTTAATATAACAAAATTATGCATATGTAACATTAAGCTGGGTATACACATATCAACATTTGGATGGTTCTGCAGGAACCAGCTGAATTTCGCTATGTGTGTAGCCCAGAAGCCAGTTGTTAAACCCTCTTCTGTCGAACAGTCATGCTAGAAAATTGGCATCTGATCAGCTGCTTCTGTCACTGCATCTCTGATTTGTGTGTATTCTGCTTAAAGAAGGGGGGGGGATTGATGTGAGATAAGCATTAAGGGGTGATCCTTGCATCCACATCACTTGTGTAGATGCAACAATCTCATTTTTTTTTTTTTTTTTTTGATCATCCCTTGTGAAAGTGTGATTAACACATGTCAATGCCACCAAGCCATACATTCTGCCCTTCTTTGGCTGGCATTTGAGGAATGATAGATGCATCTCAGTGTTATGTGGAGGTGGTATTTTTTGTTGGTTCACAAGAGCACAGTGGTATACCAACAAAACAATAGAAACCCACAACTTCTGGCAAAGGCTAATCTCTAGGACCAGAAGTTTGCTGAAAACTGAATTATTCTTTAACGCTGCTGTTTGATGAATAATTTCTCCCTCTATATGTTTGGTTTCATATTATTTGTGGCCTAAAAGCAGCTTACAAGTGGCAGTTGGTAAACTCCCATTGAATCTTTGGTTAGAAAGTCAGATTTCTCCATCCACGCTATACAGCATAGTTTGAAAAATTTTCCACTATTGATATTGTACTCTGACAGCCAGCTCCAGCGGCTGACAGAATACCCAAACAGCAACTTCATCTGATTGGATGCAGTCACTGTTTAGCCTCGTACACACGATCGGACCGTGGACCAACTTTCCCGTGGATTTTTGTCCAAAGGGCGTTGGCCCCAAGTTGGTATTGCATACACACAGGACAGGACTTTTTCAGCCAACTTTCACCAAATCACTTGGTTTTTCTGCTCTTTACCGCCACCTTTGGTCAACTTCTGTATTGTTGTCTGATCTTTTGCATTGGTACTGCATTGGTTTGTACAAAAGTCCGTTGGTTTTGTGTACACACGGTCGGACTTTGGTCCATCGGACTTTTGTTGGCAGAAAGTTGGTCCATTCGCACAGCCAACAAAAGTCCGCTGAAACCTGGAAAAAGTTGGTCCGATGGAGCGTACACACGGTCGGATGTTGGTCCAAAACAGCCAATTTGCATGTTGGTTGTCAAAAAGTCTGATCGTGTGTACGGGCCTTTTGGCTAACAATTTCCACCTGGCTACTGCCACCACTGCTTGTGGTTGTAGGAGCAGGTGTGATGTACATGCCGTACCACTCCCGCAACCACCCGCACAAGTGTGAACCTAGCCTAGGTTCACACTAGAACATGAACATGGTGTGGGAAACCCACGCATCATGTTTTTCCCACACTTTTCAAAACACACTGCAGTTGCAATGTGCAGCGGGTGTTGATGAATTAGACACCCCAAATGCAGGTCTCAAACATGCATGAACTGCTTTTTGTGTGTTAGAGTACAATTTGAGCCCATTCAACATGAATGGGCTCAAATCACACAGCACTGAATCACATGTGACATTCACAGGAATGTGCCTTGCATTCCTGTGCGATTCATAGTGTTATCTGGGGCATACTGTTAGCTTTGCTTGTCCTTCCATCACTGGCAAGCAGAAGTGAGATTGCTCTGTTTATGAACCAAACACCTTAGTCCTGCTTGGCTGTTGTGTGAGCAGGGCACTTTGTGGTCTGGCTCAGCTGTTCGTCTCTGGGCCATTTGTCACTCGCATACATTTTTATTTTTTATTTTTATTTGTTACCCTTCCTCTACTAAATCTGACACACACAGGCTATACTACCGTATTTGCCGGCGTATTAGACGACCTTTTACACCCGAATTACAGAGCCAAAAACCGGGGGTCGTCTTATACGCCGGGTGATGAGGCCGCAAGACGAATTCCGGGTGCTCAGTATCTGGTGAGGAGGCCGCCATATAGGTGTAAAGTCCGCCGGGTTGCTGCTTAGCTGGTGAAGAGGCCGCCTGATATAATTAAAAGCCCGCCGAGCGCTCGGTCCTGGGTGAAGAGGCCGCCTTGTGCTCAGTGTCCTGTGTCATACAGTGTGCGCCGCTCAGCCAATCCTGGCGGGCGATGCACTCTGTATTAGAGCCTGTTAAGCCTGCTTGGATTGGACAACAACCCCTGCCAATCCAAGCAGGATATACAGGAGTCAGAGCGGCGCGGGCTGATGATGTCACAGCCTCTGCCAATCCGAGCAGGCTTTGCATACATCATCAAATTAGTAAAATGCATTGCCTGCCGTGATTGGCTCAGTGCTGTACACTGTATACTGCAGTCAGTGTATTTCTGTATTCTACCGGACCTGGTATATATAACAAAATACCGGTATATCGGTATACTGTACTGTACATTCATTTACAGCCTATCATACAGAGTTTTACAGAATTCCTACAGAGTTTTACCAGTGAGCAAGTGACAACTTTACAAGCTTGCAGTAACAAACCATCATACTGTACTAACAAACCATCATACTGTACCATCATATACAGTATACTGTACCTACCGTACCAACAAATCATACTGTACCATCATATACCATCATATACTAACAAAGCATCATATACGGTACTGTGTCTTCCTGGCGCTATTGTACGGTATATTACAAAGCATCATACAGTATACTGTGAGTACCGGTAGCCACATCCTGTAGTGCACATCCAGCTCCAGATCTCCCCTTCATATAAAATACTGCTATGATTTATGGTGCTTTGGAGGAGAGGAGTCATTGTTGCTACCTGCCAATTGTAGGATCCCTGGGACTTGTAGTTCACCAGTTTCCTTTTTGATTTCAGAAAAGTAATAGCGTACGGTAATACCTGACAGATTACAATACCTGACAGATTTCAGATTTCCTGTAGTGTGAAATGGCTGATAGACCGGGCCCCAGCATGGCTCCAACAAGGAGAAGGAAACATGAAGCCAGTTTTAAGCTCAAAGTTGTAAACTTTGCCAAGGAGCATAATAACTGCGCGAATATGGAGTAACGGAAAAGATGGTCCGAGACTGGAAAGCAAAGGAAGATGCTTTAAAGTGTATGCCAAGGGCTAAGTGTGCATTAAGAAGAGGCACCCCACATTGGCCAGAACTCGAGAAGCATGTAGCAGACATAGTGCATGAGCATCGTCACAATGGGTTTGTAGTGACACTTAACAGCATACGGATTTTTGCACTTCAGTGGGCCAAATCTAACCCAGATCACAGCAAAGGATTTAAGGCCACTATATCCTGGTGTTCTAGGTTCTTAGAAAGGCATGATCTGGTACTGAGGCAAAAGACCAAAATTGCACAAAAATTACCTGCAGATCTCGACCGCAAAGTGAGTAATTTCCATCGATATGTTATAGAACAGCGCAAGAAACATGGCTATGCGTTAAGTCAGATCGCAAATATGGATGAAACTCCTATGAATTTCGACATGATTGGAAATAAAACAGTCAATTCAAAAGGTGCCAAAACTGTGTTAATTAAAACAGGACATGAGAAGTCCAGTTTTACAGTGGTACTAGCATGTACAGCTGATGGTGCCAAACTAAGACCCATGATTATTTTCAAGAGAAAAACAATGCCAAAACTCAAGTTCCCTGTTGGTTGTTTTGTTCATGTGAATGAAAAAGGCTGGATGGATGAAGAAGGGGTAAAGCTATGGCTTGAAAATGTATGGAGTAGACGTCCAGGTGGACTTCGTCGAGAACGTAGCCTACTGGTGTGGGATATGTTCAGGGCTCATTTAACTCCAAGCACAAAGGAAAGGCTGAAAAGACTAAACACAGATGCAGCGGTTATTCCTGGAGGATTGACATCGTTGGTACAGCCACTGGATGTGTGCCTAAACAAGCCATTTAAAGACCGCATTCGAGAACAGTGGAATGAGTGGATGGTTAGCGGCGAAAAGTCATTCACAAAAGGAGGAAACATGCGTGCTCCACAGTTGGATGTTTTGTGCAACTTTGTCATAAAAGCCTGGAATGATATTGATGCAGAAAAAGTAATCAAGTCTTTCAAGAAGTGTGGCATATCAAATTCATTGGATGGTATGGAGGACGACGACTTGTGGCAAGATGAAGAGGAAGCCGAAGCTGAAGACACACCATCTGATGTGGAATTGGATCGATATGATTGTCTAACAAATGTACCACAAGATGTCATTGATGAACTTATGATGTCAGAGGATGAACATGAAGAGGATTTTGAAGGATTTTAAGTACCAGAATGTCAACCAAAATGACCGTGTTTAAATCTAATCTGTTGTTAAGTCTGATGTTTTTTTTTGTTTTTTATGTTTCTAATGGTTCATTAAAATTACCGTGTTTAAATCAAATCTGATGTTAAGTCTGATTTATTTTAATTTTTTTAATGGTGTTGCCTCAGAAGGGGGTAGTCTTATACGGCGCGTATAGCCCAAAACCTAAGTTTTCACTGGAAAAATAGGGGGTCGTCTTATACGCCAGCAAATACGGTACTTTATTTCAGTTACAAATCCTGTGCAGATCCATATTAACCTTAGATTCAATATCCTTCCTGAAGTGTTTTGAAGAAGATGGAGGTCCTTTGAAACGCATAGCTCTGCCTACTGATCCTCCCATTGTGTGTGAAATCACTAAGATGCTTCCCTGCAGTGTACTGTCCCTGTATGTAACTTGATACAGCCTGACTCTGCTTCCCAACCACAGAATGCCAGTCTATCTGACAGTGATGCTGCTTGGGCTTGATCTTGGAACAGTGAGGCTTCCCACCAGGGATGGATATATTGTATGCTCATTGTACTTTGAATCATGTGAGTGGCCAATTGTTTTTTAATTATAAAAACTTTGATATCTTCTGCACTTAGTTTGCGCCCTATATGCTCACTTACCTCCCTGAAGGAAGAATCTTTCAGGCCACTTTTGATCTGTGGCTGTCATCTTCCTATTGCAGCAATCGGCTCTGCCCTTAGATTATTAGAATTGGCCTATCTTGCTCCATGTTCTATTGTTGGCCTAAGCTTTTCTACCCCTAACAGTATTGCAAAGTGTGTTCTGTCTTCAGAGATTTCATCACAAAATTTGGGGAGACCACGTCTTGTTTGTGAATCCTAGTCAAACCATGGCTTAGTGGAAAAATTTTCTCAGATCTTTTCACTATTGTGGTTGATTACTTTAAACTTGTGGACACAGGGCACTCATGTTTTTTTTCAGCTGTGCCAGTCTGCTAAAAGCTTTGTTTTGCTATTACATGGTTCTCCTGTCAAAACACAAGGACAGCACCTTTTTAGAATCTTAGCTGCACAAAAACTGCATGGTGCTTTGCACCATGCAATTGCCTGTGCCTTAAAGTGTTATGTTTTCAAATGCATGGGGTTGCCATTAAGAAAGGCACCCCTGCACATCTCTCGCTCTCTCGCTCTCTCGCTCTCTCCTTTCACAATCTTCTTCCTCAGGAGGCAAACCATTATCCTTTTTTTTTTTTTATAGTTATGGCTAGAATAGGGAGGGGCTAAAACCCCTCTCATTTATTTTATTTTTTTCACCAAGACTAACAGTAAGGGAAAATCCAAAAGTTTGAGTTGTAACTGGCACAGAAATAGAAGGGAACTCATTCAATGGGGACATTTGTTCAACAACTCTCTTAGAAATGATTTATCTTCCTGTATCTGTGGGACTTGAGGATAACAGTAGTTCTCTTCAACAGGACACAGAATGGCCAAAAAAACAAACAGTTTTTTAAACATTCCCTACTCTATACAACACGCAATCCCAATCTAAACAAATTTCACAAATTATGTTCTCAGAAAAATCTCACCAAAATCAGGACACTTAAGTATACTTTTGTCCTTCAAGGTAAATCTTAAAATAAAGGCTTGTGAACTCTTGTAAATGCTTTTCAATTATCTCAATGCCTGAGCCTTCATATATATGAAATATATTGATTGTGGCTAAGCACACCTGGATAATCCTCATGATTGTTTTAAAATAAGCCCAACATATGTACTGAGCTGTTTCACTGAAAAAGACAACAATGGATTTGATGTATTTCAGCCTATTGCCTCATATTTTACTTTTTTTTTTTTATTTCATTTTTATTGAAAAGGCAAGAGAAACATACAACCAATATTTGACCTAAAATACAGCCAGTATAGATGGTCGTTATACAGACAAAATAAAAATAGTGCTAAAACATAATATGCTCTTCTCGCCGGTGCAGCTGGCCTAAGGCTTTTGACACTGGTATTGTTAAATAATTGGATATTGAAGTCTAACTTCTTCATGTTGGTCCTAAAACATTCTAACCAATGGAAATGACTGGAAAGCAAGAAAGGCCATGGGAAAATTGGCAGATGAGGCTTTAATAATTCACAGATTTCACTAGTGATGTAAAAATGGTTAGGTTGCTTTCACACTGAGTCGCTTTACAGGTGCTATAGCGCTAAAAATAGTGCCTGCATAGCGCCTGTAAAGAGCCTCTCCTCTCACTCCAGTGTGAAAGCCCGAGTGCATTCACACTGGAGCGATGTGCTTTCAGGACAGTAAAGAAAGTCCTGCAAGCAGCATCTTTGCAGCTCTGTAGAAGCGGTGAAATCAATGGGCAGCCTGCCAATCCCCTGCAGCAGCGCTTTGTGGGCAATTTTAACCCTTTTTCGGCAGCTAGCAGGGATTTAATGTACCCCGCTAGTAGGCGAATAGCGCCGCTAAAACAAAGGTAAAGCACCGCTAAAAATAGTGGCGCTTTACTGCCAACGCCCCTAGTGCCTCTGTGTGAAAGCAGCCTTATGAGGTGCCTTTTTGAAGTCTGCTGCAGGTGCAAAAAAAGGGGGGGGGGGGGGTTGGGGGGTTAAAGTATAGCCCATCAATCTGGCCCAACCTGTTGCCTCATCTTAGTGGGTTTATATGTAAGTGTTTAATCTTCATCAATATAATGAACACATGCAAATAAGCCTTAAAACAAACCCACTGACCTCATCCTTAGTATGTTAGTTGTCTTGCTCAGGCCCCTTTCACACTTATACAACTTGTTCCACGATTTGGGACTGCAAAGTAGCATGACAAGTTGTTCCCCATGATTTTCAATGACAGCCAATAATATTAGTATGACTTCAAGTCGTTCCGACTTCAAAGTAGTCCCTGCACTACTTTGGTCCGATTTTGATGCCACTTACACAGGCACTCTTTGAAATTGCGGCAAAATCACGCGAATTTGAAGTCGCACAAGTGTGAAAGGGGCCTCAATCTTACTTTTATACATGTTTGGTCATTGACATTATACAAGTACGTGAAATTAAATACGTTAGATCTACATAATACTAGTCAACAATTTAGAAAATAAAATTGAATCCAGTGTGTTTGCATGACAACCAGACAACTAGCATTATCAGAAGGATAGGTCAGCAATGGCAGCCTTTGTAATTCTCCTATGACTGGTCTTCCTGTAAGGTAATAAGCCAGTTAAGTAAACATATGACTTTAGTTTGACTTGGACAAAGTTCAAAAACAAAATATGTTCAGGTTGTGTATTTATTAAACAGAACAAGTAATAATATCCTATAGATTTGCTCAGACTTGAAATAATATAATACAAATGTATTTAATACTTGATTGATGCGCTTTTTTAGACTTTTGACTGTTTAATAAATCAGTTGTCTTAGGTATTGGTTACCTGACTGTCTGCATTTGCTTCAAACAAATATTCTAATGCTCACATTAAATTGTAAAAGCCAAGGAGGATACAGCAGCAGTGATGCATACAATAGATTTGCCTAAAGCCAAGATTATCAACTGGAGACATGGTTCATAACTAGAGACATGGTTTATGGCCAAGAGGTGAGGCCCAATATTGGCTCGCTCTCTGATGATTTTTAAACAGCCTGGAGTGTTTTAGGGAAACAGTGTTTGAATTAAGTGCTTTTAACCCATATCTGCTTTGAGGCATTTCAAAATAAAGATGATATTTTCTTTTAAAAGTTTAAGACAATCCCTTTTCCTGTGAGGCTATGCTGTAGGATCTTAGATTTTGCATTTGTTTCCCATATACATGCAGCCTCGTAGGTTAGGGTCAACTTTTCAGTTGACCCAGTACAGCTGGGTATCAACATGTATAGTCCTTTACCTCTGAAACCGGAAGCAAAATATATTGGTTTGTTAGATGCACATAAACACAGTTGAGATTCTACATCTCTGTTAAATTACTTTGAAGATTCCCATCACTTTAGCCAACAGAGTACATAGATAACATATGGATGTTACTATAGCACATCCTTCAAAAAACAAACCATGAAATCCTTATTATATTTTTGGGTTATTCCTTAAAAGATAAGTTCACCATTTGTGACATGTTTTACCTGTATTCAGGGTGTAACATGTTTTTGTTGCAGTAGAAATCCCATCCCCCTTACACACACACACACACACACACACACACACACACACACACACACACACACACTCCCCATTGTCACACACACTCTCCATTGTGACAGTGGGCCAGGGATCCTCTCCCCGCATCTGTTGTCACAATTTTTTTAAAACTGTCGCTTTGGGCTCAGCCCACCTGGCCGTGTCATTCCTTCACAGTCCTGTGAATGGGAGAACTACAATTACCGATATCCTTTGCAGCTGGCAGCTTGTAGTTCTCAATGAACTGCCAGGGCGCTGTTGACCATTCTATATAGTTCATTGATGCTGCCTGTGGGTGTGTAACTGCCTGCCTGTACGAGCAGACAAATACACTAACAGTCTGCAGGAGCCTGAGACTGCACCTATGATCTGCTGATTGCGGGTGCATTCCTTTGCAGGCTCCTAGTAAAAAATTAAAATAAATGCACATTTTTTTACCTGCAAAAACGATGTGCATTAATTATTTATTTATTTTTGCAAAGGTGAACTTATCCTTTAAGTCACCCTAGAGAGGTGTTTATTTCCTAGGTTAGCATCTGTGTGGGGATGGTGCTGGCTTTAATATGGACTGTGCCATTTTTTTACTTCATTACCGCTTCCATAAACATGAAAGTTGTGTGATTTATGCAAAAAAGATCACTTTCCTGGCAATGCTGCCAGGATGGCAATATATGAGATGATAGGCTCTCATTAGTCCAGGAAGGACAGGTGGTGTGAGTTATAACATGAGAGAGTCCCAACAGAGAAGAACATGTCCAAAAGGATAATATTTTAACTGATTGATTTCTTAAATCTGTAAAATCTGTATGCATTTTCCTGCATGCAGATTTGTCCACCTGCACGGCTGTGTCCGTGCAGCCGATGCATCCCAATAGACATGAATGTTACTATCTGCACACAGATGCACGGAACACCCGGGCTTCCAACAAAACCAAAGATGGCCTTTTAAATGGATGTACACATAAGTATGTTGGTGTGATTGAGGCCTTAACAAACCAAGACACAGAAATAGCAGCCACCTTACTGTTTTGCCTCTGGCAGCAGCGACTTGGCATCCTGCCGCCCTTTTAATGTAAACAAACAGCAGATGCAATCGACATACTGGTATGTATGTCGCTTGACTTGAAGTGGCTGTATAGGGATGTTGTCTGATGCTGTCATCCTGGTACCGTTTTCTAGAGCTGGCGGTTGGCTCACTTGTAAGAGCAATTGGAGTTGCTAACTAGCCTTCCAGGGCTCGCTTTGGCTCACCCATCCCACTAGGAGACCCGAGCAACCAGTCAGCAGGTCCACCGGCTGGCTGGACACCCTAACAAAGTTGGGATCTGCTTTGATTGGGTCTCCATAGCTGTAACATGATAGTGATGAACTGACATTTCCGGTTAAATCGGATGTCATTAGCACCATTTTCAAAAGGATAAAAGCATTCAGAAAGCAGATCTTGGTGTTTTGAATGCTCTTAAGGGCCAAGGAGGGATTTGGGGTATTTTTGACTTCAGATCCCTCCATAAAGAATATCTGTCATGTGCCTATTGCTGTCACAAGGGATGTTTGCGTTCCTTGTGACAGCAATAAAAGTGATAAAAGAAAAAAAATTACAGCAACAGTTTAAAAAAAATGTCCATGCCCCCTCGTGCTTGCAAAGGCGAGCACGCATGTCAGTTCCACACGTGCACAAACAGCGATTGTCCCACACGTGAGGTATCAGCGCGAACGTCAGATCATGAGCAGTAATTCTATCTCCACAGACTCCCTCTGTAAATCTAAAGTGGTAACATAAAGACTTTTAAAGCATTGCCTGTTGATAGTAACATTTACAGTTTGTCGCCGCTGCACAGGTGTGCGCAATTTTTAAAGTATAACATGTTTGATGTCTTTTTTTCTTGGAGTGGCATCTTTTACATTTTACAAAAAATTGGGTTGTACTGTTTTTTGTTTTTTTTTTTTTTGCATTAAAATTCAAAAAAGTGTATTTTTTTTTTTTTTTTTTTCAAAAATTGCATTTAAAAAAATGCTGCTCAAATACTGTGTGGCATAAATTGCAAAACCCATCAATTTATTCTCTAGGGCCTCTGCTTTAAAAAAAAAAAAAAATAATAATAATAATGTTTGTGGATTTTAAGACATTTTCTAGCAAAAAATACTGATTGTTAAAATGTTAAAAAATGCCAGAAATGGCCTGGAGCTGAAGTGCTTATACAAAACCATTAAAATACATACTGTATATACTCGAGTATAAGCCGAGTTTTTTCAGCCCCCCTCGGCTTATACTGGAGTCAAGCACTTTTCTGCAGCAGAAAATTAAATTTTCCGACCCGACTTTGGAGCCCCGTATCTGGGGGCCACTTGGTGATAGGAACCCCAAATTTGGTATTCAAACCTGGAGGAACCTAGTGGAACATATCCAAAGATGGGGCTCCTAGCACTAAGTAACCCAGAGATACGGGGCCCCAAAATCGGTTCGAAAAATGTCATTCTCTGCAGAAAAGTGCTTGACATTTTCCGACCCAAATTTTTGTTTGCGGTAAAATTAGGTGCCTCGGCTTATACTCGAGTATATACAGTAATTGTCATCAAACAGTTATAAAATGTTCTGTTCCATCAATACATTTGTGTATTCAATTTTCCAAAAGGATACATTTTATGCTTTTATATATAGCATTTGAGCAACGTTTACGTTTATATATTGGACTGTAATGTGGAGGGAGAATTTTCCTTTTGGAAAAATGAATACACAAATGTATTGATGGAACAGACATTTTATAACTGTGTTTGATGACAATTATGTATTTTAATGGTTTTGTATAAAATAAGGATTTTAATTGTCTCAATTTGTGCCTCAAAAATCTCACTAAGAAATTGTACTTGTTTATAGTTCTCACTACAGGGATATGGCACTGTTGGCCAGTTTTTATAGTTTAAACAGCAGCGGCTGTTAACTTAATGAAGCTTAACTTCACTGTCAGCTGTGATCTTGGAGAATGAAGCTTCAAGGTCAATGAGTGTTTTGTAAAGCTACTATCATGCCATCCCCTCTGTTAAATAAGGACATGTGCCACACAGTATGTGTTTTATGAAAAAAGATGCCAATTTCTACCTTCTTTCAGAGCGTCTCCCGTGACTCCTTGACTCTCTCCTGGGCTGACAGCTCTAGCGGGTGGGGCCGAGAACTCCTGCTGATGTCAACCGGGAGGAGAGAGCCGAGGAGTCGCGTGAGCGCCGGGAGATGCTCTGAAAGAAGGTAGAAATTATCATATTGTTTATAAAACACATACTGTGCAGCATGTGTCCTTATTTAACAGAGGAAATGGCATGATAGTACAATAGTTTGATAGCAGCAGGAGGGGTAGACACTGTTACAAGCTGACAAGCAGGGAGGGACGGTGGAAAGGACGACAGGAGAGCTGCTGATGACCGAGGCATGTAAAATGGACCTCAGTGTCAGGGCTCAGCAGCCGTGATTAACCGTGGTCAGTTTACAAAGGGGAGGGCAGAACCAGGCAGAATCAACCAGATATTTCAGGTGATACAGGGGGCCAGATTACATAGCACAAGCACTGTGCTGTATAACATGCTTTAAGGGAACAGAGTTTTTTTTTTTTAGGATAACACACACTGTAGCTGCTGACTTTTAATAAGGACACTTACCTGTCCAGGGTGCCCGCGATGTCGCCCCCCCGAGGCCGATGCGTCCCTCGTATCGTGTCCTGGCGCCATCATCCTCACTAAGGGAAACAGGCAGAGGAGCCTTGCGGCTTCATTGCCCATTTCCTACTGTGCATGCTTGAGTCGCGCAGCGCTTTGTGAATGGGGTGCGCTGTGTTCTTGGACACACACAGTTCCCAGAACACACCGCGCCACCTTCCCCAGAAGACAACGCGAGGAGGAGAGAAGACCGAAGATCACCGTGGAGTAGGAAGAGGCAGATTAGGAAGATTGCCTAGCAACAGGGGTTTCTGGTAAGTTTAATTTTTTATTTTATTTTTTTCAAATGTTGTTTTTTAAATTTTTTTAAGAATATTAATGCTATTTTTCTTTTAGGGTGGCCCTCCACTTTAAGCTCTTTTTTACTTACGAATATGTAAAGCACAGGCACAGGTGCATGTTACAAATATATAAAAGTTCATAGCATGTTTTGGACAGTTGGGGGATAACTTTTACTCACTGTTGTTTAAAGGGATTGTCTATTAAAGTGGAAGTAAACCCCCCTATCCTTTTCAGCCAAGGAAGCTGCCATCTTTGCCTCTATTTAATCTTCAACTGCCACAGTGCTGCACATGTGATCCGTTATGACACCAGCCATTGGATGGTTTGACTGTTTGGTTGAGAGCACAGCCAATGTGCAGTTAGCATTCCCGGCATGCCTTTTTTTTTTAACAGTTAAGTCGATGGGTTTACTTCCGCTTTAACAAAATGGTAACCATAGTTAGACAATTGAGTATTCCCCTTCTAGCCCCTTATGATGTAGTGACTCTTAAGCCTGGTACACACTATTTGTTTGATGATCGGGAGCTGGTCGGCTGCTGTTTTTTCAGCAGGCACTTCCAACATAAGCTGGCCCGGCTGGGATACATATGGATACATACGGTCTGAAAGTCCTAATGTTTTTTTTTTTTTTT
Source organism: Lithobates sylvaticus (assembly GCA_028564925.1). NCBI lineage: Eukaryota > Metazoa > Chordata > Amphibia > Anura > Ranidae > Lithobates > Lithobates sylvaticus. The sequence goes on along the minus strand of CM053030.1, from coordinate 200,634,418 downwards.
TTTTAACCGGCCGAAGCCTCCCCTGACATTCGACCCATGTGTATGGGGCTTGAGTTCATGATTAGGTCTGAATGACACTGTATGTTTCACAGCTCCAGCAGGTGAAATTTGGAATCGCCAAGGCATTGTAAAATCTTGTTATAAGAAGTGCCCGATGAGTCGACACTTGTCAACCAAATAACTTTTTTTTATTATTATATTGTGAGTCGCTGATGTTGATTACTGCACTTTCCATTATTGTATGTTCACGCTGTGGTGTTGTTTACATATTAGTGGCAAGTTAAACATATCCTTTTTAGCACAATTGAGGGTAAATTAAGCTAGCACGTTGATTTTGTGCTGAGCATGTTGTGTACAAGTTGTTTGTTTTATTTCATGCACTTTGTTAATGACAGTACACTTTCTGTCTTTTCAGGAAATGGCAAAGATATTGAACCATCCCCGTGTGTACGCGTTTCTGCACATCCCAGTACAGTCCGCTTCAGACAGCGTGCTTATGGATATGAAGAGAGAATACTGCATAGCAGACTTCAAAAGAGTTGTGGATTTCTTAAAGGAGAGGTATGTTTACTTGTGTGCAGAGTGAGATTAGCAGTGCTTTCTTTTAGTAACATCTAAAAGGTAAGCTATTCCTATCACTGCACAGGAAGAAAAGAACAATTTCAAGGTTCCTAAATTCTTGGGAACAAAGCATTCATGCGGTTTTCACATTCTTAAGAACAACTTTCATCCCTGGGAGGCATATGTTTTATTGTTTAAAATTTTTATTTGACTTGTTCACATAACACAGGATGAGAGAATGTGAATAAAGATACCGTATATACTCGAGTATAAGCTGAGATTTTCAGCCCTTTTTTTGGGGCCTCAGCTTATACTCGAGTCGCTGCTGTCTGCCTACCTGATCAGCATGTCATGCAGATAGACGGCGGCCATTCCAGTGTTCAAAAGCCGCGCCTCCTCATCTGTGATAGGCGGAACACTCAATTTCCCAGCAGTCGGTGTTCTGCCTATCACGGACATCCTCTCGTCCGTGGTATGAGGCTGAGCGGATGTCCGTGATAGGCAGAACACTGACTGCTGTGAAATTGAGTGTTCCGCCTATCAAAGACAAGGAGGAGGCACAGCTTTTGAATACTGGAATGGCCGCCGGATGTTTTTATTAAACGCTGATCAGTGAAAGATGGGCACAGAGGCTGCAGAAGGGCACAGAGGCTGCAGAAGGGCACACAGAGGCATGCACAGGACACAGGGAGGTATGCAGCTGCATATGGGCATTGTTGACCCTCTTTTCCACTTACGGTAGCTGCTGCATTACTCACCCTCGGCTTATACACAAGTCAATACGTTTTTCCATTTTTTTTTTTGTGGTAGATTAGGGGCCTCGGCTTATATTTGGGTCAACCTATACTCGAGTATATACGGTATTTGCAGGTAGATTCTAGCCTACCCTGTGTTCTTGTAGAAATAAAAAAAAAAAAGCTTTGCTGAAGAACGCTGGAAGAGTAAGGGTTTTATAGAGCAGTGGCAATTTTGCATAGTGTTCCTAGGAGAAGAATGATCCCCAGAGCGGGAGAGGTGACAGATATAGCAATCTAATAGACACATCACTTTATGAGCTGTAATTTCTCAGCTCTGTCTGCATCTACATGACTGATATGTCAGTGTTCTGAGGTCTTCAGTGTTTGCTTGCACATCCCTGAGGGCTAAACATGTGTTAATACAATTACTTTGACTTTATCTTAGCCATGTTTGACTAAACTTAGATTTTCTAAATTCAATTTTGGAAATAACATTGCTTGAGTTGTTAAATATCATGAGTTGGTTATTTAACAGGAAATTAAACATTGTTCTTCCTCTATCATTTTGGAATCCACATGTACACCTTGCACTTATGCTAGCACAGTGTAAAACTTCAGTTGGCAGACTTTTTTTTATTTTCATTTACACTTTTTACTTCCTTATTAGTAAAACAGACATAGAATTAACCTACTGATTATTTTAAAAGTCCATTAGTCATACCAGTCAAAGAGTTGGAGACTGTCTAGTAAAATGCTAGGTCTGCAGGAATGCAGCCAATGACTCATTCTGTTTATTAATCTCATAGTCTCATCTTTACATCATTCATAACTAATTTTCAATACCTTTGCTGAAGAGAGAAACATCATTTGTTAATGGCAGAGATGCCCGTTATTTTCCTGTCAGTTGTAATTGTTCTGTTTTGAGATTTTTTTTTAGACAAAATATCAAAGATTAGGCACAGTACTACCTTGATGGAGACATGTCTCCCACCTAAAAGCTTAAGCCGGTTATAGACAGTTCAAATCTTGGCCAATTTAGCAGGAACTGGCCGAGATTTGAACCATGTATGGGCAGGCTGAATGTACCCAAGCTGATCGATCAACTTGGGTAAAACCAGCCTGTCAGATTTTGCACTAGCAATAATCACTGTGTTCTCCCTGCGCCCCCTTCCTGCTGGGAGATCATAATGGCTCTGCGGGAGGGATTCCCCCATCAACACTGACTGCATTGATGGGGGAAACAAGTGAACCCATGGTTGCAGAAAGGACAATTGCTCCATCTATGGCCAGCTTTAGCTTACAGCTTGTGTGCCAGCTTCTACTGCATCAGTACCATTATTGCCTATACAGGGCTAGACTCGGATTCCTCAAACTGTGTGATAAAACGATATTTCTTTTTGATACATCGTGGGACACCGAGTTAGGCTAATATTCATTACCTGCTGGGTTATACTTTATCTCCAGGTGAATGGACACTGGTAGACCAAAGGTCTTTAGACAGGAAGGGATCCCCTATATAACCCCTCCCATACAGGAAGTAATTCAGTTTTTTTTACCAGTGTCTGCAAGGTGGATGGCACGGTTGTTTTGAGCTCTCTAAGCTCCAGGTCTCTAGTCCCACAAACAGTTCTTAAATGAATCAAGGGATTGACCGATCAGATCCACAGGCTTTATATGCTTAGATAACGCTTTTCCTGTAATGCGGCCTCCGGGCGATGGACCCTGCGAAGTGGAATCCTGGACACTACAGCGCTAAGGCATTCCTGCAGGATGCTGTACAAGTCCAAGGGAGTGGACCCTAAGCATGAAAAGGGTACCCAGTCCTTGAAGGTCCTCAAGTGACAGGAAACTGCCGTGAAGGGTGACGATTGGGCTCTTAGTTTATAAGTTGCCCTGCGCCTGGACGGGTAAGTAAAACCCCTTTGATTACTTCAAGCTAGCTAGAGACTAAACACCTGTGTTCAGTGACCATACGGGGGAGTTGTGGGCTAGCAGAGGGTGTTTGCAAGGTGTATCTTTTTTGCTTGTGTCTGGCTGTCTTTCACCTGTATGATGGTGCGTAACAGTGCACCATTTCACCTTGGTTCGCCATGGCGCACATGCTTTCACAGGAGTGTCGCTGGGCTCAGCAGTATGTTTGGCGGCCATGGTGCACGCGGCATCACCGCACATGTGCCTTTATCTGGGCACACAAAGATTTGTGTCATACGTGAATACAGTCATGTCCGTTTGCCGGGCCGTGCATGCACACACAGAGAACGTTCCGGCACACAGCCAGCTTATTTAAGCTGTGTATGCCAAGCATGCGGTGCTTCCAGAAGGCAGCTGTGGGACACAGAGCAGGCTCCGAACCAGGCACTTGCAGCAGTTCATTTCTCCTTACCCGGGTCATCAGGTGTTGCTTGGCAGGTTAAAGGTGCTTAGCAGGATTGTTGCATAGGGGCTTGGTGAGCCCTATTAAAGGGTCTCCCTTCTGAGGTGTGTCAATAGCACACCCAGGTACTCCTTTTTTGTGGCTAGTAAATTTCTTCAAAAAAGAGGAGTGGGACTAACACTACAGGGAAGGGCACACCTATGTCATCAGTAGTTCCTGGTGAACCTAGTCGTGTCCCTAGTGTTGTATCCCCTGAAGGATCAGAGGCCTCCGGGCAATTTGAGCTGCTTTGCCTATCTGGGATTGTGCCTACAGTCAACACTGCTGCTTCGCCCTTTATCACGAAGGATAAACTGTCCTTAGCCCAGGGCTTGACAAATTTGCTTGGAATCTAGGAGCCAGCTAAAAAAGTTAGGAGCCAGGTTATTTTTTTTTTTTTTTTTTTTTAACGACATGGAGACGAGTGAGGGGAAGATGGCCCCCGCCCATCTCCAAGTCATTGCAGGGCAGAAGAGACTTCAAATCGTCACTTCAGCTCATAGGTCTTAAGAGACATTTTATTATTTTTATTTTTTTCAAATGACAATTTTTTTTTTTTTTTTTTTATTATTGCATTTTAGTGTAAATATGAGATCCGAGGTCTTTTTGACCCCAGATCTCATATTTAAGAGGCCCTGTCATGCTTTTTTCTATTACAAGGTGTGTTTACATTCCTTGTAATAGGAATAAAAATGACACAATTTTTTTTTCAAAAGGACAGTGAAAAAATTAAAAATAAAAGTTAAAATAAATAAGAAAATTTTTAAATGCGCCCCGTCCCGCCGAGCTTGTTTGCAGAAGCAAACGCATACGTGAGTAGCGCCCGCATATGAAAGCAGTGTTCAAAGCACACATGTGAGGTATTGCCGTGATCTGTAGAGCGAGAGCAATAATTCTAGCCCTAGATCTCTTCTATAACTCAAAATATGCAACCTGTAGAATTTTTTAGACGTTGCCTATGGTGATTTTAAAGGGTAAAAGTTTGTCGCCATTCCACGAGCGGGCACAATTTTGAAGCGTGACATGTTTGGTATCAATTTATTTGCCTTAACAAAATATTTTTTGTGCTGCCCCGGGCGCAAGGGCACTAATTCTAGTCGCCAATGCGACCTGGGTTTGTCGAGCACTGCCTTAGCCGGGTTAGAGCACAGGATTGCTGGCATGATTGCCTCCATCCCGTAGGGTGGCAAGAAGCGTGACAGATCCCCCTCCCAGAGCCTCCTAGTCTGGAGCAGGAATGGGTTGAGGATGGGGGGAAGAGCTTAAAGTTCAGGATTCTGTGGATGGCCTAGCGGATGAGTTTGCTTCCGAGCAATCAGGACAAGAAGATATCCAGTTGGTGTCTGCCTCTCAATCATCATAGAGGCTTTTGATCTTGACTCTTACCAAAATGGTTCATTCTGCTTTTAAGTTGCCTTGAAAGACCCTGTTGACAAGAAATTGGAGTCATTATTGAAGGCTTCCTTTTTCTTTGGCCAGTTCAGCTATTCAGCCAGCTGTTGCAGCAATTGGTATCTGCCAGTCCGTAAAGGATCAGGTCAAACGTCCTGACAGGCCTAACCAGGAGGATGATCTGACTTAAAATAAGACAGATATTCCTCGAGCGCTGTTTTGCTGTTGACACCTTAAAGGATTCAATATAGCAGGTTTCTCGTTTGGCTCCCTTGTCTGTACATATGCACAGACTTTTGTGGAATAAAAACTGGTCAGCCGAGATTCTTTGTAAGAAGTTATTGTCAGGTTTCCCCTTTCATGGGAAACATTTATTTGGTGATCATTTGGACAAATATATCCAAAAGATTTCTGGAGGGAAGAGTTCTCTACTTCCTGTGAAGAAAAGCTTCCTCAAAATATCGCAGCACCAAGGCAGTTCTGCCACCAACAGGGCGCTAGGGCCAGGGGCAAGAAAGCCAGGGCCAAAAAAATCCCTGGGTCCAAAATGCTTCTAAACCCAGCACCAAGTCCTCCTTTTGAGGAGATGCCCCCACTCCATTGGGTGGGGGCAAGCCTGCTGCACTTTGCAGACATTTGGAGAACAATAGTTCAGGACGAGTGGGTAACCTCAACTATATCCCGCGGTTACAAGCTGGAGTTGCGGGGGGTTCCCTCTCGGAGGTTTTTAAGATCCAGTGTTCTCTCGGATCCTCCAAAACGAGACTTATTGCTTCATGCACTACTTTATCTAGTGCATCAAGGAGTGATTGCAGAGGTTCCTGTACCCAAAAGGGGAGCAGGGTATTACTCTAACCTATTTACGGTTCAAAAAAAAACAAATGGGGACATGGGGCCCATTTTAGACCTAAGATTCCTGAACCAGTATCTACTGATCCAGTCCTTTCGGATTGAGTCTGTCCGCTCAGTAGTAGCCTCACTCCAGATGGGAGACTTTCTCGATCGATAAGAAGGATGCATATTTACATGTACGTATATTTTAGCCTCATCAGAGGTTCCTGCGATTTGCAGTAGAGGAAGGTCATTTTTAGTTTGTGGCTCTACCCTTCGACTTGCTACAGCTCCCCAGGTGTGCACCAGTACTGGGTTCTTGGTGCTCGGGTATCTGGACGACCTCCTGCTCAGAGATCACTCACTACAGGCTCTAGAACAGAGCATAGCAAGCACAGTGCGGTATTTGGAAAGCTTAGGCTAGATCATAAATACCAAAAAGTCAACCTTGAGACAAGTTCACAGTCTAAAGTATTTAGGTCTGATCCTAGATACGGTCCAAGCTAGAATATTCTTGCCACCAGCAAGGATCAGGTGTGTCAGATAAGGGGCACCAGACAACCCTCCATTCGGATCTGTATGAGTCTTCTAGGGAGGATGGCATCCTCCAAGGTGCCCTATGCCCAGTTCCATTCCAGGCCTCTAAAACAAGACATCTTGTTGGCTTGGAACAGGAGAGGACAAGCCCTGGATTATCCAATGTTCTTATCTCCTCGGGCACGCTTAAGCCTAAACTGGTGGTTGCAGGATCAGAAACTGTGAAAGGGAAGATCCTTTTTCCTGGTAACTTGGAGAATACGGACTACAGATACCAGTCTCTCAGGGTGGGGAGCGACCCTCGAAGGGCTCACAGCTCAGGGGGAATGGTCAAGGACAGAACAGATCCTGCCCATCAACATCCTGAAATTACGGGCAGTACGTCTAGCCCTACGGTCCTGGATGACAGAGCTTCAGGACTGCCATATCAGGGTTCAGTCCGACAATGCCACTGCAGTGGCCTATATAAACCACCAAGGCAGTACCATGAGTCGTTCAGCTCTGAAGGAGGTGAACCACATACTAGCGTGGGCAGAGCATATCCGGGAGTAGAGAACTGGAAGGCAGATTATCTCAGCCACCAGCAGATATGCCTGGGGAAATGGTCCCTACACCCAGGGATGTTCTGGGAAATTTGCCACTGTTGGGGATGGCCAGAGGTCTACCTACTGGCATCCAGGTTCAACAACAAGCTACAGCAGTTTGTGTCCCGAACAATAGATCCTCTGGCAATCGGAGCAGATGCTCTGGTAGTACAATGGAGCCAGTACTTCCTGGTTTATGCTTTGCCTCCCATCCCTCTCCTTCCACATTTGTTGCGCAGGATTCGAAGAGAGGGAGTTCCAGTCATTCTGTTGGCACCAGCCTTGCCCAGATTGTGAGACTGACAATAGATGGGCAATGGACGCTTCCAAGTCGCCCGGATGTACTGTCTCAAGGTTCTATATTCCACCCAAATTTATAGTCTCTAAATATAACATGGCTATTGAAGCCAGGGTGTTAAAGGACCGTGGCATCTCAAGACCAGTGGTGTCTACCCTAGTGAATGCTAGAAAAGCTGTGATTAGGAATTTCTATCATATGGTCTGGAAGACTTGTATTGCTTGGTGTGAAGCCAACAAATGGCATCCTCGAAAAATACGTGCTTGGGAGAATTATGTCTTTTCTACAGTCAGCTTTGGAAATCAAATTCGCTTTAAGTACAATTAGCGGTCAAGTTTGGGCCCTATCAGTATTCTTCCAAAGGCCTTTAGCCTTCCATTCAATCGTCCAAACCTTTATGCAGGGAGCAACTCGTTGCTTCACCCCATTATGTGTCCTTGGGACTTAAACTTTGTGCTGTCTGTGTTACAGAAAGCTAGCCTTCCTGAAGACAATCACCTCAGCTAGAAGGGTGTCAAAGTTGGCGGCCCTTTCGTGCAGGGAACCATACTTGATCCTTCACCACAACAGGGTCGTGTTATGACCTGTTCCATCCATTTTGCCAAAAGTGGTGTTTGCTTTTCATTTAAATGAGGACATTATTTTGCCTTCTTTTTTCCTCTCAGCCTCGTTCGGTGGAAGAGAGACAACTGCATTCTTTGGACGTTGTCAATGTTTATTTGTCTAGATCTGCGGAGATCCGAGGATCAGACACCTTTTTTGTTTTACCAAAAGGACCCAAGAAGGGGCAGGCAGCTTCCATTGCCAATTGGGTCCGTAATTTGGTCATTCAGGCGTGTGGTCTGAAATGTAAAGCTCCTCCCTTTTAGGGTGAGAGCTCATTCTACCAGGGGTGTAGGAACCTCCTGGGCTTTTTTCGCCATCAGGTATCTGTGGCTCAGATTTGTATGGCAGCTACATGGTCTTCAGTGCATATGTTAACAAAAAATTATGAAGTGGTTGTTCGAGCAGCCAAGGATTCCGCTTTTGGCTGCAGTGTATTGCGGGCTGCCGTATAAGGTCTGATGGCTATTGTTTGGCAGAGTGTCTCCCTCCCCTCAAGGCTATTGCTCTGGGACGTCCCAGCAGGTAATGAATATTAGCCTAACATTGTGTCCCATGATGTATGAAAAAGAAAATAGAATGATGACAAAATCCTATTTTCATTAATGGGCAGTGAGTGGCTGTTTATGAGCTTTATCATTCCCTAATCTCTCGTACATGTCTCCTTCCTTCCATGATGGACATTTAGGGTTATGCAGCAACATGTGCATTAGTCCCTTTGCTGTGTGTTCAATAATTATGAAAAAGGGACACCCCAACAATTAAAGTGAGACCCTCTTTTACTATTCACAGCACTTAGGAAATTCTAGACTCTTCAGTACACATTACCCGAGAGATAGACCAGCAGTTGATCTAGCATAAACCCAAAATTCTTTTTTTTTTTATTAACTGATTCTTTCAAATGTAACAAAAATACAGTTTTTAGTTTTCAGCCTATAAACCTCAATGCCCTTTGCACATAAAATCACATTTTGCCTTTGCTTAGATTTCTGCTCTCATTCCATTCTCATAGAATCTTGTGAATGTTTACTCTAACCTTGTATGCCGCTTAGTATTGTGATAGAATGGTGCAGAATGTTTCTGTCTGATCTCCTGTCATCAGTGAATTCTATCCTCCTAAATACACTCTTTCCTAAGCCATACGATACTATATCCTCATCAAGGCCAACTACATCATTCAGTGTAAATATACTTTCCATGCCTAGGCTACAGGCCAAATGTTTTGCAGTCCGTATCTGAGGATAAGCAGACAAATTGCATCTTTACTAATCAATGACAGATTGTTTTAGTTATTCTCTTTGAATGACTAAAAGCCAAAGTGAGAACATGGTATACTGTCAAAATAAAAGGTAAACCTTTTAAGTCTTTGACAAGGGTGACACTGAATATTGCACTACCTTTATATTCATAGAACCGGCTGCTTTTACCTGTCACAGCAGAAGTTTCTATCTAAGCTTGCAGAATAGGGAGGGTGGGGGAATGCAACTCGGGGAGGTGGTGCTAGTCTACAGAGCACCTTTTGCAACATCACATACACTGGTGTGCCTGCCACGGAACTAACAACAAATTGGGCAGTGCCACAAACAATAGCATGGAGTTTGAGTGGTACTTGTTAAAGGCGGACTATATCCAAAAAAAAATAGAAATATACATTTTAAAGGTGCACACCGAAATTTTGGCCGCCGAAACATAACGGGCAAAAATGGTGTTTAAAGCATGCGGCCGAAAGATGAAAAGGTGCCGATAATGGCACCGAAAAGGGGGTGGTGCGCACCGGGTGCCGCACATTGCGGGGGTGCCATTCTGGTGGTTCAATCAGTCCTTCCCTCCTCCTCACGCAGAGTGGCAATCTCCCTGTGTCACTGAGCTGTGATGGACAGCACACTGATCCAATCCTGGGAAATTGAATCAGTTTGACGTGTCACACAGGAGACGAGACATTGTTACTGCAACCGCCCGACTCAGATAATTCAAATCCAGCTCCGTGACACAGGGGGAGATCACCGCTCTGATCTGGATACTGGTAGGCTGCATCTGATGGGCACTGGTGAGGCTGCATTGATCTTTTGTATATCATGTCTGCAGTCTCTGACCATCTGTATCATGTCTGCTAGAGGTGGACCAAATGGAAATTTTGCTAATACTATTGGTGTTTAAGTAAGAGATTGCAGACATGATACAAGAGATGGTTAGAGACAGCAGACTGCATTTTCTTGAGCTTTTCTTGCACTTAAGGTGACAAAAATGGCCAACAATTAAATTCATATTAACTTAAATTGATGATATTAATTTAAAAGTCAAATATAATACAATTTTATATATAAAAATATAACTATTTTTTTTTAAACTGTCCTTTTCGGGTTTTTGGCTAAGTGCATCCTGCATTTTTGGTTTTAGCACCAACATTTTCAATTGGCGCACCTCTAATATATTGTTTTTCACTAGCATTAACACAGGGGGTATGTTTTTCTGAGTCTCCTCCTTAACATAGTTTTATTACTTGCTGATCCTAACAGTAGATCAATTATTTTTCAAGTTCCTTTAGCAGCCAAGCTGTCCATTATAACACTGACAGATGTTATCACAATAGTCAGCTTTTATTTAGATGGTTTGAAGCTGAACTCTATGTGTGAACCTAATTGTATACTTCAGTCCCACGAAGTATGAATATCTCATATCTGTAATGGGTCGATGTAGAAGCTCACAATCACTTTGGTAGTTGGCGCTACAGCAGTGATCACCATGATCTTCCAGGTCCTGTGCTGAGTGACTACCCCATCACCTACTGGCCACAGGGAATCACTCACATGGCACTGCTGCCATTCACAGCCTTTTTATTTTTATTTTTTTTTAATACAAGGCATTCTCTGGATGAGGTGAAGATTGTGATGTCATCGCACCTTCTTGCCACCTAGTCCAATTTTAGTATGCTTAGTCTTTGTCAAAAAATGTACAGGCCATTCTGTAAATTGTGACAATGCTCAGCAAACAACCCCCTGTGATCAGTGTGCAGAGAGCTAGCCACTCGGCACAGCACCTGGAAGATTGCAGCAATTAGGAGGACCAATGTATGTATGCAATTAAGATCATACCTGCATTACCCCCCCCCCCCCCCCCCCCAAAAAAAAAGGGTTAACTTCCCTGCAACAGTTTCTCTGGAAAACGTCCCTCCCCAGGGATTCCCATATGTTTACCTTACCGGCACTCTTGCGGCCTGGGAAAATAATTTTTAACTCTGTGTTGGAGAACATTTGACCTGCTCTCCTGTGACAGTGTTTAGGCTTGGCAACAAATCACTAGGCACAAACACTGGTACGTGGCAAAAGGGAGAAACACAACCCCCCGGGGCATTGGTGCAGCCAATCTTGGCACAGGCTGCAGAGGAGTGCAGGTAAAATGAGTATAAAGGGTTTGGGGGTACCATTTTTAGAGACACTGTGACATTGTATTGTATCAAAGACAAATTTAAAACTACACATTCATCCAAATCTACCCTGTCCATGGGGTGGTGATGCTGTGCACCCAGTCATTAGAAATAAAAATATGAAAGTCACTGATGGAATCAAGAGGTAAAAACAATGTTGACGGGAGCCCTCAGAAAACAAGGATTAATATAGTAATGCAAGTGACAGACTGCCTCATATGTGTCATATTTTATAGTTGCATACAAACTACAATAGGAACAAAACAGGAAAACCGTCAAAACTACAGTAGTTACTTTTAGACTAGCTACAAAGAATAGAGGCAATCCTCTCTATTCTTGAAAAGGTATGCCACACGTGCATGTTTGAATGCAGTTTAGGAAAGTGGTGACATAAGCCTTGTACCCCATCCCAGTCACTGAGAATTGCATGGGATGCAAGTTTGAGCTTCCTGTGCTCTGAGCTAGGAAGTCTGTGACACTTAAGGGGTGCTCCAAAGAGCTCTGGATGTATTCTATCACATTCCAATGCCTGCTTTACTATGCCAATCTATTGTTTTTGCTGTTAATTCAAATTCTCTTTAGGGTATATACTTAGAAGATGGCTTTGCCCCCTGAAGAAGGAATTTTGCTGGAATACTAATATGTAAAACTTTCATTCTCAACCTGCAGATAATTTATTATGTGTCTATTTTTGGTGTTTGCAAGTATTACAAAATATCTGCTGAGCACCATCTGTTTCCTTCTTTTTTTTTTTTTTTTTTTCGTGATATACACAGTAGTTTGAAATGCATCACTGGTAATTTCAACATCAACTTTTAAAATCAATACGTGTAATGCAGTAGTAATCTTGTTTTCTGTATTTTTTTTTTTAAATTGTTTATTTATAATAATACAACAGTTACAGAGTAGTATATCACATTTTACATAGGATATGGCGTTTTAACTTCGGGTGGTACAATAAGAGGATGTAAGGAATAGAACGAGGCCACAAAGAGAAACATAAACAAAACAGGTGGCATAAAAGTATATCGAATAGTCCTTAACGGCAAATGTAAGGTTTAATGTTCGCTGCTTCCAAAGGTGGATCATTTAAATAGGATGTCCATTACATTTACCTATTATCGCGTAAATTAAAGTGGTTGAGTAGAGTGTAAATAATATATTTATGAGGGACAAGCTGTCCAGTATTTGGCGCTAGTGGATATTAGGGGGGGGGGGGGGGTGTCCGAGTCAAGGGAGTATATTGAGTCATCCCAATTCTTCCAGATCTTATCAAACAAGGGTAGTTTATCGTCGATCATTGCAGTCATATGTTCCATTCTGCGTATTTCTGTGGTTATCGTAAGGAGGTGGTGGAGAGTGGGTGGGGAGGGAGATAGCCATTGTCTAGGGATGGCTCTCTTTGCTGCCAGCAGTATAAAAGATCCGAGTTTTTGTAATGGTCTGGGGATTCCCGGGAAAGGAAGGCCTAGCAGAAAGTGTATAGGGGTTCTCCGTATCGTACTGGAAAGGAGCGATTGTAACACTTTGTGAACTTCAGTCCAGTAGGGGTCAAGAATAGGGCATTCCCAAAAGATATGAATATGGGTACCTACTGCCTGTCTACATCTCCAGCATAGATTGGGAACAGATGAGTTTTGAGCATGGAGTATGTCTGGGGTTCTATACCAGAAAAATAATATTTTGATGGCAGTTTCTTTATGGGTTACGCATCGTGATATTTTTGAGGTGGATTCCCATATTTTACCCCAGTCTATTAGTGAGATTGGGTGGTTTAATGCTCGAGACCATTTCTTCATATAGTTATGCGTTAAATCTGTTAAAGGGGGGGTTTCGTGCAGCATCTTGTATATGGAAGATATTAGTTTAGCTTCATATGGACCGTCAGCACATAACATTTCAAAAGCTGTGGGTTTTTCTAAAGTGAGGGAGGGAGATCTGGAGAGAAAATAGTGTTTAAATTGTAGGTAGGAGTATTCTAGGGAAGTGGGAAGGTCGTGTTTCTTTTGTAGTTCCTTGAAGGTGTAGAGTTTACGGGATGCGGGGTGTACCAAATGTCGCAGCTGAAAGACTCCAGCTTGCGTCCATGGAAGGGTGCGTGTATAAGACATTCCATCTGGAATGTCCGGGTTAAATAGAACATTCTGTAAAGGGGAGCATAATGAGGTTAGGGCAAACCGTTCGGCACATTTCTTCCAGATGGATAGGGAAAAAAGCATCGGGGCTAGACATAGGGACCTCAGTTGGGGCATAAATTTGTTGGAAGCTGGCCATAGTAGGTAGCACAGGTGTACTGGGGCCGTAATACTCATTTCTATTTCGGCCCATCTGCTGGGGGCTTTTCTAGAGGTCCAGGTGGCCATTGCCCTAAGGTGTGAGGCATAGTAGTATTTAATGATGTCTGGAGCAGCTAGTCCACCTTTAGACCTGAGGGCAAAGACCACCGATTTAGCGATTCTATGGGACGCATTATTCCAAATAAATTGTAGGAATTTCCTCTGTAGGTTTTTCAGCTGCGACATTGGAACTGTGATTGGGAGGGTTTCAAACAGATAAAGCAGTTTGGGAAGGATTGTCATTTTGAGGACATTGATCCTGCCAAGGAGCGATATAGGGATGGAGGACCAAAGATTAAGAAGTCTTGTTATTTCCGAGAACATGGGGGAAAAGTTGGCCTGATAGAGGGAGGAGTATGAAGGAGTTAAGTGTATGCCTAGATATTTCAGTGAGGATGTGCACCATCTATATTTATATGTAGATTGTAGGGAAGAGAGTACATCTGGTGGTATGTTTATGGGAAGGGCTTCTGTTTTCGACTGGTTGATTTTAAATCCCGAAATGGAGCTGAAGGAGGATAATATATCGTGTAGAACAGGCAAGGTGGATTCTGGGCGGGTGAGAGTTAGTAAGATGTCATCAGCAAAGAGCGATAGTTTATAGTCAAGTCCTCGCAGTGGAATCCCCCGTACTGTAGGGTGGTCTCTGATAGCGACCGCCAATGGTTCGAGACTTAATATAAATAATAGGGGAGACAGGGGGCATCCCTGTCTCGTTCCATTACTAAGAGTGAACCTTTGTGATGTACAGGAGGATAGTTGGACTTGGGATGTGGGGAATGAGTATAAAGCTTGTAGGGCTTGTATAAAGGGACCAGAAAATCCAAACTTTTGTAGGACCGCAAACATGAACGGCCAGCTTAAACGGTCGAATGCTTTTTGGGCATCTAGGCTTAGTACTATGGTGGGTTGTTTGGTCTTATTCACTAGGTCTATTAGGTCAATGGTCCTCCTTGTATTATCACCTGCGTGTCTGGTTGGGACGAATCCTACCTGATCTTTATGTATTAAGGTTTTTAACATGGGGGATAATCTGTTAGCTAATATTTTAGTGAAAATTTTATAGTCCGAATTTAGTAGAGCTATAGGGCGGTAGTTATCAGGGATGGCTGGGTCTTTACCCGGTTTGGGGATGACTGTTATATTGGCGTGCATGAATTGTGGGTGTGGAACGGTACCTTTGAGGAGGGAGGTGTATAGGTTTTGGAGATGAGGGCTAAGGATCGGCAGAAAAGTTTTATAGTAGGAATATGGCAGACCGTCTGGACCTGGGGATTTGTGAGACGGGAGATTTTTAATCACTTCAGTTATTTCCGTGGAGTCTATTGGGGAGTTGAGTGAGGAAAGCTGTGTGGAGGAGAGGGTAGGTAGTCTAAGGGAGGACATGAAGCTTTCAAATTTAGCTTGAGAGAATTGTGTGTTCGGATCTGAGCTTAAACAGTTATATAGTTGATTATAGAAATTTCCGAACGTTTTGGTCATTGTCATGGGGCAGTACGTTGGAGTGCCGTCTGGCTGTATCAAGTGGTCTGGTATTGATAGGTATGGTCTAGGTTTTAGCCTGTTAACTAGCATAGTATGGGGTTTATTAGCATATTCGTAAAATTTTTGTCTGGCCCATAGCATGGATTTGGAGATTTTATTCATATCAAGTGTTTTGATCCTATTTCGGAGTGAGGTAACAGTTCTCAATTTTTCCACCGTGGGGGAAGCCAAAAGTTTCTTTTCTGCAGAGTGGAGTTGGGCCGTAAGGTCGGTTTTTATCTTTGCTGAATCTCGCTTTAAGCGTGAGCCAGTAGATATACATTCGCCTCTAAAAAAAGCCTTGTGGGCTTCCCACAGGGTGGACACTTCAGGAACCGAACCCTCGTTTAATTGAAAAAATTCAGTTAGTTTTTGTTCTAGGTGGGAATGGGATATTGGGTTTTTTAGCATGGATTCGTTAAGGCGCCAGTGACAGGATTTTGGGGTAGTAGATGATAATAGTATCTCGAGTTCAATGGATGCATGGTCCGACCAGGTGATGGGATTTATCTCGGATGATATAACGTAAGGGAGGAGGGGGGCAGTGACCAGAAAGTGGTCTAGCCTAGAATATACTTTATGGGCATGGGAGTAGAAGGAATAGGTTCTTTGAGTGGGGTGTTTTACCCTCCATGTGTCAAAAAGGTTCTGCGACCTTGTCAGCTGGCGAAAAGATGCTGATAATTTCTGGGAGGTGGGTTGCTGAGAATTGTTGAAAAGGTTTTGTCTATCTCTGGTCGGTGACATGCACACATTAAAGTCGCCTCCTAATATCGTAAAGGGTTGGGAAAAGGGTTGCAGTTTTTCAAAGACTGAGTTCAAAAATTTAATTTGTCCCACATTGGGGGCGTAAATGTTTGCCAAAGAAAAGTGTGTGTTCAGGTGATCACAGTTCAGGAGAATGAAGCGACCGTGAGGGTCTAGGTAGGACGAAAGGACCCGTATGGGGCAGGAACGTTTAATTAGAATCGCTACTCCTGCTTTACCGGAGGGATCAGAGGCTATATAAGCCGTCGGAAAATGTTTGGAAGCGAATTTGAAAGTTCCTTCAGATTTAAAGTGTGTCTCCTGAATCATGATCACCTCCGCATTGGAGGCTCTGAACTCCTTCAGAGCTTGCCATCGTTTCTTGATGGAGTTCAGACCCTTTACATTACATGAATAAATCTTAAGAGCCATAATCTAATAGGGTTAGATAGCGCCATGGAAAACATTCTGCACAATATTTAAAGTATATGAACAACCATATATAGTAATATTTGGGTATAGGGATATACCGAAGTTGAGCAAGAAAACAACATTGAACAGTGGTTACCTGAAGTTGGTCAAAAAAAAGGTGACCTATAAATTGCGTTTTTAAACAGAACGCATGTGTATCAGCGGCAAAATCAGTTGCACAAAAATGAAAATAAAACATGTGGGAAAAATAAGGGAAAAAAACGTGGGATGGGGGGATACAAAAAACAAACAGAAAAAAAAAGAAAATAAAATAAAAGGAACAACAAAAAAAAATTTGTCGATGAGCCTGAATGTAAAAAAGATTCAGGCTACCCAGGCCAAAGCCATGGGTCTCAGTAGAACGCATGACGACTTGCGGGAGTCACCAAGTGAAGGGACGTGGGTCCCCATCTCTGCTTAAGGGGACTGCTCGGGTTCGGGGCTGAGGGAGAAAAACATAAAGTAGCGTCAACATGGGTAGGTGTATGTAAAAGGGGAAGCGGGATGAAAAAAATACCAAAGAGAAATCTAGGCCTTGGGGCCAAAATGGATTGAAGAGGAGATGATTTATCCAGCAGTTAGTATGTGATGTAGTTCATCTCAACGGTGAAGGAACGTAGTTCCCAGTCCTTTTTAGGAAAAAGAGGACTGTCCTTCAAAGGGGCCGTGTTCTAGGCCTAAGAGCATATTCTCTGGGGGTATTCCAGAGTGTAAAAAGGAGAAAGAAACCAAAGCCGGTTCTTGATAGAAGGGAGGGTTTCCTCAGGTCGGGAATCTGTGGGGGTTAGGCCTCTGAGGTGTGGAGAAGTTCTTCTGTGAGCGCCTCTGGGTCGGGGTCCAGATCTTGGCTGGGGTGGTGAGGGGTTTCATGTTTGGGATTGGAGCCTGGGTTTCTTCTTCGGGTAGTGGTGGGAGTCCTAGGTTGCGTATGAAGGATTCCCCTTCATAAAGGTCTCTCAGGGAGTGTTGGACGCCATCTTTGGTCACTGACAAGCGAAAGGGGAAACCCCAACGGTATGGGATCTGATGGTTTTGCAGGTGTGTGGTGATCGGGCGAAAGCTGCGTCTTTTTGCTAAGGTGATTGGTGATAAATCACTGAAGATTTGAATTCTGGATTGTTTGAATTCAATACGGGATTTGTTGCGAGTGGCATTTGTCAGTGCTTCTTTGCTTTCATAAAAGTGGAAACGGACGATGACGTCTCTTGGATTTGCATTAGGTGGTGGCTTCGGGGCTAATGATCTGTGTGCCCTGTCCAGGCGCCAATCTATGTCTGGTATATGGGGTGCCAGGGTAATGAAGAGGCCTAGGAGGTAGGGGCGGAGGTCTTTGTCACTAACCGTTTCAGAGATCCCTCTGATTCTTAGGTTCTGGCGTCTTTCGCGGTTCTCCAAATCTTCTTGTTGCATTTGAAGTTGAGAGACAGTATGCTTCATACTGGCGTTATCTTCTTCAAGGGCATGCATATATTGGGTTAGTTCATCGAATTTATTTTCAAGGGTGTCAGTACGTTCTCCTAGTTGATCGATTTCCCCCCTCAGCTCGTGCGCGATTTTACCCACTTCTTTGGCAATGCTGTGGGTTAGGTCATGCAAAAGTAAATTGAGCCTCGTGTCCAGTACTGCAATTGTCACTACATCTGTTGGAGTTTCAGATGTGTGTGGGGAGTGGGATCGAGGGGATTGTTGGGAAGGCTGGGAGTTGTTGTCCTCCGTGGCCGTGTTGCGTGGCTCTGCGGATGGCCTGGAAGCGTGCGCCGGGCCCAGTGAATCACTCGAGGCCGGGGATTGCGGCCTGTATAGAAAACGCTCCATACCTGAGGTAGGCCGCGATGGCGGCGGCGGAATAAAGCCTCTGTAGACGTGCTTTTGGAAGCCAACCTTCCCCATACGTTGCCTGAGGGGTTCCGGCAGTCAGCGGTGTCGCTCCTATGTTAGGGGCTGCTCGTGTAGCTGCGTAGGAGCCGCGGATCGGGAGACGGGGACCGGAGCTCTTCCTTTACACGTCCGCCATCCCGCACGCCGCGCATGCGCTCCTTGTTTTCTGTATTTATATTGTTTAATGGTGTTCCCTCCCACACCCTCGGTATACCATGTTGTATGTTTTTTATATCATAAATTAAAAAAAAAAAAAAAATGGTGTTCCTCACTTACAGCACCTACCTTGTGTTTCCTAAATAACACATGTGCCTAGGGACCGATTTTCAGAAAAAATAAAAAGTGAAACAGCGGCCCACAGCAACCAAAAAAGAGACTGTTCCTGCTTCAAAAGAATGTCAGCTGATATTCTGCAGTCTAGGTACAGTTCATGTTCCTTCTGCACAGCTGATAGGTTACGCTCTGCGGAATAAATCAACCAAAACTACAATTTTAAATTGTCAGCATAATTGTAAGGGCTTGTGTGATAGTCTTGTACTAACTATACCAATGTGCTGAATAATATTATGAATGTGGATATGAAGGGAAAGCTGAACGCTCAAAGATTTTTGAATACAAAATATGATCAAAATATCAACCAAGGAGTTTTGCACTTTCTCTTTTAAATAATCATCATCACTATAAAAAAGTGCTAACAGTGCAGAAGGAACAAAAATATTACATTGTGTAAAGAAACAACACATGACATAAAAACAAAACCAATTTTGCATAATGTATATATTGCTGCTTGAATAACTCATAATAAATAAGGCAGAAATAAGGGTGGAGCTTATCAGGCTGATTTCATCACACATTCTGGCGGGCGGCATTCTGTGAATCCTACATATTGTTTACTTATTCATTGTGGGTACCCATTATTCAGTTTATTGAAATCTATTTCTGTGAGTTTTACTATAAGTTTGTCCTCTCCTTCTTTATGATCCATACACCATATTTTATGGAAGAGGTATTATCTTGATAAGGCAGTGGTTTTGGATAGAGTGTGAGCGCTTATTCATATGGTTGCTGTTACATTGGTTCTTCATGATATGTTATGTACCCTTTTGACCTCAGTTATGAGGTCTTAAAGTAGTTCTAAAGCTAAAATGCTTTTTACCTTAATGACACTTGCTGTGTACTCTCCCTTCCCCCCACACCCCTCCTCCACAAACACTTACCTGAGTCCTATGTTGATCCAGTAATGTACTTGTCTGCAGGTCTTCTCCCCTGTCTTTCTCTTCTCACAAGAGGATTGGCGAGCCATTGGCTCCTGCTGCTGTCAATTAAATTCTGTGAGCAGGGGCGGAGCCGAGCTGCACTGTGTGCGTCTATGCGAGCCCACATGTCTGTCCCATAGCAAGCAGCTTGCTGAGAGGGCAGACACAGAAAAGAAGCTGCCAAGATTACCAGCTGGGGGGACCCCAGAAGAGGATGTTTGGGGCCACTCTATGCAGGTGAGTATAACATGTTTATTATTTTATTTTAAATAAATTCCTAAAGCTTCTGCTGAGAGGCTTGCATTTTCATGTGGTGGTGGAAGCACTGAAGTAACCACGTGTGGTTACATCCTTCACTTAGCACTATATTTTGGACTTTATGTCGAAGATTATTACTTTATTGTACATCACGGGACACAGAGCAGCATAATAATGACTATCTGGGTTATATGCTACCTTTAGGTGATTGGACACTGCCAACCAATAGAAATAAATTTCCCCTCATATAACCCCTCCCATACAGGAAGTACCTCCATTTTTTTTCGCCAGTGTCTTGAAGGTAATGGTCATGGCTGTTTGAAGCTTTTCAAAATGTAATGATGTCCCAGTAAACGGCGTTGTGATCGGATTCATTCGAATGGCATGAAGGCTAAAATTGATGGTACCTGTGCCTCTTGGGAAGGAGAGAAGATTCCTTGAGGTTTTGCCTGTAATGCAGCCTTATAGCACTGGGCCCTGCATGATGGAAACCTGTGCAGTGTAATGACCAAGGTGCTTTCCTGCAGGGTGCTATATGGGTCCAGGTGAGTGGACCCCAGATTGAGGGGGACCCAGTTTCTCAAGGTCTTTATGACAAAGCTCGCTGTGATGGGTGAAGATTGGACTCCTGTTATGTTCAGAGTCCTGCAGCAGGAATGGTAAGTCTGCATTTGTTTGCAGTTTCTCTTTAAAAAAAAAAGAGTGAGAGAGATCTGACTGTCCTCCCGGGGGCCACTGGGAGCAGTGTGCCGTTAAATCATGCTATGTACTCTTACTCATGTGGACTGCGGTTTATCCTCCAGCCACTAGAGGACGCAGGCTCGCTCAGTATGGTTTATTTGTATATAGGCAGGAAATGGAAGGGCGGCCATGCCATGTGGCAACAGGTTCAGTTGACCTCTGGAAACATAGCAGCAGCCTAAAGGTACTAACAAAGTGTGGGTGCTTACTATGGGAGAAATATGTGACGATACATCATGATTTTATGCTGCATACTTACTGCTTATCCGGGGGGACTGTACAACTGAAAGTTAAAAACACCCCGTGGATGGTTAGCAGTTCTCTTAAAGTATTGACTGCTCTATAAGCAGGTGCAGCGTAGTATACATGCTTGCAATCATGTTGCTTAAATGCATGTTTAACTATACACATTTGGGAAAACGTGGGCAGGTCTAGGTGGGCCCAACTTAAGCAGGTGCTTGCAAAACCTGCTGAAACAGCACAGTTGCTAAAAATGCACAATTGCACAAGAAAGCATGATTGCACAAAGATGCATGTTTATTTGTGTTTGCAGAAATGTACAATAATTTACATGTTCATGGTTGCATAGAATGCATAATCCCATAGAGATGCATGGTTATTAATGCTTGCATAAAGATGCAGGTTTGGACATGTTTATATTAATGGACATTTTACATAAATATGCATGGTTGCTTAGAAATATTTGATCACATAAAGATGGTTGATTGTATAAAGATACATGATTATACATGTTTTGCTTGAATATACATGGTTATACATGTTCTCATGGGGAGTTGTTTGCCGAGGGCAGATCCGCTTTGCAATGCGGGTGCACTTGGGGGTGCAGTCACTCTGAATCTAGGGGGTAAATCTGAAATAAGGGCAAGCTCTGCTGATTTTGTCGTCCAATCATGTGCAGGCTGAAATGCTGTTACCAGGTGTGGGAGTATCTAGGGCCATCCATCATCGGATGTCGTGGCCCAGGGGTACAAGATCACTATTTGGTCTTTGGTTTATACATCTACAGGATTTTACCAGATTTATGTCAATCATGTAGAAAATACTGCCTTTGGCCTCAGTGTATTACAAATAATGATGTAGGTCATCCTTTGGTGCCAGTTTATATAATAGTGTCTCCCTCCCCTCAGGGGCATTGCTTTGGGACATCCCAGATAGTCATTATTATGGTCCTCTGTATCCCGTGATGTACTATAAAGAAAAATAGATACAGCTTACCTGTAAAATATTTTTCTTGGAGTACATCACGGGACACAGAGGTCCCTCCCCTCTTTTCTGGGATCTTCATTGCTTGCTACAAAAACGGAGGTACTTCCTGTATGGGAGGGGTTATATGGGGGAACTTTCTTTCTATTGGTTGCCAGTGTCCAATCACCTAAAGGTAGCATATAACCCAGATAGTCATTAATATGGTGCTCTGTGTCCCGTGATGTACTCCAAGAAAAGGATTTTACAAGTAAGCTGTATTAAAAATCAATTGTTTTACGCATTTGTTGTTTTTTTATGTTACTCGTCTCTCCACACTAAAACATTTATGGTTTTTCATGTTTTTATTTTTTAATTTTTTTTTTTGCATTGCTAGCACTTTGATGTTAATGAATATTTAAAGAGTGATACACACGTGTAATATTTGTGTTGGTTTTCATGTCACGTGTTGTCTCTTTAAACTGTTTAATATTTCTGTTCCGTCTTCATTGCTAGCATTTTTTTAAGGAAATTAAGGTATTTTAAAGGGAAGTGCCTGTACACTACTGGGTAGATGCTATAGGCAAATGCCACATGCTTTATGCATGCAGGTTGTATTAAAGATCAGATCCTTTTGACATTATTCTGAATACATTAACCTGCATTTCACCTCCCTCTGAGCTGAATTTTGACAAGCTGCTTTTGCATTGCTATTGTCTTATATGGGTTAAGAAGCCATTAATCTAAACCCTAAGCAAGGTGTCAAATGTACTGTTGAAATAGTGAAACCTTGCCTTACCTACCAAACTGTCTTAGGCTGCCCATAGATGGATAGAATTTTGAACCGAAATTGTTAGGAAAATGGGTACAAAAATTCTCAGAGCAGTTGAATGTCATTCAAAAGTTTTTGTTTGCTTTCAACATTTGATTTTAGATTGAATGGACCTTACCAGACAAAAAACACATTTGCTATTAGAAATTTGTTCATTCTGGAAACGTTTTCAATCCTTTGTCCATCAATTTCTCACCACTGCGGTCTAAAATGAATGTTGATCAACCCACATGATGAGGACATTTTTTTTTTTTCTCAGAACATTCTTTTCCTAAGTATATTTATTTGAAATTCTACCTCTCTATGGCCAGCTTTATGATCCAGATATCCATATAGCACAGCATAGTCAGGTAAGGTATAGCAGTTTCCCCCACTTTCAGCATTAAAACGTGGTGTAGGCTTGCTGATTGGACTGTGTAGGACAAGCAATACACTAGTTAGTCTTTGCTTTGTCTCTTGTTTTCTCTTCCTGTCACAAAAAGAACAGTGTCTTCTCCACTTTCAGTATTAAAACTTGGTACATGTTTGCTAATTGAACAGTGTAGGACAGTCAACACACTAGCAAGTCTTTTGCTCTTTTGTCCCCTCCTGTCACAATGTGAAAAGTGTTAAAATGACAGAACTGTCATATACCCTAAAACCTGACTTAATCCTAGATATGGCACCCCTTCTTTGTATTCCTGCTGCACTGGAAAACACAGTAAACTAAGGAAAATAGGTACTCATGCAAGATGCATTGAAAACAACATTTTTTTTAAAATATTTTTCTCGTTCATTGAGGGAGTGTTTAGAGACATTTGATTTGCGCTGTTGGCTACAGGAGGAGTTTCACAGAATTGTGACTTCTCTCATCGGTGCTTGAGCTAGTCTACTTGTACAGCTATCAAGATCATATCCTCAACAATAGCTTTCAAGGCTATACCCAAACAGCATTAGGCTAGGCAATTGCAGGGCCTGCCTAGAATGTCAAACTCCAGGCACAGGGCTATGCATTGAAGCACTTTCCAGACCTTTGGGTACTGTATTAGCTGCAGATTCATTTTTTGGCCTGGAGCCTCTGGTGTGACCCTGAATATTTATTCATCAGTAGGCCATGTGGGCTTGGCATCAGGAGCTACTAATTGGATTTCACAAAAAGGGTTAAAACGCTGAGTATTGTGTGCACTCGGTTTTCACGATTCAACACTAGGTAGCATCTTCTCACTACTGCTTCTAATTGCAACAAGTTTTCATTTATGCAAGTCCTTGTTGCCGCTTACAGTGACTCCTCCAGCAATTTGAACCTCTCCTACTTTTAATCGCTGGATACAGAGTACCCAATGTTTTATCTGTTATTCTGAGGTAAGTTGTCGCTGCCACCCAGTGCAATGTTTTGCCAGGTGTGTGGTAGCCACCACCCTCCATTAGGGAGACTTTATGGCCCCTGTAGACCTCAAGGATGTAGACCAGCATATCGGTAATTGTTTTGCTTTGGGTCAGTTTACATCCTTACCATTCAGCCTCTTCTGTACCCATGTGTTACCCAAGGTTCCAGCCCCTTTTCTTGTTTTGTTACTAGCCAAG
Organism: Lithobates sylvaticus; assembly: GCA_028564925.1. Lineage (NCBI taxonomy): Eukaryota > Metazoa > Chordata > Amphibia > Anura > Ranidae > Lithobates > Lithobates sylvaticus. The sequence continues at coordinate 200,610,229 of CM053030.1, read as the reverse complement.
GACAACCGCATTGTGGGCTATCTGGACAATGTCCTGTTGAAGAAACTGTCAATTTAAGTATTGGAAACCCCTAAAATGTTATGGTTGGATCCTGAACCTTCAGATATGCACTTTTGAGCCAACACAATGCTTGGAATGTCTGGGCCATATCCTTGAAACTCAAAAAAAGGTTTTTCTTCCACAGGAGAAACTTCAAACTCTCCTTTCATACTCTGACTCTTATGTCAAAGAGTCAAACATCCCTTTGCTTTTGCATGGGAATCATGGGGCTTATGGTAGCCTCTGTCGAGATTCCTACAACCGCATATTACTGTCATGGGAAAAAAACTGTTTTGCCTGCTGCTGGGGACACAATTGTCTTTTGATTGCTGGCTCAAACCCATCTCAGGAGTCAAGGAAATCCTTGTCAGAACATGTAAAGGGATAAAGCAGCAAGGGTACAGGAATAAGTGAAAACTTTACAAAATGCATTCACAGAAATAGCATCACTCATATTATAGTTGCCTGTGTCCAGGTTAGATGATGTATACAACCAACTATTGACCCCACAGTGAAAACATTTATAGTCAGTAAGCCTCAGTAACATTGGTGCCAGACCTGCTTGTGGAGGATGACCGCCAGCAGCATCCATGTGCATATTATGTGCACCTCAGACTAGTCACAGGTAAGGGTGGGCAGTGATGCGTCTACAGTGTTCCACCCCCTTTTGTCAAGTCTGCAACTTTAATGATGTTGTCGCCCAGATGCCTGACTGACAGCTCAGCCTCTCAGTACTGCTGAAAGCCTGAGCCAGGCACTCCCACCCCCTCCACAGCCCGGCTCTTCAGTGAACAGCACTGTAGTGGCAGAGAAGAGAGTGGTGACTGCATCAACCACTCTCTGCTCAATGAAGACTGGGAACAGAGGGATCAGAATCTGTGATTGCTCAGTTCTCAGTCTTATGCCGCGTACACACGGTCGGAATTTCTGATGGAAACAGTCCGATGGAAGCTTTAAATCCAAATTTTCCGACCGTGTGTATGCCCATCGGTCTTTTTCTGTCGGAATTTCCGCGGACTTTAAATTGAGAACCTGTTCTTAATTTTTCCGACGGAGAACCTTTCTATCAGATTTTCCGATCGTGTGTATGCAATTCCGACACGCAAAATTCTGACGCATGCTCGGAAACAATTTGACGCATGCTCAGAAGCATTAAACTTCCATTTTATAGTGCAGTCAAACGTTTTTTTAAGGCGTGGTGTTATTGACCGTCGGAATTTGGTGTGACCGTGTGTAGGCAAGACAGTTTGAGCGAAATTCCGACGGGAAAACCAGAGCTTTTTCGACGAGAATTCTGACCGTGCGTACGCGGCATTGGAGCTGGCATGGGACAGGTGCAACATTGGACCAATGTTGCAGTCATATAGGCAAGTGTGAATGGTTATTTATTTTTATTTTTTTATTTCCTACACTTCTCTTTTATTCTGTGCCACTGCACAACATGGATTTGTACAGGTATTAATGGTCATTATGAAGTCTTCCAGTTGTAGTGGATATTTGCATGCAGTAACAATAATTTCTATATTATTTACTGACTAACTAGGTGCTTGTATCTGTGTTTCCTGGTCAAATATAGATACATATGCAATAGTTATGTATTTTAACAACCTTATGCATACTTTTAACAACCAGTACAAATCTGCAGTTGCTATAAAAAGACAGTCTCAAAAGTGGATTGTTCAGATATTCCTGAGCCCTGGTTCACACCACTGCAACTTGTCATGTGACTTGGCAGTATAACGTCACATGACAAGTATCACCCTATTTGCAGCAATGCAACCGCTCAAATCGATGTGACTCAAGTCACAGCAAGTTTGAAAAAGGTTCCTGCACTATTAATGTGCGATTTCAGCATGACTTTCATTGACATCTGTTAAATGAAGTTGCATCGCACTGTTAGTCAGTTTTGAAGTAGCACAACTTCAAAGCCGCACTGGTGTAAACCACGGTGTAAAGCATGGGTGCTCAACCTGTGGCCCTCCAGATGTTGCAGAACTACAAGTCCCATCATCCCTCTGTCTTGGGAGTCATGCTTGTAACTGTCAGCCTTGCAATGCCTCATGGGGTTTGTAGTTCTGCAACAGCTGGAGGGCCACAGGTTGAGCACCCATGGTGTAAAGCAATCAATAATGACTTAAAATGGCACTGAATATTTTGTACAATTTGCTTATGACCATTTTTGCTGCAGTGTTATCAGAAGCTTGGAGTTAATATGTGGAATGGCAAAGCAACAATTATGTTATTGATACTGACACATAATCGCTAACAGAAACAGGGTGGGGCTTGAGGTTTCACCTCTTGTGAGTTATTACCATACTTCTTTCCCTCATTTATCAGCCATTATACAAATGATACTGTTTCCTATCGCACATCATCTGTCAATGTACTTGCTTCTCATCTATCTCTCTGTCTACTTAACTTATCCATGTGTTTGCATATCCTGGTGCCAGGCTGTGAGCTAATTTTTATAAAGATAGCCAATCTGTATTTATTTACATACTTTATATACAGTATGCTTTGTACAGCAATATGCACTGTGATATAAGATTCCTTTGGACACTGATTAATTACACAGTCAAGCAGAATGCATTTCACTAATATGTGAGAATTGAGACATGCATGTAAATTTGTAGCAACATAAATATCCTTTAAACATTCTATGTTTAAAGTCCATGTGGATTGCCTATGTCTTCTATATGGGCATGTTTATTAGTCTGTTGGGCTCGATGCACATCTATGCATGTTGCTTTTGAGCGTTACTGCAGTGCTTTTTGCGGTGCTTGCCGCGTTTTTGGACACGCTATTTGACCGCAATTTGCATTTTGTGGGGTTTTTTTTTTTTTACACTGTGCATAGCTGGTTGCTAAGGAGGGGGCCAGGAAGCCGGCCACCGCGTCCTTAACAACCGATGAGTCATCAGTTGTCAGTGGGCTTCCCGCTGAATGTAAAAAAAAAGAATTGCCGGATAAAAAAAAGCTAAGAGAAAAAACAGTGTGCCCCCCCCCCTCCCCCAGGTCCATACCAGGCCCCTGGGTCTAGTATGGATGGTCAGCGCCCCCCTCCTGAACCATACTAGGCCTCATGCCCTCAACATGGGGGAGTGGGTGCTTTGGGCAGGGGGGCTCTGCGCCACCACCCCAAAGCACCTTGCCCCCATGTTGTTGGGGACAAGGGCCTCTTCCCGACAACCCTTGCCTGGTGGTTTCAGGGTTTGCGGGCGGGGGGCTTATCGGAATCTAAAAGCCCCCATTTAACAAGGTGGCCCCAGATCCCACCCCCCCCTTTGTGAATGAGTATGGGGTACATTGCACCCCTACCCATTCACTAAAAAAAAAAGTTGTGTTAAATACAGTAGACAGTTTTTATTAACATTAAACTCTTTTATTAAAAATCTTCTTCTTCTCCACTTCTTCCTCCATTTTCTCCTGCATCTTCATCCTCCGATCTTCTCCTTCTCCCCCTGCTTCCTCTTACGCTCTTTTTCTGTCTTCTTTGTCTGGTGTTGTTCTTCCTCTGCTGCCACTCCCGCTGCCGACCCTCCTCTGCTGCGTCCCGCTGATCTGTCTGCGCCAATGTCCTTCATTTCGTAAATAATGATGGGGTGTGGCAATTATATTATGTCATCCAGAGGCCACGCCTCCTTGCTGCCATCACCACCCAGGGCATGATGGGTCTGTGATGTCACAAGGGGTGTGGCCTCTGGATGACATAATATGCCACACCCCCATCAAAGAAATGCAGGACATTGGTGCCGAGACAGATCAGCAGGACGCAGCATCGGTGGAGGGCCGTCGGCGGGAGCGGCGGCAGATGAAGAACACCAGACAAATAAGACAGAAGAAGAGCGGAAGAAGCAGCAGGGGGAGAAAAAAGACATGAGGATGAAGATGCTGGAGAAGATGGAGGAAGACCGGAGGAAGAAGTGGAGAAGAAGATTTTTAATAAAAGACTTGTCAAAAACTGTATTTGTTAACACTACACTACTTTTTTTTTTTTTAGTGAATGGGTAGGGGTACAATACTCATTCACATGGGGGGGCGGGATCTGGGGCCCCCCTTGTTAAAGGGGGCTTACAGATTCCGTTAAGCCCCCCGCCCGCAAACCCGACAACCACAAGGGTTGTCGGGAAGCGGCCCTTGTCCCCATCAACATGGGTCAAGGTGCTTTGGGGTGGGGGGCGCAGAGCCCCCCCGTGCCCCAAAGTACCCATCCCCCCATGTTGAGGATACATGCAGCCTGGTATGGTTCAGGAGAGGGGGGGGGGGGCGCTCGCTCGTCCCCTCCTTTTCATGACCTGCCAGGCTGCATGCTCGGATAAGGGTCTGGTACGGATTTTGGGGGGACCCCCATGCCATTTTCTTTTTTACATTTTGGCATTGTTTTTTTCTCACTTTTTTTTTTTTTTTTTTTTTAGCCGGCATTTTTTTTTATATTGAGCGGGAAGCCAGATGACAGCTGATGACTCATCGGTTGTTAAGTACGCGGCAGCCGGCTTCCCGGCCCCCTCCTTAGCAACCAGTTATATACAGTGTAAAAAAATGAAAATAAAACACAAAATGCAAATCATGGCAAAATTGCTGTACTTGCGTTTTGGATGCGGGTCCATTGAATTCTATTACATGCAAAACGCTGCATTTTGCAGGAAAAAAAGTCCCAGACCCTTTCCTAAAACGCAGAGGCACAAACATGCATTGATGTGAACATGTTCTATAGGAACCCATGTTAAAAAATGTCCCTGCATTTCTGCACAAGGCATCAAAAAACGCATTAGTGTGAATCAAGCCTTAGGAAGAGATGATGTCAACAAATATATGTGGAATCGCTACAAGAGCAACATGCCGTTGATAGCACTTGTAGCACGGGTTGCAGTCCGTGCAAAATGGAATGTGAGAATGATCTGTAGATTCAGTTGAAGTTAGGTGGAAACCCTGATTCACCACTTTCCAAGTTTAACCTGTGGCCAGGCTATTGCTATGGGCATTTCACATTTGCATATTCTTACATACAATCAGTAAATGAGATTATCTGCATTGTTTACATTAGCGAGTGGAAGAATGCCAAGGGGAGTTGAGATGGCGAGATTAAAAGTGGACCTTTCCCCTTTGATTCAAATAAGTGTAATGTTGTAAGGCACCTTTCACCCTGAGATGGCTTCGAGCCTCCTTGGCACACTTTTTTTTTGGTTGGGGGAACCCAGCGTTACACCCGCTTGCATTAGACGCAGTTGCACTATGGTCCCTTTCACATGAATAGGGATGCGTTTGGCAGCGGTACCACTTTCGAAAAGTGACATGCTGTAAAAAAATTAGCACAACATGACCACTTCATGGTATACAAATATGTCTGCCAACATTGTTAACAAGCCAGTGGGCAGTTGGAGGACAGTAAAAATGTTAACCCCAATGCATGAATAAGCACTAGGGTTTAAACAATAGAATACATTTGGTCATGGGGTTTGCTTTAAATTCTATTGCTGTGAACTTTGAGAAGGAATTCCTCCACAGTGACTGTAGCTATGGCGATCAGTGCATTATGAACCATTTAAGGTATATAGCAAAGCAGGAGAGAGAGGGGCAACCTTCACTTTTTTAGGACGAAATGGAGATCTGTGTATGACCTAAAGTAAATATATGCTTTGCCAACATTGAAGGTGGAGGAAGAAGTTTAGGGGGGAAGTGACAGTTATGTGCACTAAACTAAGCTGCCTCTGTCTGCAAATGGCAATTGTTTTAACCAAAGGTGACATTTGTTCATACATTTTAATATTTGCTCAATAAGGAGTGATGGAATGTTGCAGTTTGTTCTTGAACATAGTTTCTGTTCTTCCTATAGTGAGATTCAGCCTTGACATCTGTATATCAATCTGAGCACTTATTTAGGGATGACATTGTATTGCAAGTACGTTAACAAACTATTGTTTACTATATCGCATTTAATTTTCAAATGGCAGCAATTTATGACTTGAAAGTCAGGCACTTAAAGAATCATGCATTACAGAAACCATGTTGATGAGAACTGGATTGTGGTGTGAGAGAGGTTAGCTGTGGCCCTAAACTTCATAAAGTAGTTAGCCCTGCTGGCAGAAATGGAGGGCTGTCTTTTAAAAATATTCACCTGTATACACCAAGGACATTGAAAGCTTTTTGTAATTGTTATTTTACATACTTTGAACTTGGTATTTCAATTGACAAGAATAATATCTACAGAAACAAAAAAAGTAAAAAATCTTTTGAACAGTGTACACAAGAACAAGTTCAAAATGCCAAAGAAAACATATTTTTTCCATGACATATAGCCTTGACAAACCTACATCCCCCATGACTCTCTACTTTTGTGAGCCATGTTTATAGTAGAGTTACTTGAAATTCTTTGTTGAGTGATGAAACACAAGAAAGAATAGCACAAACACCACCATAATGCAGTGTTTAAAGGATTCCGATTTATAAATCAAATATAAAAATATAAGCTCACAAGCATCAACACCACGAGAGGCAGGTCAGAAGCACTGAGTCACAACAAAGTTCTAATGTCCTGTTCATAGTCCGCAAGCAGGTTGCCTGGGGCAGTGGGGAAAACAACTTGAGTGTCCAAAGTGGGGGAAATGACAGTGCCCACTTCTGGGTAAGATGTCACAAGGAATGAAGCACTTTTCAAAGGGAGTGACTCCTCTCCAAGTGTTGATAAAGTATGTCAGGAGGAACTCCAGAACTGCCTTTGCACCCTTTTACCCCATGTTGTAAATTGTTGTTTATCATGCGTAAAAAGGACTGCAGAGAATGATCTATACTTGTGTTCAAGTTAAGAAGAATAGGATGGGCCTGTCTAGATTTTTTTTTAAATATATCTTTAAAACCCTAAGGTGCTGCATTCACACTTGAGTGTTTTTGCCCGAAAAACGCCCAACAAGCAAAATCCCATTCTTTTAAATGAACCCATTCACATCTGAGCGTTTTGTAGCCTGAAACAAAATGCCTGAAGCGCAAAAAAAGTACATTAGCTTCTTTTTGGGCAGATTACAGGTGTTTTTGTTCAGCTTTTTATGTTGGTGACCTTTTGACCTGTGCTAAAAAGTGGCAAAAAAGCAGTAAAAATTGCGGCAGAATCACGGAAAAAACACACAACTTTCTGCCTGAAAAGGAAGCACTCAGGTGTGAATGCAGCCTAAAACATCTTGCCTACCAGTTTTGATCTGCTGATTTTAATCAAAAAAAATGACTTGAGACTACTGTTTACAGCATGTTTGTCTGACTCTATTCCTTGTTATGTATATTCAATATGGTTAGACAATGTATTTATTAAGGTGGGCCCTTTTATTTAAAAACATTTTCCACTGTTTTATCCAACTATTTCCAGCACAGTTTCTAAAATTGCCTTACATACATTAGAGATTTTTTATTTATTGTTTTACTGTCTAGCCACTGATTGTCAAATTGAGAAGTGTTTCTATATTTAAAGGCATTTACAAAACACATTACCTTGCCAAGTCTGCTCAGGAGAAAATGGAAAATGTATGTTGTTTTTTCTGGACTACCCCCCCCCCCCTCTTTAATCTTCATAGGTAAAAACATATGAGTTTGCCCAGTGTGTACATAGGTTATTAGTGATCAGGTAGTGCTTTTACAGATTCAGAAAATAACACAACACCAGATAGTTACTAAATTAATGAGTAAGTACAATGTTGCATGCACAAATCATGATGGAAATTTAGACTAACAAATCTCTTTCTCTAAGGTTTTTACTGAATAGATCAAGCTAAACAGGAGTACACCAGCACTGAATTCAGACCCTTGGCTTATTGCCAGTTTTACAAAAAAATCATCCACTTCAAGCACTTGAAAATAATAGAAATGTCATAAATAATGGGGTGTTTTTCTTTGATTACAAAGATTTTCCTTCATCAGGAACCACTGGTTGTGTTTATTACTTATTCCTAATTGGAGTGATGTTAAGTGACCATGTAGATATTAGTACATTCTAAATACCATTTTACAATTTCTGCTTACTACCATGGAATTTTTTCTGTTTTACCTTTGCATAAAACTGCCCAAATGCATAAGAGGGTAGTTACGTATGTGACCATGTCTGACATTTAGCTGCATTTTAGACCCAGCATGTTGTATTTATTTGTGTTTCTATAAATTTTTCTAAGTATTGGGACACATGCATTTACACGCACATGAACTTTAATGGCATCCCATTCATGGATTAGCGAGTTAAGGGTGGAGGAACTTGACTGGCCTGCACTAGAGTCCTGACCTCAACCCGATAGAACACCTTTGGGATGAATTAGCGCCGAGACTGTGAGCCAAGCCTTCTCGTCCACATCAGTGCCTGACTTCAAAAATGCGCTTCTGGAAGAATGGTCAAACATTCCCATAGACACACTCCTAAACCTTGTGGACAGCCTTCCCAGAAGAGTTGACGCTGTTATAGCTGCAAAGGGTTGGCCAACTCAATATTGAATCCTATGGACTAAGAATAGGGTGCCATTAACGCTCGGTTGCGTGTAAAGGCAGGTGTCCCAATACTTTTGACAATATATAATGTATGTGTGTATTAGAGCTGCACAATTAATTGTCAAGAATCGTTATCACGATCTTGACTAAAGTGTTATACAATTCTTTCTATGCAAAGAATTCTCTCTGCTCTTCTGAAGCCACAGCCCTCAAAAGAAAGGAAGGAAAAAACTGGGCAGTCTGCCAAGAATCACAACATTCTTTATCAGTTGAACTTAAGTATAAACATTGTAATAATTTATCAATGGAATAGACTGTGTGCCATTGAAAAAAGTTTAACCACTTAAACACTAAACCTTTTTCTGACATTTGTTGGTTTCAAGTTAAAATCTTTTTTTTTTTGCTAGGAAATTACTCAGAACCCCCAAACATTATATATCTTTTTTTTAGTAGACACCCTAGAGAATAAAATGGTGGTTGTTGCAATATTTTGTCACACTGTATTTGTGCAGCAGTCTTTCAAATATTTATATATAGGTGTTTGTAGAAGTTTTTGGCTTCTGTGACAAACTCTCTAAATGGATGTTGAAATAAGTTGATGTGGGTATTAGTATACAATTCTGCCACAGATTTGATTTCAGCTGAGGTCCGTAGGTTGAGAGAGATCTGATAGTATAGGTTCCAACAATGAAAGAGGTAAGGCTTGCAATAGTATTTTCAGTTATCTGAGGGACAGCTTGCCATGTTTTTACAGTTGCATTAACCTTATCCAAGAAGGAATGAGGGGGGCAGAGTTAATGAAATAAAGCATTTAAAAGGATCTTTGGAATAACAAAGGAAGTTTTGTTGTGCTGGGTCCACCGATGATTGGCCTGGTTAACCACTTCAATACAGGGCACTTTCACCCTCTTCCTTCCCAAACCAATTTTCTGCCTTCAGTGCTCTGACTGACAATTACTCAGTCATGCAACACTGTACCCAAACAAAATTGTCATTTTTTTTACACAAATAGAGCTTTCTTTTATGTAATTGCCACTGTTTTTTTGTGATACAAGTGAAAAAAGAGCGAACATTTTGAAAAACACTTTTTTTTTGTAGTCTATTATAAAATTGTGCAAATAAGTAATTTGTGTTCATACATTTGGGCCAACATTTATATTTGTACTGCTACATATCTTTGGTAAACAATAACCCAAATTAGTTGATATTACTCTGAGAAAGTTGGCATCTACAAGCTATGGTGCCAATCATTAAAAATTGCTCACACCTGATGTACTGACAGCCTATCATTTCTTGAAGCCCTGAAATGTCAGGACAGTACAAACTTTTACAACTTTTTGGAAAGTAGACATATAATAATTTTTATTTTTTTAACACAAAATTGTCATAACCAGTTATTTCTCTGAAAACTCCCACAAAATGACCCCATTTTGGAAACCAAACACCCCAAAATATATTCTTTGAGGCATGGACTGCAGATGGGTACTTTGATGGCTTGCAGATAGGTACTCTGGGCTGGAGACGGGTACCCGGGTACTCTGATGGGCTGCAAATAGGGGTACTTGGGTACTCTGATGGGCTGCACATAGGGGTACTCATGTACTCTATTGAGCTGGAGACAGGTACTTGGGTACTATGGGCTGGTGACAGGTACTCTTTATTACTAGGGTGATCTGTGCTTTTCACTGTGCATTATAAATCAGTAATTCACTGTTACCACAATCTCCTCTTCACACATGATCGGTGTAGATAGTTACGGCAGTTTGACATTTGTGGCCGGTTTTGATTGGACACCTATGGTCATGAGGGAACGAGACAATTCTATTGGCTCTTTACCCTGATTTGTGATGGTCTGTGTCAGAGTGACAGGCCTCATCCTTGATCGCCGTGCTGTGCACCCCTGGGGGGGTGCACAAAGACAGTGCATGTGACCGACTGTGATTGGATAAAGTCGGTCACGTGGTAAAGAGCCATTTTCATTGGCTCTTTACCCTGATCGGGGATGGGCTGTGTCCTGAGAACTGGCAGATGTAATATGGACGCCCGCCTGGAGGGAGGGAAGGTTCCTGCCAGTGTCATTTTACAATGGGACAGGTATAGTTTAAAAAAATATATACGGGATATGAGGTAAAAGGTACAGCTTGGCTAAGGCTATTCAACCGGCTGATGAGGTATGTGTAGAGCAAAGATCTCAATGGATACGTTGAAGATTCATAAGTAAGTTGGAAAAGTTAATCCAGAGTAGATTTAGTTGTAGGCGATACCAAAATAAAGCTTAAGGCCCACAAGAAAGGAGTTGTGGTAGTTGTGCTATTTTTAGTGTTAATCTAGAAGCAGATATTATAGCATGCAAGATTTAGTATAATTATTTTTTGTAAAGGGATATAGTGGTAAATAAATCAAGGGTGTGTTGTAGTGCAGGAAGAGAGCAGAGGGGTCAGATTATGTCATCAGCGTAGGGGCCAATTTTTTGTTTGGCGTTACCAATTGTGAACCAATCCTGAAAAAGGTGACATCTTTGGATTACTGCATAGCCAAAGCAGTGAAATAATCTGTCAGGTGGCACGGTCCTGAAGATTTATTATTCTGGTCAATTCATCTGAGTAGCCCAGATGTTTTCTCCCCTCTGTGAGCAGAGAGAGGGGGACTATTACATACCCATAGCCCAGTTGTGTAAGGCTGCCACCTGATCTTCTGTTAATTCTTTTTCAAAATGTTATCAGGTGGACATAGTCTACTGCTGATGCAACTTTTGGCTCCAAGGTTCTCACAGCGGTTCTCTGTTGTTGGGTCTTCTGACTCTTGTTTTCGGCCTGTTGAACAGTTCTGTTTGCTTCATTGCCACCAACCCTTTTTATTCATTGTTTGGGGGTAACCTATGGTATATGAATATTTTCCCTTTGTCCTGTACTGTACCCCACAAAATTTACAGGCAAGTTGAAATGACTTTTTTCACTCTTTGTCAATTGATATTGAAGAAGTACCTTTGAAACACATTCCATTGCAGATCACAAGGTGTTTAGATAACTATCATTTTAGGTCAGTAATCAAAACTGTACAATGGCAGAAGTACTGTTCATGAAAATATTCTGAAGGTAGTGGTAAGTACTCATGAGTCCGGTGGCTGCAATTGGGGTCCCAACTTATTGATTACTAATGGCTATAAACTAAGAACTAGTACCAGTTAATAATGCCCCACATACCTTACACATGTTCTCCTGGTAAATTGCATTTTAACATTGATCATTAGGAGTAAACAGTGTGCTCTAAAGCAGAATTTTTTACTCTTTTCTCAGTTTTTCCTCCTCGTAAAGCATCACAGAGCTTATAAAGTTTTTTTTTTTTTTTTATTCTAGTGATATACAGTATACCCAGTTGTTTTCAGACTGCAGAAGCTTGTTCAATCCAGTCACTGAAATTAAAGTTCTTAAACATCAGAAAATGGATAGCTTACTGAAAATCTAATGGGAGAAGCTGCCATGTCTTCTTTTTAGGCTTTGCAGATGCCTGCATGACCTAACTTGAACCTGCTGTGTTAATGTTTCTGCTGTGTGTGTTTTTCAGTAAGCCCTAATTTGAAATGTATTTTGTGCACAGAGAAACACTTAGCAAGTCAAAGCCTTAATGGTCCTACTGAACACTGTGGGGTTGATTTACTAAAGTAGCAGTTGCACTCATTTTCCACAGACCTTAGAGAATGTGGTGAAGCTTCACTTTGTAAAGAATACCCAATCGGGTGCAAGAAAAATAGACAAACAGTATTTCGCTTGCACATTATTGGATAATGCAGAGCTTCACCATATTCAGTAAACTCTGGGACAATAAGTGCACTTGCACAGTCTAAAGGCCCATACACATGAGCTGACTTTTTGACAACAAACATGCAAATGAGCTGTTTTAAGGCAACATCCGACCGTGTGTACGCTCCATCGGACAAACTTTTTTCAGTTTTCATCGGACGTTTGTTGGCTGTGCAAACGGACAAACTTTCCGGCAACAAAAGTCCGATGGAGCAAAGTCTGATCGTGTGTACAGAAAACCATAGGACTTTTGTACAAAGTACAAACATGCATGCTCAGAACCAATGCAAAAGATCAGACAACAATACAGAAGTTGACCAAAGGTGGCGGTAAAGAGCAGAAAAAAACACGTGATTTGGTGAAAGTCCTGCCGTGTGTATGCAATACAAGTTCACGACCGACGCCCTTTGTACAAAAATCCACAGGAAAGTTTGTACAACGTCATATTGTGTGTATGGGCCTTTAATCAGCCCTGTATGTGTGTGTGTGTGTGTTTTTTATATATTATTATATATATATATATATATATATATATATATATATATATATAATATATAAAAAATCTCCACACACTCTCACCGGCTACTTTATAAGGTACTCCTTGCTAGTACCGGGTTGGACCCCCTTTTGCCTTTAGAACTGCCTTAATTCTTAGTGGCATACATTTAACAAGGTTTTGAAAACATTCCTCAGAGATGTTAGTCTGTATTGACATGGTAGCATTATGCAGTTGCTGCAGATTTGTCAGCTGCACATCTGTGATTTGAATCTCACATTCCAACACATCCCAAAGGTACTCTATTGGATTGAGATCTGGTGACTGTGGAGACCATTGGAGTACAGGGAACTCATTGTCATGTTCAAGAAACCAGTTTGAGATGATTTGAGCTTTGTGACATGGTACATTATTCTGCTGGAAGTAGCCATCAGAAGACTGGTACACTGTAGTCATAAAGGGATGGACATGGTCAGCTACAACAGGTAGGCCATGTTGTTTAAACAAATCTTAGCCTCAGTTTACTGGTCTTAGCTGGCAGGAGTGGCACCCAATGTAGTCTTCTGCTGCTGTAGCCCATCTGTTTCAAGGTTCAATGTGTTGTGCGTTCAGACATGTTGTTCTGTATACCTTGTTTGTAATAAGGTTATTTAAGTTACTGTTGCCTTTCTATCGTCTCAAACCAGTCTGCTCATTCTTCTCTAACATCAACAAGGCATTTTCATGCACACAACTGCTGCTCACTGGATATTTTGGTAGGGTCAGAATTTGGCGTACACAACATGAAAGCACCCATACTGCCTTTTTTCAATGGTTCAGGCAGGTGGTGGTGTAATGGTGTGGGGAAATATTTTCTTGGCACGCTTTGGGCCCCTTAGTACCAATTGATCATCGTTTAAATGCCACGGCCTACCTGAATATTGTTGCTGACCATGTCCATCCCTTTAGGACTACAGTGTACCCACCTTCTCAGTTCTCGGTTTTAGAAGCAGCAGGGGACAGCTGTAGCTGGGATCAGTGCTGCAACCATCTAGGTGAATATATTTCTGTTTTTCATATTCCTAAACTTCTCTTTTAACAGACCTAAAAGGAGCAAATAGGAGAATTTCATTTTTTGGGGTTTACATACACTTTAAAGTGGTTGTAAACCCTTACAAACCACTTTGACCTACAGGTAAGCCTAGATTAAGGCTTACCTGTAGGTCCAATAAATATCTCCTAAACCTACATGGTTTAGGAGATATTTAGAAAAAGAGGCATCGCCGTCTACGGTGCATGCGCCGTAGACAGCGGTGCGCAGGCACACTGAGCATGCCGAGATCACAGCGATATGCCGCTTTCGTGCGCATGCGCGGGAGTGACGTCATTGCCGCTCCAGCAAATGACAGCGCTGGAGCGGCGAGACATGGAAGCCACTTCGGGATTGATGGCAGCGGCGGAGGTCGTGGACGAGGGTCGCTTCAGGGGCTGAGTTCTCAGGTAAGTTATTCATAATGAGCTAGTATGCTGTGCTTACTAGCTCATTATGCCTTTTGCCTTGCATGTTCCGTTTTTTTTTTTTTGTTTTTTTTTTTTTTAAAGGAGGCTTTACTTCCGTTTTAAGGCTTTCAACTTTAAACTGTCTTACTCTTATTGTCACAAGAGCCCCATAACTTTGACCCATAGTATAACCATTCTGTGTCATATGATATCACAATATGTGGTTTTCAAATGCATTCCAACACATTCCTAACTTTACAAATGCTTATGCAGTTAGATGTGAGAACCTTTAAGGCAAACTTCATCCTAATCAATCTACTTTGTTTGCTTAGGCCTGGTGGTGTCATTGGCTAAGGGTGATATATGGAATAGTGTGTGTAAGGCCAGTAGAAACTCACCAGCCACTATATGATTTGTATTTCTAAGGTTTTGCATAATGGTGTGTGCTTTTCTATACCTAAGCATGTTATCACTGGCAACACATAGTTGCAAGATTTTTTATGGTAATTGAAACCATTAAAACTTTTTTTTGAAGCAGAATTGCTGACTGCTGGTCTTTAGACTGTAATGAGCTACACATTTATCATCTATAAATAACTCAAAGAAACTGGAATGAAGTCCACAATTACATTTTATATTGTTTAACCTCTTTACAAATAGTCCATTGTGCGAGTATGCAGCAGTTTCAATAAGATGCAGTATATACTTCATTTTTAGAAACATGTTTCTGACAGTAGCATGTTGAAGCGCTTGCAAGAACGGCTTATCTGCTAATTCCTTCTGCGGTATCCAACTAATGCTTTTGTGAGATTGTAAAATGAGAATACATTATGTGCATTGAACGCATCCAATTCCCTGTTCCTCAAGTGTAGAAAAACAGATGTCTCTCCCCCTTGAGAGAAATTGTTGTGTTTTTGGCAGGAATTATGTGACACTAAAATTAAGGTTGAAGTGAGGCCACTGTAAACGTCTAATGCTATTAGATACTTTTATAATCTGTTGCATACGGAATGTTTTGGATACTAAAATAGTGTCTCAACACTGAGCTACCAGGATTACCTTGTATATACTGCATAAACAAATGCACATTAAACACCTTGATTACTTATCACTGCTTAAAAAATCAGTACTGTCTTACCTGCTCCATAAAATCCCTGAATTTTCTCTGTTATATCATGTGTTCTCTGATGTTTTTCAGTATCCTCAGCTAAAGAACAAATGGCTCTTCAGTGCCAGTAACTCTCCCTGTTTCTCCATGCCTGTTATGAAGTCATGGAGAGCTTTCATAGACTACAAGAAAACCAAAACTCTACCCTTGCAGTGGGGCTGACCCCCACACTACAAGTGTTAACTGCTCATTTCTGTTTAGGGAACAATAAAGCATTTTTTCCCGCCAGACAGCCCTTCCCCATGCTCTAGCAGTGGACTGTTCTTTGGCGTCCTTGCATCCAATTCAGTGCTCCGAGGACATTAGACATTAGACCATTGGAGTGCTGTGGGGATGAGGCTGCAGGGGACCAGTCTAGCAGCATGGAGGATCGGGTAAGTAAAAAGTGCTTTTCCAAATCCCCTAGACGTAAGCAAGCAGTTAACACTTGAAGTGCAGCCCCACTGCAAGGGATGAGTTTTTGATTTACTGGAGTTCAGCTTTAACTCAGAAGGTTCTTAGCAACCTCTGTGTGTCTCTACCGAGAGACACTATGAAGCATAGTGAAGGCAACTATTACTGGACATAGGCCACAACCAATGTAACGGTGGTCAAGCAAAATGTTCTGAAAAGCTCTTTAAAGGCTATTTCTGTCCAGACAAAACTTACTAAAGTAACCCGACAAGTTTCTTCTTTTGGCTGCACCAACTTTGCAGTATCTAAAGTGTTTGTATAGCCAAAACTTTTTTCTTGGTCTAGTTTTAGATAATGTAGGGAATGATTAGAAGTTTTTGTTTCTGTAATCTGTTCCTTCTCTGTCCTGGTGACCATTGTCACCAAACAAAGTGATGGGGAAATGGAGAATTATGCAGGTGGGGTGATATCTTCCAGTTGGGGAACAACTGTGTAAGTCTACATTCACACGACTGCATGGATGCAAATGGTTTGCCACATTCAGCGGCAACTAAATGCAGCCTGTGGTTGCAGCAACACTGAGACATGGGCGCATAGAAAATGTCCTTTATCTGCAGCCAGTTCCTGCAATGACAAAACTCCACAGAAACACTAACCCTGAACATACACGTGCTGTGTTCTGGGTGGGTCAGAGACTTTAATCATCATCTAGGTGGTGTCAGGTCACCCTGAGGCTAGGTGACAGATGCACACCGTAGGGATCAGGAGTGCACCGCAAGGTAGTGGACCCTATGGCTGACTGCAGCGGACAGGAGTCAAGGTGGTACAGAAGAAAGGGCCGCAGGACCCCAAGACAGATCCCACCGGGGTTAGAGCATAAGAGTCCCTTGGGTGCGGAGTCTAAGAGCCAGCTGGTGTTCACCAGAGCCTCTAGTGGCGAGGATGGACTGGGCTGCAACTGGCTCCAGGTCGCGACCCCCAGGGACCCCACACTCACACCCACAGTAGGCAACAGGAGGACAAATATAGTAAGGGATACGCCAAGGTCTGGGCCACAAGCAGACAAGGACAGCAAGGTACACGCCAAAGGTTCAGGGTCACAGGCAACCAGGGATAGTCAGGGACACGCCAGAAGGTCACGGTCACAGGCAAACAGGGATAGTCAGGGACACACCAAAGTCGGTAACAGAACAACAGCAGAGCACACGGCAGGTAACAGCCAAACACACAAAGGTTGATCAGCAATGTTGGCCTGCAGTGCACAGGTTAATATAGAGTCCTGTGATAGGAGCTAGGGTGGAGTCCTGCCAGAGGAGGGATATAAAAGCAGTCAGGTGATGGTCGGCTGGTCTCTAGAGATGAACACATGGAGACAGGTAAGCAGACAACTCTATTGCATAACCATGACAGGTGGGTTACATGCCTTTGCCATTAATGACCACTGTTGCTGCTCACACACAGTTTGTGCATGCAGCATTTAGACCCGCCGATGAGAGGTCACACTTGTGCAGCAGTTTGCGTTCCCTCCCCTCACTATGGAGAGATAACCTTTCAGTTCCTGTCTTGTCTCTGGGATGGAAAGTAATGTCCCCAATGGCGTGTATATGGCAAAAAATAAACTGACAGGTGTTGTAATCCTTACTCTTATCAAAAAAAAAAGGCTATACATTAAAATCATTCATAAGTTCAATTTGAATGGGTTTTAACTTTAGCACATTTTGATATGGATTTTGTTTGTATAACTTTTTTTTTTTTTAGGTGTTTAACAGTACATGCATTTTTGGGCTTTTACCCAAAATAAAATAAATGTTTATACCTTCATTCATATACAGCAGAGCAGATGAAAAACCATAGTGTTTGAGGACACAGCGTTGAAGAAATATTCTGCTACCTCTATGGGGTTTATGTGGCTTTAGCAAACTGTCCTGTTGTGAGATTTAAAAGTGTCAGTGATGGCAAAGATCATTCCAGCTTTTTTGCCCGAAGCCTTCAGAATTCAGGGGGGCTGAAACAGCAAATTCTAGGTATTTTAACCTGAACATCTAGTAAATGCTACAGTTATGCTTTATGGTAGAGCCTGTTAACATTATTTTCTGAATCTAATATTACCCTTCCAGACTGAAACTGTATGTCAAGATTGATCTTTCATTGCCGCTGGCTTCAGTCTGGTAGTCTTTACAGCTAAACTTCACTCTTTCAATTAACATTGACTTTTTTTAATCCTCATGCTGCCAGCTCTAGTAAATGGATAGGAAAGTATATCATATTTACTTTATTTTAAACTTCTTTTTTTTCTTTAAATTTTTTTTTTACATTTCTTCAGTTACTTCTTGGTTTTCAGGTCTGGGCAAAATTGTCAAAGATCCCAGGAGTCTTCATGCAGGGTTTCCTCAGCAAAGCACAACCTTTTGTCTGCATGCCTGAGCTAAAGGTAGATGGGTAGTAAATACTACACATACATACTATACATCCCAAGGGTTTTCTTATCTAAGCACAACCTCCTGTCTGCGTGCCTGAGCTAAGGGCAACTGAATTCCAAGAAGTAAAGGCAACATGATTCATTTGGCCATAGCTAGAAATGCTAGGGGGTGTTTTCCACAGTGATTTCTCAGCAAAATAAAGCATAGAGACATGGATGGTTGAGTTTTCATTCAATAGTAAAATTGAATTAAATAGCGTTTGTGATGATCAGGAAAAATGCAGTTAGGCTTTAAAAAAAATCAGTCATTTGATTCTAGAGCAGGGGTTGGCAACCCCTTAGTCATGATCTACCCATCGATCGTGGGCAGGTGGCAGATAGTGTCCTTTCCTTGCCGACCCCTGGAACCTGGTCAGGAGCAGTGGTGGCATTTCCTGGAACAGATCTTTAAAAGGAAAAAAAACAAAGTGCCCAACCCCAGTGATCTGTGTTCTTTCATGTTGTTTAGGTAGATCTCCGCCTCTCAATCTCAAGAGGTTTTTTATAGCCCATAATGTATTATTTAAGGAAAATGAAACATCAATTCCAGGTATATGTAAGAAATTTAAATTGAATGCTTCCCTTGGTTTTTCCATGTGCAAGTTACGGTATGTTGACTCGTCGACCAATGAATGTAACATATTCTGATTGGATTAACACAGATTAGCTGGTGTATTTGTATAGAGTAGGTGTGATAGATTTTGTGAAAAGTCAGGGAAGAGAGTTAAGTGTTAATGTAACACTTCATCAGACTTGTGAACAGAATAGGTTAGTGTTGACTTACTATCAGTTCTCCTGATCTAGAACATGTTTTCTCACCTCCCTTTGTAATATTCTGAGCACACATTGATATATACAGTTTGTTAATCCATGTGAATTCACACCTTTACACTAGTTTTCCCTACATGTTTTATACAGTTCACTCTTGACAATAATCAATAATATAAAAGATATTTTTATTTTTTTTAATTCATGGTTAGTAACTATATGTGTGCTATTAAATGTGTTCTCTGCTTTTGCCAGTCATTTTCATTTAGCCAACACCATAGAGGTAGGTGCAAAATTCTCTAAACTTGTTATGAAGCATCATTTTATAATGATACTAAAGTTAAACATGTTTTTTTTTTACCTTCATGCATTCCTTGCATTAACCACTTTCAGACCGGACCAATTTGCAGCCAAAGGACCAGGCCCCTTTTTGCGATTCAGCACTGCGTCAGTTTAACTAACAATTGCGTGGTCGTGCGACGTGGCTCCCAAACAAAATTGACATCCTTTTTTTTCCCACAAATAGAGCTTTCTTTTGGTGGTATTTGATCGCCCCTGTGGTTTTATTTTTTGCGCTATAAACAAAAAAGAGCGACAATTTTGAAAAAAAACACATTCTTTTTTATTTTTTGCTATAATGAATATCCCCCAAAAATATATAAAAAAATTTTTTTTTTCCTCAGTTTAGGCCGATACGTATTCTACATATTTTACATATAAGCGATTATTGATTGGCTTGCGCAGAAGTTATAGCGTTTACAAGATAGGGGATAGTTTTTATAGCATTTTTATTAATAATTTTTTTTATTAGTAATGGCGGCAATCAGCGATTTTTATTGTGAACTCGACATTATGGCGGACACCGAACATTTTTGACACATTTTTGGGGCCATTGTCATTTTTACAGCAATCAATGCTGTTTAAATGCATTGATTCCTGTATAAATGACACTGGCAATGAAGGGGTTAACCACTAGGTGGCAGTGTAGGGGTTAAGTATGCCTAGGGGTGTGTTTCTTACTGTGGGGGGGCATGGCTGTCAGCTAGTGAATGCTGATCTCTGCTCCAATCACAGGGAGCAGAGATCGGCGTCACTAGTTGCTAGGCAGAACGGGGAGATGCTGTTTATTTCCGCATCTCCCCATTCAGCCTTCCCGCGGCGATCGAGTCTGCAGGACCCGGCCTCACAGGGGTCCCGACCGCCTCCTTTACGTCAGCAGAATGGCATGGCTGGGCAAAAGCACGTACCCGTACGTCCCCTTTAATTGCCCAGCCGTGGGTCGCACGCGCAACCCGGTCGGGAGCTCCGTGACCGGGTCACAGAGCTGAGGAACGGGGAGAGGTCTGTGTAAACAAACCTCTCCCCGTGCTTCCTATACTGCCTGTCACTGATCGGCTGTTCCCTGTCATCGGGAAAGCCGATCAGACGTCAGCCACGCCCCCTACTGTAAAAAAACAACACACATGTCACACTAACTACTCCTCGCCCCCTAGTGGTTAACTCCTTCACTGTCCTTTACATAGGAATCAGTGCATTTAAATAGCACTGATTTCTGTATAAATGACAATGGTCCCAAAAATGTGTCAAAAATGTCCGATGTGTCCGCCATAATGTCGCAGTCACAATAAAAAACGCTGATCGCCGCCATTACTAGTAAAAAAAAAATATATAAATAAAAATGCATAAAACTATCCCCTATTTTGTAAACGCTATAACTTTTGCGCAAACCAATCAATAATCGCTAATTGCTTTTTTTTTTTTACCAAAAATATGTAGAACAATACGTATCGGCCTAAACTGAGGAAAAATAAAATGTTTTATATATATACGCTCTATTTTTGTTTATACCGCAAAGAATAAAAACCGCAGGGGCAATCAAATACCACCAAAAGAAAGCTCTATTTGTGGAAAAAAAAAGGACGCCAATTTTGTTTGGGAGCCACGTCGCACGACTGTGCAATTGTCAGTTAAAACAACACGGTGCAGAATCGCAAAAAGGGGCCTGGTCCATTGGCTGCAAATTGGTCCGGGGCTGAAGTGGTTAAAAATACACTCAAATTGTAGTGCACACAGACACAATATAATACACAACTTTTAGTAGATGCCAGAATAGCAAGCCTTAAAATTGAACAGCAAAGAAACGCCCGTAGCCAAAAAAAATGCCAATAGTTGCTACTTTAAAATCCTCTACAGCTCGTCACTTAGAGTTAAATGTGCGCTCCAGCGTGTGATACACATTGTGTGGTGCAATCAACGTTTTTTATATGTATACACTTAAACGGCTGAACCCCAGGATTAGCAAATATTTTCATATTTAAATATAAAAGCAATGTCTATTGTTTGATCTGGCGTGCATTACTATTTCCAGATCTGTGCAGTAATCCAATGTGAAACTTTGTCTTCGTGCAGGATCTAATGCAGACTAATCTCTTCTGCTCTGTCCTTGTGCAGGGTGACTGGTCTTGTATTCCCCCCTAATGTAGTTTTCTGCAGGCAGTCTGTAGTGAGTGGGGCCCCCTGGGTCCCTCCAAAAGTTATGCTCTGCACAGGTGTTTGTAGTACAGGGAAGATGTCACATTTCTACATTTGCAAGGTTTGTAAAGGAAATTGGTGCACACAAAGTGGTTTTATAGTGTTTGTGGCTATTCAGTAACAATACAAGGCTTATATAGCCAATCATGAGATGGAAAGAGTGGCAATTAAACCTGGTGAGTAAATATCCTTTGGGAAGCGGGTGTCACTGAAGCACGTAGTGTTGTGTGGAAGTTTCACAAGTTAGGAAAACTATTTTATGAAGAACATGCAATTTGGACACTTTAAGGGAATCACGAGGTAACACTGGGTGTTATGTTTCGTAATATCTTTACAATTGGATGGAGTTCAAGTCTGTGTGCAATGTTGTGATTTTTAGTTTAAACAATAGACTGGCGGGAACATTACACAGTGGTGGTAGTTGGGCACCCACGCTGTGGATTTAAATCATGAGGAAAACTTGACTCATGCTGAGCCTAGCAGTCACCAGAACAATCTAGCTGAGATCTTAACCACATCTAGTAAACTTGCAACTTGTTTATTTTGTTTTAACTCCTTGACAATGGACTTTAGACTACAAAATTATAAGATGCAGTGGTATGCCTTGCATTAAGCTCATTAACCCTATGTTCTTTAATTCCTCTTATGTTTGGAAAACACAGTGCAGACAATGTGCATGGGGAATTCTATTTTTTTATTTTTTTTTATTCTATGCTGAGACTTGAAACACATGTTTGTTTCATCTTTTTTTCCAATCATGTTTTTTTCCCCTTATTGAAGAGATCAATCCTCAGACTGTAATCTATTTATTACGTACACCCTCCTTAAACCTTCTCTTCTGTCACTTTTATTTAGGTCTAAGCTACAGATATGTATATTTAGCACAATAACATATGAAACAGTCCAGATATAAAAATGTGTAGGTCACGTCAAGAACAACTTTGAAGTAAAACTTAACACCAACTTTTTTTTTTTTTAAGATTTGGATAGACTACTGAAGCGGTACAATAACCATATTATATTAGTGTTCATATTACCTGTGTGACAGTGAATGAAAAAAAAGGGCAAATTCAAAATTGCCACTAGAACAGGGATAGGTCTGCCCTCACCACCAATCTACTAATCATGGTTGCAATGCCCTGAAACAGGCTCTTTAGAAAAAAATCATTTTTATGTATATACAGCCGTGGCCAAAAGATTTCAGAATGACACAAATATTTATTTTCACAAAGTCTGCTGCTTTAGTTTTTGTTTTTTAGTTCTTTTTGTCAGATGTTACTATGGTATACTGAAGTATAATTACAAACATTCCATAAGTGTCACAGGCGTTTATTGACATACACACCTTTATTGCATAATCAATACCTGGAGTTTGTCAGAATTTGTGTGTTTTTTTTTTTTTTTTTTGTTCATTTGCCTCTTGAGGATTAACCACAAGTTCTCAATGGGATTAAGGTCTGGAGAGTTTCCTGGCCATTGACCCAAAATTGTGATGTTTTGTTCATCAAGCCGTTAACACTTTTGCCTTATGGCAAGGTGTTCCATCATGCTGGAAAAGGCATTATTCGTCACCAAACTGTTCGTGGATGGTTGGGGGAGCTCTAGGACAGGGGTAGCCAACCAGTGGCCCGGGGGCCACATGTGGCCCACGGAGCCCTCTGATGTGGCCCATGACCTCCTGCTCTGGAATGGTGGGTTAGCAAGCCCAGATCGCAGGTTGCCGACCTGTCATACCACAGCATCAGTGTTGTGAATAAAGCTGGTGGTAGAGGAAGAAAGCATCTGCAGAGCCCCATAAGCCGGTGCTTCCTGTACAGCGCTGGCTTTTGCCACAGGCAGAGTCTATGGCAAAGTTCAGTTAACCTGCAGGATAGACACAGATGCACTACGCTGCACCCGCGGTGTGGGTAAACCACAGCACATCAGTGTGAAAGCAGTTTAGGCTCTTTTCACAAGATTGGCCCTACCCAATTGGACCCTCAATTCACCGTCCGTTTTATTCCCGCCTGCCTCCAATCCAATCCTCTAAAACAGGGATCCTCAAACTACGGCCCTCCAGCTGTTGCAGAACTACACATCCCATGAGGCATTGCAAAACTCTGACATTCACAGACATGACTAGGCATGATGGGAATTGTAGTTCCTGAACAACTGGAGGGCCATAGTTTGAAGACCCATGCTCTAAAACAAAAAAAATAGAAGGGAATTCATCGCCTTCCATCTGGGTGGATCGGAGGGCCTATAGAGTAGCCATGACCTGTCATCCGCCCGCTCCGCTCATTGTGGCCCACAAGTGGTTACCAAGTTGCTTAAGTGGCCCTCGCTCTTAAAAAGTTTGGGCACCCCTGCTCTAGTAGGATGTTTTTGTACCAGTCTTCATTCATGACTGTGTTCCTAGCCAAAATTGTCAGTGAGCCCACCCCACATATGAATGGTCTCAGGGTGCTTTTCTGTTGGCATGACACAGGACTGATGGTAGCACTCAACTTTTCTTCTCCAAACAAGTTTTTTTCTTGATGCCCCAAACAATTGGAATGAGGATTCATCTGAGAAAATTACTTTACCCCAGTCCACAGCAGTCCAATCCCTGTACCCTTTGCAGAATATCAGGCATACACACTTCCGAACATGTAATAATAGTTTTATTTTGAAGCATCATGTATTTTATTCCATTAATCTAATATTAAGCTCCAGCTTTGTGGTCAGTGATTGTGGTAACTACTTTTATTGTGATGCCTTTTTGTTCGGGCCCTTTGGTATAATGTGAACAAGTTTTAACCAACCTAGATCCAACAACAAGGCAATCCAGGCAGGAGCCTAGAACCCTGTGAAGGTTTTGGGAGCCCAGCGACCTAATTCATGTTCCTGCAGTAAATTGAGGTATAGCACAATTGGTCCAAGCTGGGCAGTTGTCACAAGGGAATGGAAGATGTACTTTTAGGCAGTTGCTATCTGATGGGGAGGGCCATGTCACTACATACCATGTAAATAGTATATCTTCTATGTTGTCTATTGCAGTCCTTATTAGTGTTAATCGAGTGAAAGTGTGTGTGTGTGGGGGGGTGCGGTGCTAGTGCTACCTTAGGGCTCCATCCTGTCTTATTCAATCTGGGTCGATATAAGGACTATTAAAACTATTTGTGCAGTTGATTCTTCCTGGTCTTATGCAATACTAAAATTGGTCAGTACTATCCATATAAATAAATAACTGCATGTTTGTAATTCCTCTCAATCCTGTATACTCCCCCTTAATTCTGTTGCTAAATAAATTTTTCCATCAACTGGATTCTTGTTTAGCTTAAAAAAAAAAGTGTTGTAGGGTGTAGTCCCTTTTAAAGGGGGTCAGTTTTAAGACTTTGTTGAGTACTCAGGTTCTCCGTTTGGCAGTGAACCCCATCATACCTGAACTACAAACTGTACTTGGTTTATTTTTGGCTCAAGAAAGCTCCATGGATGTTACACTAACTCTTTGCTAATTAGTGAGCCACTGACCTAATTGCAATAGTAGTTAGTCATATTTATATGGATGTGCTCTGTAATGTTTCCCAGCCAACTCAAGTAAAAGATGTCCTGACCTGTAGAATTTGCCCTCCTATGTTGGTCCATTCCTTTGTAGACACATCGTTTTGTAATCCGAATGTACAGGTCTTTGCATTTTTCACAGCACTGCATATGCCATCTTCACTACTTCAATTCTGTTGGGTGTTTCGGATGTACAATCTCTGTCCCAGTGTATTGCTGGCTTTAAAACACACAGGAAATCAATGCTTGTTAAAAACTTGACACCAAGGAAGGATTTGTTTTTTCTAGCAGTGTAATACAACTGTCACACCTCCCATCCTAAATTTGGACAATCAACTTCTACTTGACACTGTACATGGTGATTGGATTAGGGTGACTGTTACACGTGGATATAAATGCTGGGGTATGTTACTGACATTAGAACTAAGAAGTGGCTTGGATAAGCTGATAATTGTCTTCACCATTACAGAACAATCCTAAGTGAATGCAACAAACTTCTACTTGCTATACCATGACTTGGATGAGAATCTTCAGAGACACTGATCTTTTCTATGTAAATCAGGTGTTCTAGGCTTCTCAGTTTAGTGGTCAGTATTGGGTTCCATTCGCACGGGCGTTTGGCCACCCTGCAAATCCCAGCGGCAAGAATCTGCTGCTTCCTGACGCTTGGATTGACATCTCTGTGTGGGTAGCTGCAGCCACTTATCCCGTACATTGCAACGACACGCTGTTGTTGGCCACAGATGATAGTCGCAACCAGCAATTTCTGCTAACAACTTGTCAATCCCAGCCACAGGAATCAGTAGATAATTGCTGCTGGTTTTGGCAGCGTGGCTAAACACCCATGCAAGTGGAACCTTGAGGCAATAATAATGATGCCAGCCTTGAGCATGCACCTGAAAAACTATGGCAACATCCATGGTATTTTTTTTTCTTAACATTTTGGTGAAAGATCAGTCAACTGCTGTAAGCACAATGATTTCAATAGCCACCAGCAGGTGTCATCCTGCAGCTAACGGACCTTTCTTACAACCTGAGCTTAGCTGCTGGGAAGTAGAACTACCAGTTGTGAATTAAGTGCCTCCGCTTCCTGCCATTTCCCTGTGTCCCTGATGGGGACATGTCCTCTGACTTTTAACACTTAGACTTTTGTAAGTGAGGAGAAATCTCACAAGGGAGAAAACAATAAAACATCTCTTGGTTAGTCTCACCCTTTCCCACCTTCTCCCAAATAAGAAAAATGGTCTTGGCTGGAGTTCTGTTTGAAAATA
Source organism: Lithobates sylvaticus (assembly GCA_028564925.1). Taxonomy (NCBI): domain Eukaryota; kingdom Metazoa; phylum Chordata; class Amphibia; order Anura; family Ranidae; genus Lithobates; species Lithobates sylvaticus. Next base: position 200,583,847 of record CM053030.1, on the reverse strand, counting down.
TGTTGCATACACCTTGTCACCTGACTATGGCACATTTGCAGTCCACTGATTGGCTTCACTTTGTTTTCTGGGGCAACTCTTTAATCATCACTTTATTTTTTGGATCAGGGAATCGCAGCTGTCACTAAAAAAAACGAAGGCATAATTTAAACATGAAGTAGCTTTGATTTGTTACATGTCAGAAGGTGACAACAGCACAGCTTTATACCTTTATTACCTCCAAGAGATGTCAAACATCAGTCTGTTAGTTGATCGCTGTTCAGTTAAAGCTCTCCTCACATGACTTCATTTTGTAAGGTTGAGTGATATCTTTTATGCAAATGCTTTGTATTTGAATTCAACGCAGTAGACAGCTACTGAGCTTCTACCCTGCAAATACCCTGGATGCATGCATCATTAAAGATGCCTTTATAAATGCCACCTGCTCGCCTATCAGCTTGGGTACTGTTGGAGCCTTTAGAAGCCAGGTGGATTGCAAGTCTGGTCAGAGGTCAGTGCTTCATTCTGAACAGGGAAAGGAAGATAAAAGCTGACATTGCTTTCCCTGCATATTTAATCTGCATAATGAATTCAGTTGAAGCCCTTTAATGAAATAAAACAACAATAAAATGGGATTATCCGAATGAGTCCTTGTTCTTTAATACCATAGGCAAAAAAAAATAGTAATTTCCTGGGAAGTCGGATCCCCTTGCTGCAACACCTTGTTATAGATCATTTGATATACATTTTTTAAACTAGCTTTATTTGAAAGTTTGCCTGGCAGGTGAGCAAAGTGTTTATACTTTTTTGGCACCTTCCTTAGATTTTCTGGCACTGTGTCAGATCGATTATGCTAACTGAACTTGTGTGAGTGGCTGTTTGTTTTTTATGCAGTTAAAAAAATGAACATTACAATTTTTATTTTTTTTTATATTTTCTTGGATTTTATGAGAATACAAATTTAAAATGTGCAAGTTGCCTGATTGATATGCAATTAGTATTATTATTTTTTAATGTGAGGGAGCTTTTAGTGTGTTTTATGACATTAACATATCTCAATATCTTATGTAATCCATGTATACAGTGGGTAGAAAAGAATCACATTTTGTTGCTTTGCAGCCTGAAATGAAGACACACATTTTTTTTTTTTTTTTTTATCCAGCTATATTTACTTAGTGCAACTTATAACATCCACGTGAAATATATAACATCAACAAGTGAGATTTTTTTTTTTTTTTTTTTGAAATGGTCACTTAATTGGAAAAAGGTTCACCCCCCCCCCTTTTTAAAAATGACTTGTAAACTAAATCAGGTGTAGCTATTCACCTTCTCAATGGCACATGAAGCCATTTGACTTTCAACTGTGATCAGCTGTGGTCATGTTGATTAACTCAGCATGAAAAGAGCTTTCCTGGAGCATTTTAGTCCCTGGTAGTGCAACTGAAGCAATCAATCAACTATGGGTGGCAAGACACTGTCAAAATAAATCTGGGATAAGGTTGTGGACAGGCACAAGTCAGGAGATGGATAAAAAAAATGCAAAGGCGTTATCAATGCCTAGAGGCCTATTAAGAAGTGGAAGTTATTGGGTACAACACAGACCCTCCCTGGATCAGGATGTTGCTCCAAACTGGATAAAAGAGCCAGGAGGAAACTAGTCAGAGAGGCTACCAAGTGGCTTACAGCAACTCAAGCAGTTGCAGGAATGTATGACAGAGTGGGCATTGTGTGCATGTGATAACAATATCACAAATTCTTCACAAATCTGACTTAGAGGTGTGTCCCTTTTAAAAAAAATTAAAATAAAAGTCAGCAGCTACAAATACTGCAGCTGCTGACTTTTAATAATCGGACACTTACCTGTTCCAGGGTCCAGCGATGCGGGGGGGTCGAAGCTCCACTAGCCCCCCCGATCCGCTCAGCCGCACAGTCATCTGGGACACGTCACAGGTCCCAGATGACTGGGGAGCCCTTCCTGCACCAAGGGGAAGTGATGTCACCAGCCTAGGCTACGCAGAAGGCAGACTACGAGGGACCCCTAGCAACAGGCATTTAGAGGTATATAAAAAATTCCAATTTTTTTTTTTTTTTTTTTAGGATTTTTAAGCCTTTTTTGTTTTTTAAAGGGAGACACCAGTTTAAATGGGAAGGTTGCAAGAAAAAAGCCATTCAAGAAAGGCCACATGCAGTCACAACCAAGCTTTGCCAAAACGCAAAGGTTCTGAGGCCACATGGAAAAAGGTGTTCTGGTCAGATGAGACTAAAATTTTATTATTTGGCCTCAACACCAAACCAATATGTCTGGAAATCCAACACAGCTCACCATCCAAAGAACATAATTTCTACAGTAGAGCATGGAGGTGGCAATATCCTGTTAGGATGTTTCTGCTGCAGGGACTGGAGCACTTGTCAGGATAAAAGGAAAAATGGATTCTAAAGGAAAATATGCTGTCCTCTGCCAGAAAGTTGTCAATGGGAAGTAGGTTTACCTTTCAAAATGACAATGACCCAAAGCACACAGTAAAAATGACCACACAGTGGTTGAAGGAGAAAAAGGTGAATGTCCTTGCCTGGCTTAATCAGAGCCCAAACTTAAACCCCATTGAAAATCTGTGGAATGACTTGAAGACTGATATTCACAGTCACTATCCAATTTAACTGAACTTGAGCAGTAATTCGAAGAGTGTGCAAACAAGTCTAGATGTGCAAATTTTAGTAGAGATATATCCCAACAGGCTGTAATTAATGCAAAAGGTGGTTTAACAAAATATTTTCCAACTCAGTGATTACGTTTTTTTTTATTTATTTTTTTTATCTGACATGTTGGTGTTATGTCTTTCGCTTGGATGTTATAAGTTGCACTGAGTAAATACAGCTGGATAAAACTAAAACAGTATCTGTCTTCATGTTAGGCTGCAAAGCAACACAATGTAATTATTTTAAAGGGGGTGATTATTTTCTATTCCCACTGTAGGTCGTTATGCATAAGATATGACAGGTACAGTTATTTCAGCTGACCATGGGAGACCCTCATCCAGTGTTGATACATTCTCATACACATGGGATACATCAGCTGAGTTTGAAGGAGGCCCAATGTGGCATGTTCTGTTTCTGCCTTCATACTACAAAGTGGAAGCTGCTCTTCTTGTGTGCTGTCTTATCTTGATTAAAGTGTTGCTTTAGATAGACATAAACACACAAATGTGTATGAGACCGTGGGGATCCAGAGTCTGAAAGCTTTGTTTAAAATTCCGTCAACTTTAACTGTTAAAACAGATAGACTACAGCAGCATTTGTAAGCAGGTTCAGAGGGGCAGGTGCTGCTATACATATTGCCATTTACCAACATATATCTACATGGTACTTTGTACTGCATAAAGACATTTGGCTTTCTTGTACATCCTTTTTCTGTTATCTGCAGTGTGAGCATCTAGTGGATTTATTCAGCTGGTTTAAAAGTGGTTTTAAAGACAGGAGCTGAGCATGCATTCAGGTAAAAACATTGTGTCCAGCTTCTCCCCAATATATGCGATATGAGACTTCCAGTTTTTGTTGTACCCTTTAGTTGCCTTGTGAATAAAGACTACCTAGCATTCCCCTTTATTGCATCATTCATTCACAAACCCTAAATTGTGGCATGGGACGGGGCTCTTCTCATGTTTAAAATGAGAGCTATAGATAAAGCATTTTATAATGACATCCCCAGCTTTAAGGCTCTGTTCACACCTCAGAGTTTTTGAGCGTTTTTCTGCTGTAAGCCTCAGCTCTAAAAACACCCAACAATACAAATCCTATTCATTTCAATAGCCCCTGAGTGTTTTGTCGTTTGAATCAAAACGCCTGAAGCGCAAAAGTGCAGGAGCTTCTTTTTTGGCAGATTACAGGCATTTTCTGCTTTTTACATTGGTGACCTTTTGACCTGCACAAAATCATGGCAAAAATTGTGCAACTTTCTGCCTGAAAACAAAGTACCTAGGTGTGAACAGAGCCCTAATGTTTCAGATACTTGGGTATTTCACCTTGTACTATACATACACATATTGTATACATATTTCTGTGGGTCACAATATCTTTCAATAGCTGAAGAGTTCACATAGAGAAGAACAGATTGCACAATTTCTCTCTTAAAGGATAAGTACAGCCAAAGCTTGTTTGGCTGTAGTTCTAATGCAGGGGTCTTCAAACTACGGCCCTCCAGTTGTTCATGAACTACAATTCCCATCATGCCCAGTCATGTCTGTGAATGTCAGAGTTTCACAATGCCTTATGGGATGTGTAGTTCTGCAACAGCTGGAGGGCCGTAGTTTGAGGATCCCTGTTCTAATGTGTATCACAGGAGTGCAGATCGTTCTTCACTCCTTTGACCTGTTCAGACAGCGGGCTGACCTCAGAGTCAGTCCAGGCTGGGGCAAGGTCACGACAATGAATTTGGGATCCTCCCACATGCCTGGACTGGCACTGGGCTCAGCCTCTCAGAGAGTTGCTGAGAGTCTGAGCCTGCTGCTCCCACCCTCTCCACAGGCCAGTATTTCAGTGAGCACGGGGGGCAGAACAGAGAGCCGGTGACTAACAGTCACCAACTCTCTGCTCACGGAGCTCTGAGAACCAAACGCTCAGCGATGTTTGAACATTCGATTCTCAGACCGATGCTGCATCCACCTAGGTAAATATGATTCAAAAATGGAAATCAAAAGTGTCATACCTCCCTTTTTAAACTATCGGTCTGTTATTGATGTGTTATTTTGCAATATGTATAGTTCTTACCTATTAAATACCTGTGGATTCTCTAGATTAGTTTGCCTGGCCATGTTCTGTTCTTCTATTTCTGAGTGAGTTACTATACATAGAATACATGTTGGTTTGGTGTAAAGGATCCTTGAAAACATATATATTGTAAGGTTTTATCAAATATATTTAAAATTGCATTGACTTTAATATTTGCTAATGGAATGATTTTGTTGACTACTGATCCAATAGATAAATGCTAACCTACAGTATAATATATTGCACAGCAAAGCTATAAAAATGTCAGATATGTTTGTATAGGCATGGGTAGTTTACCAACATACATGTAAATGTTTAGATAAAGTAACTTTTGTGTTAGAGTTTAAACTACCCTGTAGCTGTGGCTCTTCTGAATGAACAGGCATTGGGTGTGATATCCTGCATAGTATGTTAGCTCCACATAAAGCATTATAATATGAAAATCCCTCCTCCTTTGCGTTTTCAATTTTCCTAAGAGGCTCCCCTAATCTTCATGTTGCAAATCAAAACATATATTGCAAGTGAAGAGATCATTTAAAAACCCCATCAATTGCAGACATGTTTAAGATGTTTTTCAACTACAACTTTGGATATGCATTAGGATACAATGAAGGATTTCTTTTGATCCTATGTACTTATCTATAGGTTCAGAGGCATGTTATGTGTCTGAAGCAGCTGGAAAATCCTCTTGTGGGGCCTATTGTTGTTGATACCATGATGCTTAAAACCTTGTAGAAATTGAAATTTGTTTGGAACCAAAAGCATTTACAGAGCTCAGATTAGTGCTGATTTGCTACAAGGATATTACTTGACAACTTAAGGACAAATAGCAAAGCATTTGGGATTATAACGATTACGTCTAAATTGTGTAAACCCTGTAAATATCCAGATTAGAAAGAAGCTATAACAATATTTCACTTTTGACATGATGTGGTAGCACATTGTTTAAGTGAGCACTTCGTATTAATGATAATGTGTTAGGATGCTTTTTGTTATTTTTTTTTAAATTGTATTATTTGTATATGTATCTGATTTTGACAGAGATAGTTAGGCTGTGTCCAGTGGCATTATATACCTATAGATGTTAGGTGAGGATATGGTTAAAGGTTGAAACAAACAGGGAAGATAGGGGGTCACTGGGATGAATACAGCATGACAGCTGGGAGACAGTGATGTTAAAGAAGGTGTTTCTGGTATAAGAGGCTAAGAGTGGGACAGGAAGACCCAGTGGGGACTGCAGAGTTCTAGGGGAGGATACTGTGATTTGCAATCTGCACTGACATCATTCTCGCAGCAGCTGGAAAGCTCGGTTCTCTTCTCCAACCCCAGCAAAAGATTAAGGGTTCGTTCACACATTTTGGGAGCACATGACACATATAAATTAATGATTTCCAATGAGAGCTGTCCTAATCAACATAAGTCGGTCCAACTTTAAAAAAGGTTCCTGCCCTACTTAGATCCAACTTGGGCATGACTTCAGTTCATTGATTTGAATGCAAGTCACATCCAAGATCATTGTCTTAACTGATCCGACTTGTGGCATGCGACTTGTACTCTGATCTTGAAGGGAAACCCCACGCCAAAAAAAAAAAAAAAAAAATGCGATCCAAAATCCATACCAGACCCTTATCCGAGCATGCAGGTCAGGAAAGCGGTGGGGGAGGGGTGAGCGAGCGGCCTCAATATGGGGGGTGGGTGCTTTGAGGCAGGGTGAGCTCTGCGCCCCCCCCCACCCCAAAGCACCTTGTCCCCATGTTGATGGGGACAAGGGCCTCTTGCCCAGATTCCCCCCATGCGATTGAGTAAAGGGTACATTGTACCCATACTCATTCATCCAAAAAAAGTGTCAAAAATAAAAACGGTATACAGGTTTTTGACAAAAAATGTCCCCCGTTGTAGCTCCAATGTGTCTTCTTTTGGTGACGTCTTCTCCCTCTGGTCCAGTTCTTCTCCTCCCAGTATTTCTCGCTGCGCTGATGTCTTCTTCCGGTTCTTCCTCTGGTACCTCTCCTTCTGATGTCGTCTTCCTCCGATTCTTCTCCCGATGCTGGCCCCCACTGTTGTGTGGGCTTCCGCTGTCTGCCATTTCTTATATAGCCATGAGGCGTGGCCATCTGGTGACATCATCTGGAGACCACACCCTTTGTCACTGCCTCATCATGCCTCAGGCGGTGACATCACAAGGGAGAAGAATTGGAGGGAGAAGACCTCACCGGAGAAAAGAGACATTGGAGCTACGACGGGGGACATCTTTGTCAAAAACTTGGGTACTGTTTTTGACACTTTTTTGGGTGAATGTGTAGGGGTACAATGTACCCCATACTCATTTAAATGGGGGGGTGGGATCTTGGGGCCAGAGTTGTGGGGAAGAGGCCCTTGCCCCATCAAAATAGGGACAAGGTGCTTTGGGGTGGGGGCGCAGATCCCCCCCTGCCCCAGAGCACCCCCCCCCTGCATGTTGAGGTCATGTGGCCTGGTATGGTCCAGGGGGGGGCACACACTCGTCTCTGTTCACCCCCTTTCCTGACCTGCTGGGCTGCATGCGTGGATAAGGGTCTGGTATGGATTTTGGGGGACCCCGCACTTTTTTTGTATTTGGTGTGGGTGTTCCCCTTAAAACTGATATCAGACCAAAGGGACTAAAGGCCTGGTATGAACGAATCAACGCCGGCTCCCTTTCATTGAAGAAGGATGAAAGTATGACCGATGTCACAAAGCAAAGTCGGATCCAATGTCACAAAGCAAAGTCGGATCCAAAGTTGTACAACTGTTGTGTCGTACCATTGTGAAACCAACGTAAACCCAGCCTAAGGCAGGTGCTGGGGAAGTACTCCTTCCTTAGCTTACACACCTGCATCTGCTGGGGGAAGGGCAGGAAACCAGTGGGAGGGGAGTGTTTTTGGTACAGCCAGGCAGGAAAAAAAGGCTAAACTTCTTTGGTCACAACAAGGGGAAATGCACAGAAGAGTTAAAAATGTAAATGTCTGGTAGGCAGTTGATATGGTGGCAGGACATGCATACAGGGAATATTCAACATCTGGGACAATACTGTTCTTGTATCAGATACAGTAGTGCCCTTTTGTAACAAAAATATAGAAATCACTATGAAATTGCAATAATTTTTTTCCTGTGTGTAAAAATATTAAAGTTGTGAACCAGTGAAGAGTATAGCATAGCATCAACTTAATTCTAGAAATGTGCTCGGTGTTAGGCCTACTGAGTAATCAAATGTTCCAAAGATTTACAACTAAAAAAAAACTTTGCTTATGTACCAAAAACTTAAAAATCATATACCAACCCTTGTAGAAGAAGAATGGGAGGATGTAGTGGATTAATACGCCAAATTGCTGATCCCTGCTAGGGACAAATTTGTTTAGCTGTAATTTCTACATCGCATATAGTACACCTATTGGTGACACCATCACATTGATAACTCAGTTTCTCCAAATTGTTGCAAATGCCAGAAAGATATTAGTTTATTTTATCATGTGGTATGGAGCTGGCCACTGGTTTATGAATACTGAAAAAAATGCAACCAGACTGGCAGCATTGTTGAATCTACCCTTTACTCCAAAACTCTTGGTGTTCATGCTATACCCTCTCCCTACACAATGGCCAATTATATTTTCAAAGACTAACAACTCAGGGCATGTTTATTGATACAACTAGTTAAAGAGGTTGTAAACCCCTGTGAAGAGAAAAAAAAAAAAACTGCAACACAAATGCATAAATAGCTAGTATGCATCGCATACTAGCTCATTATGAAATACCTTAGAATGAAGCCCTGCAGTAGCGCCTGCACGCCGTTGACACGGCCGACTTCCCCGATGTTGTTTCTAGGTTTGCGGGCTTCTGCGCTGTGATTGGCCAGAGCCGCGTTGTCACCCCCATGGATGCAAAGGAACGGGCGGCCATGCACTGATGATGTAATCCGCACAGTATACAGTAAATATCTCCTAAACCTTATTATAGGCTTACCTATAGGTACAAACAAGGGGAGTTTACTTCCTCTTTAAGGCTTGATTTTGAAGACATTACTATGCAGTTTACTATATCTATTTTCTAGTGTTGCATTTAACATGTTTTACATATCTTTGTTTTTTTTCTCATTGTACTCTAAATAAATATAAAAAAATTTAAAAAATCGTATTTTTTTTTTTTTTTTAAATAACAAGCATTTCATACTTACCTCCACTATGCTGTTCGTTTTTCACAGAGTGGCCCTGATCTGCCTCTTCCAGGGTCCCCCAGCAGCGCTGGTGGTTCCTCCACGTTGCAGTGCCCACGTTGGTGAAGTCTCTGCTAAGGTGGACACCCGAGCGGGGGTGCTCCCGAGTCCTCCTCCTGTGTCCATTCACACAGCATGCAAAGCTCGTCCCCGACACCTGCGTCATTGGATTTGATTGACAGCAGCGGGAGCCAATGGCTGTGCTGCTATCAATCTACCCAATCAGGACACGAGACACCAGCTAGAGCTGGTGTGCTTGTTCCCGCCCGGAAAAAGATCCATTTCAGGTAAGTAAAACGGGGGATGGGGGGGCCTGCAGCACCACCGAAGGTTTTTCACCTTAATGCATACAATGCCGTATACAACCGCTTTAAACAAACATTTAATGTGCACATTTTCAAGCGGATCTGGTTGGGACCATCCCGAATTACGTGATGGATTTGTGCAGATGGTCTTTCTATCTGCTTCCATTATCAAATGGATTCACACGTTAGAGGCATGTTTGACTCTGTTGGTTTTGGGATACTTCCTAGAAGTACTTCCTTACATAGTTGCACCCTGGGATACAAAGCAAGCAGTGAGTAGATTAGGAATGATTTTTCTAAATTTACAACAAGCTGGTAAGAAAAAATAGCAAGATGTTTGACTCCTGAGGGGGCATCATCATGGCGCTCTTCATTCACTTTAGAAAGCAGTCCTAATATCACATCAGTGCAGCTCTCTGCATCAATGAAGCCTGCCTAACTCTAGGAGGAGGTGAAGAGGAAGAAGGACCCCATTGCATTATGTGAGCAGTCTGAAGACTTCACAAACATACATTATTAAAACAATAAAATCCTAATATACAGCCACAAGGTGGAAAGGGGGGGGGGGGGGGGTTTGTAAGGAGACTGCAGAGACCAAAGTTTGGTTTTAAGGCTTGGTCTATAAATTTGACTCAAGTATTTAATTTAAAGATTAAAATGCTAAAGATTTTAAAAGTTAAATCTAAGCGTGACGTGAGAAAAATCAATCCTGGTGACTAGGTGAGTGACGTGTAGGTAAAGTGAGGCAGAAACAACAGCATTCATGTTAATTAGATAGCTCATGGGTTGAAGTAGAAAGCTCAATAGAAGATGGAGGTGTTAACGACTGTAAAGCAACATAAACTAGTGTGTTTTGTTGGAAAGAGTGAAAATAAAATACCGATGTTGCACTACAACCCTGTTGGAGGTGTGTTCATATGAAATGTGTCTGTCCTACAGGAATACAAAGAAAGTCTGTTCTGGGAAATATACTAATAAAGGAGTATTGTTCAGCTTTTAACCTCTTTAGAAAGTGCATAGAAAAACTTGTAAAGCAGGTGACTCTAGAAATATGCTTTCAAGCCAATTATGTACAAACTTGTACTGTGATTTAACAGTCACTTAAAATGAAATTTTTGGACAATTCTAATTACAGTACATACAGCATTAACAAAACGGTTATTACTCTTGCTTTTCAAGAAGATACTGTTAACTAAAATGTATTATTTTTTTTTTCAGTAATGTCACTGTTTCAAGGATAGTTTAGTGCAGCGATTTTTCAAATGCAATTTTTTTTGGAAAACAATACACTTAATTTTTTAAAGTGGAGGTCGGCAGCATTTTATTTTTTAAGTCAGCAGCTACAAATACTGCAGCTGCTGACTTTTAAAATAAGGATACTTGCCTGTCCAGGGCGCCCGTGATGTCGGCACCCAAAGCCGATCTGACGCTCGGCTCTCGGGTGCTGCTGCCGCCCCCATCTTCGGTAAGGGAATCAGGAAGTGAAGCCTTGCAGCTTCACTTCCCGGTTCCCTACTGAGCATGCACTTGTCGTGCTGCACAATCCGGATGGTTCCTGCTGTCTCTGGGACCCGTGTGAGGAAAAGGCATAGACTACCCTCCCCCTGAAAGGTGCCAAATGTGACACCGGAGGGGGGGGGGGGTTTGTTTCCGAAAAGCGGAGGTTCCATTTTTGTATGAACCTCCGCCTTAATGCAAAAGAAGATAACCCAAATTTTGGTAAAATATAAAAGATGATGTTACACCAAGTAGACAATACTGAACATATCACACTCATGGAATGGCACTAAACTATGGTACTTAACCACTTCCCGCCCGGCCTATAGCAGAATGACGGCCAGGCAGTGGTTCTGTTATCCTGACTGGGTGTTATATGACGTCCAGCAAGTTAACATGCCAGCGTGCAGCGTGGCGATCAGAGGTGCTGTGTGTCAGTTTGACACACTGCATCTCCGATCGTGGTATGGAGCCTCTGATGGAGGCTTCCTACCATGTGATCAGCTGTGACTAATCACAGCTGATCATAGCGTGAATCAGGAAGTGCCGGTAAACGGCATTCCTCGGTTCGTGCTGACAGGGAGAGCCGATTGCCTCCTCATCAGTGTCGATCAGTGCCACCTCATAAGTGCCACCTCATCAGTGCCTGTCGGTGAAGGAGAAAACACAATTTTATAACTAAAACAAAGAAAAACATTTTTTTTTTCAAAAATGTTAGTCTTTTTTAGTTTAGCAAAAAATAAAACCCCTGTGGTGATCAAATACCTATTTGTGGGAAGAAAATTATAAAAATGTAGTTTGGGTACAGTGCTGCATGACCGCCCAATTGTCATTCAAATTGTGACAGCACTGAAAGCTGAAAATTGTCCTGGGCAGGAAGGGGCAAAAGTGCCCGGTATTGAAGTGGTTAAAAATCTCCATAGAAAAAAAAGAAAAAAATTCAGATTACCAGGTTAGAATTAGAGGGGGTCTAGTGCTAGAATTATTACTCTTGCTATAACGTTCACGGATATACCCCACATGTGTGGTGCAAACACTGTTTATATATGTGGGCGCAACCTACATATGCATTTGCTTCTGCGCATGAGCACGAGGGGACAGGGGTGCTTTATTTTTATTTCTTTTACACTGTCCTTTTGAAAAGGGAATTGCTGGCTGAAAAAAATAAGGTACCAGCTGCAGGCAGTCCCAATATCTCAACTGTCCATAGGACATCCTACTGTCAGGAAGTGGTTAAAATTTTTTATATATTGTACGTTTAATGTATACATTACTTTTTTGTTCTGAAACCGTGTACATATTAATTTGTCAAGTGCGGATTGAATGCTTCGTATCCCATTCACTATTGCTTGTCTGTTAAAATTAAAAAGCCAGGTATGACTGGATTGCCAACAGCTTGTAATTATCTGACTGCTATCTGTCTTCCGTCCCATCTGCTAAGATAGTTTCAAGTAAAAACATTACTGACTTGACCATGACGTCCCATGATTTTGCAGTCTCATTACTTCTCCCTTGTTTTGTCACTTTCACTTGCTTGTTCCTTGTTTTCATTTGTCAGAAGTGCCAACAGCACTTAGTTTCTAGCATTCTCTTGGAAGTGAGGAGGACATGCTGATCAGACAGCCATCCACTCAAATATCCATACAAATCTTTTCACAAGCAACTCTTGTATGATCTGCTGCTAGCCTAGTCATATGCAATGTATTTGATTCATTACTTTGTTGTCTCTACCATATGTACCTAATTTATAATTGTAAAAGTGCTATGGGAGATATTGGGCTTGGTTTTTCACAAATTCATAAAGCACTGTACACTGAGCTCCAGTGTTCTAAACCCAGGACTCTATATTCACTAGATCTGGTCTCCCACAGTACATAAGATATGGAAATGCAATCATGTTAGTAAATAAAAAAATGTTAAATACCGTTTCTCATCAGCAGTATATAGCAGTCTTGTGACTTCTATCCGTACAAGCCTAAAGCTTGTAGGAGGAGTTTTCATTCTACTCTTTCTATTTTATGAGGCTGCAGGACCTCTAACCATCTGTCTGGACAGTGTTGATTGGCCCTGTACCGATTACACGCACCCTCCCAAGATAAAAATAAAAATTCTAGCAATACACACCAAACGGAGCATGTGCAGAGTGCCCCCAAGGCTATGTGCTATCAGGAGATGGATTGGGGACAGTGAAGGAAGGGGGATCAGAGCAGACAGGATCAAATAGCCTTTTTGCACAATGCAGGATTAGCCCCTTAGGTTCCACAGTGAGTATAAAAAGCATGCTTTACTGAATGTACAGACTGATTTTACTGTTGTGGTTTAGTAACACTTTAAAGTGGTGTTTCCCCCAAAAGGACAACTTTATTTCTGAATTAAATCTCCTATTAAAAAATAATTGGATAAAAAAAAATTCACTTACCTATTTCTCCCTGTTGCTAGGTGGTCCCATGAAATTTGCTTCTTCCATAGCCCAGGCTAAAAACGTCACTTCCATGACCAATCTTGCCCGTATTGGACCTACTTCCAGATCCGACACTTTCTGACCGACCCTACCAAACGACCTGACTTTGGCAGACGACTTACACCCTTTGAGACACTGTGTACCAAACAGGAACCGCAACGACACTTAATCTCGGAAATTTACTCAATGCTTTTTGCTGACAGTAACTCTAAGGCCAATGTCGCTACGCGGCAGTGGGAACGAGATCTATCTCTAGATCTCTCAGACGAAGATTGGGAACGTGTATTCACACATGTTCATAAAGGGACCATTAACGTTACAGCGCAAGAAAACGGCTTCAAAATACTCTCCAGGTGGTACAGGACCCCATCCAGACTCCACAAAATGACCCCGGCTATACCTCCTGACTGCTGGAGATGCTCTAACAGGGATGGCTCTCTCTTGCATATATGGTGGTCCTGTCCTCTACTACAACCATTCTGGCAGGAAGTACATCGCCTCACCTCACAGATTACCACATACCAAATAGCCTTTACACCTGCACAAATGCTCCTACATCACTCCTCTGTCCCTTTCAAACATTATCACAGTTCCCTTGTACTACATTTACTGAATGCAGCGAAACTGTGCATACCTGTGCTTTGGAAATCGCCTACTCCACCAACTATTGCGGATTGGCTTAGTCGCATTTCTAAAATCGAAGAAATGGAGAATTTGATTCACCAATCTAAGGACTCTCCCTCTAAATTCAATACCGTGTGGGCCTGCTGGCACCACTTTACCACCACGGATGAATACAGACATTTACGATCTCCTTGTCCTCCCAAACCCCCGGACTCCCGGAGTCGGGACTAATATTTCAAATCTACCCCGACAGGTTCGCTTCAGCCCCTCCCCCTTTCCAGATATGTGACACCTCTTGGCCTTTGGTGCTGGCTGCCCAAGGCTTTTTCCCTATAATGTGGGTCCACACCCTTTCCGTCCTACCTCCCACCCCCGCTACTTTCCGCAATACCTTAACTTACCTTACTCCAGGTTTACCCGTGCCTTTCTACTGGCATACATCGGAGAATGCTTGTGGTCCGAGACTGCATTCCCGGAATTGTTCCAACCTCACTCCTATAAGTAAGGAAAGGGTATAGTGCTCACCCTCGTTTATTCCTTCGAGGTTTCTCTTGTTTGCCTAGCACTTAGTATTATGATTAGTGTTTTACTGTAGCTTGTCTGTACTACTCGCTAATGAGGCCCCTGCCCTTCCATTAGCGTCAGTTCGACAGTTCTCGGTTGCAAGGCTTGTCCACGCGAGCTACAATCCTGCCTTCGATATATTGCTTAGGAAATTTATCTGTTTTGCTTTACCTGCAGTGTTTCAATCACTTGTTGTTTACTTGTAACATACACTACGTTGTAAACATTGACTGTGTAAAACTGTTGTTGTTACAATTTTCAATAAACTTTTCTTGGAAAAAAAAAAAAAACGTCACTTCCCCTTGGCAGTCAGTCATCTGGGACTTGTGACAGGTCCCAGATGACTGAGCGGCGTATCACGGCGTGCGGCTCCGCTCGCGCATGCGCAGTGGGTGCCCGGCTGTGAAGCCACAGCCGGGTGCCCACAGTAAGGATGCCGGCGCCGCAAGCGGAGAATGAGGGGGGCTTCGTTCCCCCGCATCGCTGGACCCTGGGACAGGCAAGTGTCCAATCTTTAAAAGTCAGCAGCTGCAGTATTTGTAGCTGCTGACTTTTACATTTTTATTTTTTTTAAGGGGCACAAGGGTTTTAAGGGTGCAATTTTGCCACCTGACGAATCATGATAAAATTGCAGTAAAAATTTGCAAGCAGAATCACGGGATGCCTGACGCCCAAAAGAAGTGTAAGAACTTATTTTTGGGCATCAGAAGTCCCACAATTATGTTTGTGCGTTTTACTGCGATTCGTCTGGCGGCAATCACGGCAAAATTTGTGCCACAATTTGGAGCCATTCAAAATACCGTGGATCGCAAGGGCGTCCTGCAATTTGTGGCTTTATCAAATTGCGGCAGTTTGGCTCGCAAAATGGAATGCCATGGTGTGAATGGAATGTAAGAGCCATGCTCATCTGTGACTGCTGTGAATACGAGAGAAGCAGACAAGTTTTTAATTAACCCGGAAGGATTTACCCCCTTCCTGACCAAGCCATTTTATGCAATATAACACTGCATCGCTTTAACTGACAATTGAGCAGTCCTGCGACGACGTACCCAAAAAAAAATCCTTTTTTTTCTCCCCACAAATAGAGTTGGTATTTGATCACCTGCGTTTTTTACTTTTTGTGCTATAAACAAAAGAAGAGCGACAATTTTGAAAAAAACACATTCTTTTTCATACATCATGGGACACAGTCAGGCTAATATTCATTACCTACTGGGTTATACTCCACCAGGTGAATGGACACTGGTAGACCAAAAGTTTTCAGACAGGAAGTGATCCCCTATATAACCCCTCCTACACAGGAAGCACTTCAGTGTCTGCAAGGTGGATGGCACGGTTTGTTTGAGCTCTCTGAGCTCCAGGTCTCTAGTCCCACAAACCGTTCTTAAATGAATCAAGGGATTGACCGATCAGATCCATTTGACACAAGCTTATATGCTTAGATTAATGGTATACGAGCCTCGCAAAGAAGACTCAAGATCCTGCAAGGTTTTGCCTGTAATGCGGCCTCCGGGCACTGGACCCTGCGAAGTGGAATCCTGGAGACTACAGCGCTAAGGCATTCCTGCAGGGTGCTGTTCCGGTTCCCAGTACAAGGGAGTGGACCCTAAACATGAAAAGGGTACCCAGGGCGGTACCAGGAGTCGTTCAGCTCTGAAAGAGGTTAACCACATACTAGCCTGGGCAGAGGGACATGTGTTGATTCTATTGGCAGTCCATATCCCGGGAGTAGAGCACTGGAAGGCAGATTATCTCAGCCGCCATCAGATCTACCTGGGGAATGGTCCCTACACCCAGGGGTGTTTCAGAAAATTTGCCAACCTTGGGGATGGCCAGAGGTCGACCTACTGGCATCCAGATTCAACAACAAGCTACAGCAATTTGTGTCCCACACAAGGTATGCTCTGATAGTTCCATGGAGACAGTACTCCCTGATTTATGCTTTCCCTCTGATCCATCTCCTTCCACATTTGTTGCCCTAGATTAGGAAAGGGGGGGTTCCAATAATTCTGGTGGCACCAGCCTGGCCCAGAAGGCCCTGGTTCCCAGAGATTGTGAGACTGACAATAGACGGGCCATGGGCGCTTCCACGTCGCCCTGATCTACTGTCTCAAGGTCTCATATTCCACCCCAATTTACAGTCTCTAAATTTGATGGCATGGCTATTGAAGCCAGGGTGCTGAAGGGCCGTGGCATTTCGGGACCAGTAGTGTCTACCTTAGTGAATGCTAAAAAAGCTGTCACTAGGAAAATTTATCATAAGGCCTGGAGGACTTGTATTGCATGGTGTGAAGCCAGAAAATGGCATCCTCGGAAATACGTGATTGGGAGATTTCTCTCTTTTCTTCAGTCAGCTGTGGAAATCAAATTTGAGTACAATCAGAGGTCAAGTTTGGGCCTATCAGTATTCTTCCAAAGGCCTTTAGCCTCCCATTCACTGATCCAAACCTTTATGCAGGGGGTAACTCGCTTGCTTCCCCCCCTAGGGTGTTGTCTGTGTTTAAAGAAATGACCATTTGAACCTATCAAGGAAAATTTCATTAGACTTGCTGTCACGCAAACTAGCCTTCCTCATGGCCATCACCTCGGCTAGAAGGGTGTCGGAGTTGGGGCCCTTTCGTGCAGGGAACCATACTTGATCCTTCACCATGACAGGGTCGTGTTACGACCTGTTCCATCCTTTTTGCCAAAAGTGGTGTCGACCTTTTATTTAAATCAGGCCATTATTCTGCCTTCTTTTTCCTCTCTGCCTCTTTCAGTGGAAGAGAGATGACTGCATTCTTCGGACGTTTTCCGGGCAGTCAAGGTTTATTTGCCTAGATCTGCCGAGATCAGACTTTTTTTTTTTTATACCAAAATGACCCAAGAAATGCCAGGCAGCTTCCAAAGCTTCCATTGCCAATTGGGTCTGTCAGTTGGTTATTTAGGCCTACGGTCTAAAATGTAAAGCTCCTCCCTTTAGGGTAAGAGCTCATTCTACCAGGGGTGTAGGAACATCCTGGGCTTTTCGCCATCAGGTATCTGTGGCTCAGATTTGTAAGGCTGCTACCTGGTCTTCAGTGCATACATTCGCAAAATTTTATCAAGTGGACATTCGAGCAGCCGAGGATTCTGCTTTCGGCCGCAGTGTACTGCGTGCTGCCGTATAAGGTCTGATGGCTATTGTTTGGCAGGGTGTCTCCCTCCCCTCAAGGCTATTGCTCTGGGACATTCCATTAGGAAATGAATATTAGCCTGACTCTGTCCCATGATGTACTCCAAGAAAATAATTTTACAGTTAAGTATGATCTAAAAATCTTATTTTATTTTACTTCTTGCTATAATATCCCAAAATGTTCTAAAAAATATAAAAAACACATTTCTTCCTCAGTTTAGGCCGATATATAATCTCCAAAGTTTTGGTAAAAATAATTGCATTACGCGTATATTGATTGGTTTGCACAAAAGTTATAGCGTCTACAAAATAGGGGATGTATTTATGGCATTTTTATTATATATTTTTTTTTACTAGTAATGGTAGAGATCTGCAATTTTTATCGGGACTGCGACATTGCGGCGGACAAATCGAACACCTTTGACACATTTTTGGGACCGTTGACATTTATACAGCGATCAGTGCTATAAAGATGCACTGATTACTGTATAAATGTCACTGGCAGGGAAAGGGTTAACACTAGGTGGCGATTGAGGGGTTAAATGTGTTTTCTAACTGGGGCGGGGGACGGGACTGACTTGGGGAGGAGAGCAATCATTGTGCCTATATACTAGGAACAGATCAGTCTCCTCACCCCTGACAGAACAGGGATGTGTGTGTTTACACGCACATCCCTGTTCTCGCTCTGTCAGGAACGATTGCGGATGCTGGGCACGTGCATTGGCTCCTTAGGGATGTGGCACGGGCCCCTATACTCAAAGTGCCCACCGTACAGCTATAGCATTTGAAAAGGAGTGCCATTCTGCTGCCGTCAATCGACGTTGGGCAGTCAGCAAGTGGTTAACCTGAAATATTCTCTAACCCTGCTACATTGTCATATCCAAAAACACGGCCATTGCTGGATTCAGCATCCTCCCTTAAAAGTAATACTTTTATCCTAACCAGGGTATAATTAATAATAAAAGCATTTCACTCTTCCATTCCTCAAGAGCCAACTTCAGGTCCATTATTTTTATATTTTTTACCTTTGTGAGGAACAACATTGTTTTTTTTTTTATATTTACATCAGCAACAGGCTTCCTAACGCTGACTGTAGTATTTGAAAAGAATAGTGCAAACCCTTTTTCTGGGGAATGAGGGAAATACAAGCCCAGCAGCAGTTTTTAGAGAGCAAAAAACTCCATGCTGAATCTTTCCAGATTCCTGTTGAAGCAAATACATGGCAACTTATACTTTTGTCCAAAGTGTCTTCAGCACCACAACAAACTGCTATACACTATTAATTTTATTAGTATTGATATAGTAATGATATTTGCTTGAAATGAATGGTAACCTTTAGGTGCGTCATTACTAACGATCATAAAAACGCATGTTAATGATCAACTGCATGAACCTCCACACACAGTAAATATAGACCTTTAAATCCAATGATTTTTTATATCCCAACAGTGATAAATACGGTATATTTACCTTTTTTTGGTAGTGTCATTATTCTCTTCAAGGTGCTATTCACTTATGATCCATTTCTAAACTTCCCCCTACATTTTAAATCAGTGCACGCTTGCTTTGAATTTATTCATGCTGGTTGTTGAAGATGTAATTTAGACACATCTGTTCAAATATGCATTTCAGATCAACTTTGTGCCGGTTCTAATAATACGGCAGGCTTTTTGACGGGTATTATATCCCTAAAGTACACACCAGATGGCATTTATTAGAGGGTGAATAGAAATGAAGTTAAGGATGCTGAACATTTTGTCTTAAGTCACTCTTCTTTTAGCAGTGAAATAATGATGGGAATATGTAAATGCTTAATTAAAGTGTGCAGAAGTTGTCTGTCTGAATGGGAATTTGTATAGTGAAATCATTGTAGTAACCCATGCATTGTTCCTATGCATTTCGTTTTTTGATGAAGTTCCTCATATCGTAAGAAAGCTTGTGGGATCAACAAAGTTACACAGTGCATAAATGCTAGAACTCTGCTCTCTATGAGAAGCAGACATCCATATTAATATATGTATTCTTATTTGAACTGGAAAAAGATTAACATATCCTCTTATATAATCCATTAGTCACAAAAACTGTGTAAAATAATATGCAAAGTTTAATAGCCTAGTATTACAAACATACTAATCTGTTCAAATTGTACATTACATACCCATTCCATAGTTATTTTTTGATGGTTTCATAACTTCAGACAACAATAAACCCATTACTGAGCTGCTAGTGTCCAGAAGGTCTTTTTTAGTTTACCTTCAAATGCAACCTCTTTGCAACCATTATCTGTCTCCCTCCATGTACTAATGTGATATATGCATAACATTTTTCGGGTGGACCATACCTGTGTAAATTGTGCTGAAAAAGCCACTTGTAGTTTTCATCGAACGATTGTGTGACAGTTGCACAATTGGAAGAAAGGGATTGTCACTGTATAATAGGGAGTGTCTGAAAAGGGACCTTTATAGCAGGATCATAATTATGTTATGGAGAGGGGGAGGATGGAGCGCCAACGACAGCTAGTGATGAGCGAGTATGGGGGGTCACAGATGGAGTGACACTGAGGGTGGGCGAGAGAGAGTGGGGGCTGAAGGGGAGAAACACTGTGATGTGTTTTTTGGACAGTTTTTTCTCAGTCCAGGAGTAACAGTGTGTGCTTGTAAGATGCGGCAGCCGGCTCCATAGAGCAGAAGAGACTCTGGTGTAGAGGAGAAAAGAGAGAGAGCAGCGCCGCTCTAAGAGTAGTGGGTCTGATTACAGTGGGAACTGTATGTGAAAATAAAAAGAAAGTATGTACTCACACTTTGTTTAAAAATATCAGGCACGTAGCGGTATCTTTATTTTGTCTGAAGTCCTCGGCCGTCCTCCGGTGTCATGGCTATGGTGGGGAAACGCACGGTCCCTTGCGTCTTGTGGTTCTGAGGTGAGTGCGTCCCAGGATAGGCAGGTCAGCAGGATTGATGACGTTGGTAGGCGTGGAAGCGCTCGCGTTCGGAGCATGCGTGCTCCTTCATCAGGCGGTGTAAACAGCTGCAGCTTGTAGACACATATTTATAGTGGTTGAAGGGGGAAGGGGGAGTGTGGGAGGAAAAACAAACAACAAAAAAAAAAAAAAAAAAAAAAAATGGGGGCGGTATCTATCTTTATACTTTAAAAAACTTTAAAAACTTTAAAATTGGCCAACGCTGATCATGTATTAGAGGTGTTGTGAGAAGTTTAAAAGGATCATTCATGTTTGGTAACATAATTTGTGCTGAGATGTTTTGACTGTTAAAAATGTGTGTAGCAAGAGCAGGGGGGGGGGGGGGGGGGGGGGGGGGAAAGGTGATGATGTGGAAGCAATCATGAGGAGGGGAAGGGAATGTGAGTGTGGGCGGGACTGGGAGAGAGAGGGCTGATGGGGATTGTAGTTTGGTGGGTCAATATGTTATAGAATGACAGTAGTGTGGATGAGGTGAGGAATAAAAATAAAATATAAAAAGGAAGGATGGCGAAAGGGGTGAAAGATGATGGGTGGAAAATGGAGGATATATTATTTATATATAGGGGAGAGTTTATAGTATGCATGAAATAATGTGGGCAATTGGAGTGTGCTGCAGAATGGAGATATAGATGTGATCAGAATGAGAAAGAATAGGAAGTGATTAAAATGCTGTATTAAAGAGCTGTATTCAAAAATCTATATAAAATCTGTACAAGTAAATTTTATATGAAAGTTATATAAAAAAAAAATAAATAAATAAATAAATAAAAAAAAAAAAAAAAAAAAAAATGATGTTTTTAGATAATAAGGAGATATTTAAGGAGAAATTTCAGGAAATATATGTAGATGATGGGGGGAAAAATTAAGGAGATGGAAATGGTGTGATGGAGGAGGGAGGTGACGCTTGCTCTGATGACTGTTGGTGACCGGTACAAATAAGAAGGGGGGGGGGGGACTTGGGAGGTTTTATGGTTTATATGAGATTTTTTGCAAGCATGTGTATATATATATATATATATATATATATATAAAAACACTTTACAAGGGCTGGTCCTTTGGAGTGGGGGAGGGGTGTTTCGAAAAAGGTGGTAGGGTATTTTTGTGGGGGGGGGGGGTGTGGGGGAGGGGGGAAAATAAAAAGGGAGATGGGGGACAACGAGTGGTGGCTAAAAAATGGAGGCTAAAAAATGGAGTGGATTTCGATCTCCTCGTTGAGTCCTCCTGGCTTGAGACTGTCCAGGGTGTAGATCCAGAAGGTTTCCCTCTCGCATAGGCGTTTGATGCGTTCCGCTCTAGGGAAAGTGTCAGGGATGGTTTCTATGGCCCAAACATGTAGGCCATTGGTGGAGCCTTGGTGGAATTCCGTAAAATGTCTTGGGATAGTCAGGTTCTTCTTTTCCTCGATCGATCGTCTGTGTTCGCCAAATCTTTTTCGTAGTGTTCGGGTAGTGCGGCCTACATAGAGTAGGTTACATGGGCAGGAGAGACAGTATACTACGAATTCCGTAGAGCAGTTGTAGAATTGGTCAAGTTTGTAAGTTTGTTCTTTTGTGGTAAAATGTTTCTGTTTGTGTTGAACAAATTTGCATGTGAGACAGTTGTATTTTCGGCATTGGTACATGCCTTTGACTTCTAAAAAAGTGGTTGTGCGATTTGAATTGGTTTTTCGTGTCTTCAATTTACTGGGTGCTATTTTTCCTTTTAGGTTTTGTGCTCTTCTATATGTAATTTTCGGTTTTTCGTCCAGACTGTCTTTGAGGTGGGGGTCTTCTCGTAGTATGCCCCAGTGTTTGTGGAAGATTTTTTCCATTTTTCTGTGTTGTGTATGAAATTGAGTGATGAATCTAGGCGCTCGGGAAGATGTGATGGGTGATGGTTTGTTTGTTCTTGGTACTTCGCTGAGAAAGTGATTATAGGCATCATTGACTAGGGTGCTGGGGTATCCTTTTTCTGAAAATTTCTTTATGAATAGTGTGCTTTGTTCTGTGTAATCTTCTAGGCGGGTGCAGTTGTGTTTTAGGCGGCAGAATTGGCTTTTTGGTATGTTCGAAATCCATCTTGGATGATGGCAGCTTTGAAAATGGAGGTAGGAGTTGCCTGCGGTGGGTTTGGTGTAGTTTTTAGCGTGAATAAGGTTGTTGGAATGACTGAGTTCTAGGTCCAAGAAGGCTAGAGTGTCTGGATCACAAACGGAAGTGAAAGACAGGCCTAGGTTGTTGGCGTTACAATAAGTGACAAAGGTGTCTGCTTGAGGCCGGGAGCCGTCCCAGATGATGACGATGTCATCAATGTATCGGCCAAAGTAAACTATATGTTTGGAAAAGGGGTTATTGTTCCAAATGGAGCGATGTTCCCAAAGGCCCATGGTTAGGTTGGCGTAGCTAGGTGCAAAATTTGCCCCCATGGCTGTGCCTTGTGTTTGCAGGTAGTATTTTTGTTCAAATAGAAAGTAATTGTGGGTCAGGCAGAATTTGGTGGTTTCTATAATGAATTCTGCCTGTCTTGAGTTGATGTGAGGGTTTTGTGAGAGGAAGTACTCAACCGCCTCAAGTCCAATGTTATGTGGGATTGATGTGTAAAGTGAGCAAACGTCGAGGGAGAGCCATAAGTACGTAGGTTCCCAACGATAGTTCTCTAGAGTGTTAAGTAGATATATGCCATCACGGATATATGCTGGCAGATTCTGGGCTAGTGGTTGCAGGAAATGATCAATATGCATGGAGAATGGATTAGTGATGCTGTCCATGGCAGCCACTATAGGGCGTCCAGGGGGCTCAGTCAGGCTCTTGTGAATTTTGGGGAGATGATAAAAATAAGGTGTATTGTAATTGTCCCGTTTTCAAAAATGCAGCTTCAGTTTTTGTAATGATTCCGTTGCTGGTGGCTTTATTGACTAGTAAGTCTGCTTCAATGAGAAATTTGGGTAGAGGGTCACTGGGTAGTATGGTGTATGTGTTTCTGTCTGATAGAAGTCTATGAGCCTCTTTGATGTAGGCGTCTCTGTTTTGCAGGACAATTCCGCCCCCTTTGTCGGCGGTTTTTATGACAAGATCTGTGTTTTGGGTGAGGGCTTTGAGGCTTGCCCTTTCTGATGCTGTGAGGTTATGATTGTGTGTGAATGCCGGAGTGTCTTTGCACAGACGTTTAATATCAGAGAAGACCACTTGGTAGAAACTCTGTAGGTACGGGCCTTTAACGTGGGTAGGGTTAAAGATGGATTTTGGGCGGAAAGTCGTGTGTTGGACTGGTGGAGAGGTGGGGAGATGTTGATTGAGATATGATGAGTAAATATCTGTCTCTTCATTACCACCACCAGTGTATAATTCCTCGAGAAGAGCTAGACCTGAGGCGTCTAATTCAAAATCTGGGGTGAGGTCGAGGTGTGTTGTTTCTGTGGTATCCTCAATAGTGGGGTTTTTATTGGCTTTAATGTTAAAAAACCTTTTGACAGTCAGATTGCGTATGAATTTGTTCAAATCTACGAACAGTGTGAATGGATTGGGAGTGGCTGAGGGTGCAAAGCTGAGGCCTTTGCTTAGTAGTGAGGTGTCTTGCGCACTGAGGGTTAGTGTAGATAGGTTATAGATTTTTATCGTTTGAGGAGTTTGCCCTTTCTCTTTTTGTCTTCTACGCCCCCCTCGCCTGCCTCTTCTTCTAATTTTCTTTTTTGTGCAGGTTGGGGGGTTTTTACTAAAAAAGAGAGGTCTAGGGTGGATGTGGGATCTGTGGTGGCAGGACCAGGTAGGCTTGTCTGCATAGTAGTGAATTGTGAGTCTGGGTCGCATGGTGGTGGTCCAGACGTAGTGGTAGTTGTGTCTGGTAGAGGAGCATCTGGGTGGGTACTATCTACAGTGTTTGACAAGGCTGGGGTGTGTGGGGTTTGTTTAGCGTTAGTGGGAAAGGCTCCACTTGTGGTGGCATTCATCCATTTCTTCGTTCGATCTCTTTTTGGTTTAGGTCGGGCCGTCAAGGTGGGATGTTGAGTCTTCATCACGGGGGTTTGGTGCGTCCTCTGTGTGGGGTTACAGAGGGGGGGAATATGTTCACGATTTTGTGGTCTGTGAGGTGGATTAGTAGAACTTGGTCCGGACTGGTTCTTGTGCCAGGGTTGGTATGCATGCATCAGGGGAACTGGTGCACCAGTGTGGTGCATCAGGGGGAATAGGGGTGGTATTGGGGGGGTAGTTTTGGGCTTCCAATTGAATACTTTTGATGATGTGTAGTCATCAACATCACGCCTCATTTTATTGAGTTTTGTTTTGATTAGATAGTCTTCGTCTTTTTTGTTTTTTTTCTTTAGGATGTGGAGCCAGGTTATCGGAAGATGATTGATTTGGTTTAGAAGAGTGTGGATGTACTCTTTGACTTTCTCAGTTAGTGATTCTATTTTTTCTTCTCTTTGTTTTATTATGATATCTATCCATTTTTGGGAGCAGAAATCGGATACGTATTCCCACTCTTTTTGTCGTTCTGGTGTAAGAAACGAGCATCTGTGTTTAATCCTAAGGCCTCTAGGGGTAATTTTAGAGAGCCGATATCTTTGTAGAAAGAATTTGTCCCACCATTGGTGGTTTAGGGATATAATGGTATCCTCTATTTTTCTGAACATGGCGCAGAGTTTTCCATATGTTGCTTGATTGACAGTGGTGTTGCTGATAAAAAAGTATGTGGGGAACATCGTGTAGAGGTGTTCCAAATATTCATGTCGAACTTCTTCTAGGGCTAGGATTAGTTCCATAGTTGAAATGGTGGGAAAAAAGAAAAAAAGAGAAAAGAGAGTAAAAAAAAAAAAAAAGGAGAGAAAAAAAGAAAAGAAAAAGGGGGGGGGGGGTATATTTGGCTGTGGAAAGGGGACGTGTTCGGTGAGAAGGGAAAAGGAAAAGAGGAAATATATATATATAATATATATATATATATATATATAGTGGAAAAGAAAGGTACATATATTTTTTGGGGGGGGGGTTTGAGGGGGGGGGGGGGTGTTGGGGGAAAAAAGGAGGGAGGGGAAAATAAGAGAGGTGGGGGGATTAGTTAGTATGTGGGATAAAAAGTGTGTGAAGGTGTGTTGGGATATTGCTGGAGTGAGTGTTCAGTGTTATCTTTTTGTGTGTGCAAAAGAATTGTCTATATATGTTTTATCTTCAATTTGTATCTTTAATGTGGGGATGTTTTTATTTTTGGGGGGGGGGGGGGGGGGGCTAATAATAGATCAGCGCTGGGAGGAGGATAAGTATGAGTGGGAGATTTACATGGGAAGAAAGTGTGAGAGATGGATGTTCACAGTGATCGTTTGTGGCAGCTCAGACATAGGCTTCAAATAGTAATGCAGTGGAGAGGGGGAGGATGGAGCGCCAACGACAGCTAGTGATGAGCGAGTATGGGGGGTCACAGATGGAGTGACACTGAGGGTGGGCGAGAGAGAGTGGGGGCTGAAGGGGAGAAACACTGTGATGTGTTTTTTGGACAGTTTTTTCTCAGTCCAGGAGTAACAGTGTGTGCTTGTAAGATGCGGCAGCCGGCTCCATAGAGCAGAAGAGACTCTGGTGTAGAGGAGAAAAGAGAGAGAGCAGCGCCGCTCTAAGAGTAGTGGGTCTGATTACAGTGGGAACTGTATGTGAAAATAAAAAGAAAGTATGTACTCACACTTTGTTTAAAAATATCAGGCACGTAGCGGTATCTTTATTTTGTCTGAAGTCCTCGGCCGTCCTCCGGTGTCATGGCTATGGTGGGGAAACGCACGGTCCCTTGCGTCTTGTGGTTCTGAGGTGAGTGCGTCCCAGGATAGGCAGGTCAGCAGGATTGATGACGTTGGTAGGCGTGGAAGCGCTCGCGTTCGGAGCATGCGTGCTCCTTCATCAGGCGGTGTAAACAGCTGCAGCTTGTAGACACATATTTATAGTGGTTGAAGGGGGAAGGGGGAGTGTGGGAGGAAAAACAAACAACAAAAAAAAAATGGGGGCGGTATCTATCTTTATACTTTAAAAACTTTAAAAACTTTAAAATTGGCCAACGCTGATCATGTATTAGAGGTGTTGTGAGAAGTTTAAAAGGATCATTCATGTTTGGTAACATAATTTGTGCTGAGATGTTTTGACTGTTAAAAATGTGTGTAGCAAGAGCAGGGGGGGGGGGGGGGGGAAAGGTGATGATGTGGAAGCAATCATGAGGAGGGGAAGGGAATGTGAGTGTGGGCGGGACTGGGAGAGAGAGGGCTGATGGGGCGGCTCCAGGCCTCAAGCAGACACCTTTGTCACTTATTGTAACGCCAACAACCTAGGCCTGTCTTTCACTTCCGTTTGTGATCCAGACACTCTAGCCTTCTTGGACCTAGAACTCAGTCATTCCAACAACCTTATTCACGCTAAAAACTACACCAAACCCACCGCAGGCAACTCCTACCTCCATTTTCAAAGCTGCCATCATCCAAGATGGATTTCGAACATACCAAAAAGCCAATTCTGCCGCCTAAAACACAACTGCACCCGCCTAGAAGATTACACAGAACAAAGCACACTATTCATAAAGAAATTTTCAGAAAAAGGATACCCCAGCACCCTAGTCAATGATGCCTATAATCACTTTCTCAGCGAAGTACCAAGAACAAACAAACCATCACCCATCACATCTTCCCGAGCGCCTAGATTCATCACTCAATTTCATACACAACACAGAAAAATGGAAAAAATCTTCCACAAACACTGGGGCATACTACGAGAAGACCCCCACCTCAAAGACAGTCTGGACGAAAAACCGAAAATTACATATAGAAGAGCACAAAACCTAAAAGGAAAAATAGCACCCAGTAAATTGAAGACACGAAAAACCAATTCAAATCGCACAACCACTTTTTTAGAAGTCAAAGGCATGTACCAATGCCGAAAATACAACTGTCTCACATGCAAATTTGTTCAACACAAACAAACATTTTACCACAAAAGAACAAACTTACAAACTTGACCAATTCTACAACTGCTCTACGGAATTCGTAGTATACTGTCTCTCCTGCCCATGTAACCTACTCTATGTAGGCCGCACTACCCGAACACTACGAAAAAGATTTGGCGAACACAGACGATCGATCGAGGAAAAGAAGAACCTGACTATCCCAAGACATTTTACGGAATTCCACCAAGGCTCCACCAATGGCCTACATGTTTGGGCCATAGAAACCATCCCTGACACTTTCCCTAGAGCGGAACGCATCAAACGCCTATGCGAGAGGGAAACCTTCTGGATCTACACCCTGGACAGTCTCAAGCCAGGAGGACTCAACGAGGAGATCGAAATCCACTCCATTTTTTAGCCTCCATTTTTTAGCCACCACTCGTTGTCCCCCATCTCCCTTTTTATTTTCCCCCCTCCCCCAAACCCCCCCCCCCCGCACAAAAATACCCTACCACCTTTTTCGAAACACCCCTCCCCCACTCCAAAGGACCAGCCCTTGTAAAGTGTTTTTATATATATATATATATATATATATATATATATATATATATATACATGCTTGCAAAAAATCTCATATAAACCATAAAACCTCCCAAGTCCCCCCCCCCCCCCTTCTTATTTGTACCGGTCACCAACAGTCATCAGAGCAAGCGTCACCTCCCTCCTCCATCACACCATTTCCATCTCCTTAATTTTTCCCCCCATCATCTACATATATTTCCTGAAATTTCTCCTTAAATATCTCCTTATTATCTAAAAACATCATTTTTTTTTTTTTTTATTATTTATTTATTTATTTATTTATTTTTTTTTTTTGTATATAACTTTCATATAAAATTTACTTGTACAGATTTTATATAGATTTTTGAATACAGCTCTTTAATACAGCATTTTAATCACTTCCTATTCTTTCTCATTCTGATCACATCTATATCTCCATTCTGCAGCACACTCCAATTGCCCACATTATTTCATGCATACTATAAACTCTCCCCTATATATAAATAATATATCCTCCATTTTCCACCCATCATCTTTCACCCCTTTCGCCATCCTTCCTTTTTATATTTTATTTTTATTCCTCACCTCATCCACACTACTGTCATTCTATAACATATTGACCCACCAAACTACAATCCCCATCAGCCCTCTCTCTCCCAGTCCCGCCCACACTCACATTCCCTTCCCCTCCTCATTTTTGCTTCCACATAATAACCTTTCCCCCCCCCCCCCCCCCCTGCTCTTGCTACACACATTTTTAACAGTCAAAACATCTCAGCACAAATTATGTTACCAAACATGAATGATCCTTTTAAACTTCTCACAACACCTCTAATACATGATCAGCGTTGGCCAATTTTAAAGTTTTTAAAGTTTTTTAAAGTATAAAGATAGATACCGCCCCCATTTTTTTTTTTTTTTGTTGTTGTTTGTTTTTTTTCCTCCCACACTCCCCCTTCCCCCTTCAACCACTATAAATATGTGTCTACAAGCTGCAGCTGTTTACACCGCCTGATGAAGGAGCACGCATGCTCCGAACGCGAGCGCTTCCACGCCTACCAACGTCATCAATCCTGCTGACCTGCCTATCCTGGGACGCACTCACCTCAGAACCACAAGACGCAAGGGACCGTGCGTTTCCCCACCATAGCCATGACACCGGAGGACGGCCGAGGACTTCAGACAAAATAAAGATACCGCTACGTGCCTGATATTTTTAAACAAAGTGTGAGTACATACTTTCTTTTTATTTTCACATACAGTTCCCACTGTAATCAGACCCACTACTCTTAGAGCGGCGCTGCTCTCTCTCTTTTCTCCTCATAATTATGTTAACAAATGCTCTAAATAAAAGAAATGAAAAAAACTTTTTTTTAAATCCTAATCCCATGTTAAAGCTTACAATAGATTTTAGTGATTGAGTTTAAATATACTTTAGTTGCAAGTGGCTCAAGGTGAAAGTATCTTTAGCTGTGTAAAGTCAGCAGTTTTTTTTAATGTGGGCACACCAACCTATGAAAACCTTCCAATGTTGGTCATCTAACATAAGAGTCTTAATGTAACACTAAGCCGTATCTTTGTTTTTTTTCAAAAATAATCAATGCACATGCACTAATGGCCATGTATTCTGTTTATCATTAAATCATGTCTTACTGCATTTTTTGTCCTCGTCATTTCTGTGAGCACCTGTACCTCACCATTTCTTCCCCACTTCTGTCTGGAACGAACAGTGCACATTAGTGTTCATGTACACTACTCTATGGAAGATCAGTGATCATGTAACCGCTGTCACAGTGGTCACATGATCAGAAGCTGATCCCAGGGGGCTACCAAGCTTTTAATCCAGACCATGAGCTGTCTTTGACAGTTTGGTCTTCATGCAGTGGGTGCTGTCTCAGCACATAAACGTCAGACCCCAGTGGTGCATATGTGTGGTGTACGGGCGTTAAAGCCCACCCTGTTTCTGCTGCACATACATGTTAGGTGGTCAGAAAGGGGTCAACATACTGTATGTTTAAGGTAATGTTTACAAAATGTACACTTTGTACTGAAGACTATATGGGGTGGGTAAATAGATTGAGGATTGGGACATACCAGAACAAACGAGAAAAAATAATTAAACAGCTCAAAGCCCAATCTTCAAGTATTTCTCCAATACAACGTAGGCAGCATAAAAGAAAACAGAGTTCTTTGACATCCAGCTTGTGTTTTTTGGATTCACTTTAAAGTGGTTGTATACTCAAAACTATGACACTTCATTTTATACAGTATTATAATAATACCAATGTATTGCCATTTATTTTTTATCTACCTGCTTCCTTTCCGGCTTATCAATATATTGCACAGTGATTACATCTAACGCACATGCACTGTATCCTCTATAATTCCGGCAAGCCGAGACCCTGCCGGAAACATTCTGTGTCTGTCGGGGCTGCGTCATTTCCTCTTGTAGACGTCAGCCCCGACATCCCGTGATGCTTCCTCTGAATTTTCCTCCCCAAGATGATTATGGTAACCTTATGACTTGTACGCCACAGGAGAGACAGACAATGCGAGCAAGCTGCGAGTCGCTATGACTCGTTTCCCCAGTAACTGGAATGAAGGAATGTTATTAGTGCGCATGTGCGGGATTACCGACACTATTATGTACTGTGGGCGGAAATACAGATGAAATCTGTCGCGGAAGACCACAGTGGAGATGACGCCAGCTAATATGCAAGATGAACGTGGAAAAAATTATCTAAGTGCAATAAGATAAACATTTTATCAATATACACAGTGATCAATTGTTTCTTAATTAACATGTCTTTCATAATATTGTGAAAATCTTATTGAAAATCTTATTGATGTGGGAGGGTTTACTCCCAGTTTAACAACTTAAGGATAGAAAGGATTTGCCCCCTTAATGACCAGGCAGTTTTTTTGCAATACGGCAATGTGTCACATTAACTCACAATTGCGTGGTCGTGCGACGCTGTTCCCAAATAAAGTGTATGTCCTTTTTTGTTAGCCACAAATGGATATTTGTTTTGGTTATATTTAAACACCTTTTTTTTTTGCGCTATATACAAAATAATCAACAATTTTACACAAGAAACAACAAGAAAAAAACTTGTTTTGCTAGAATAATCACAAAAATAAAAAAATGTCTTCATCAGTTTAGGCCAATATGTATTCTTCTATATTGATTGGTTAGCGCAAAAGTTATATTGTTTACAAATAGGGGATACATTTATATAATTTTTATTATTTCTTTTTTACTAGTAATGGCGGCGATCTGCAATTTTTAGCAGGACTGCAGCATTGTGGCGGACAGATTATGCACTTTTGACACTTTTTTGGGACCAGTGACATACAGCGACCAGAGCTAAAAAATAGCCACTGATTACTGTATAAATGTCACTGACAGGGAAGGGGTTACCACTAGGGGGGCGATTAAGGGGTTAAGTGTTCCCTAGGGAGGTGTTTCTAACTGTGGGGGCAGTGTACTGACTAGAGGAGGAGAGAGATCACTGATCCTCATCACTAGGAACAGCAGACCTCTCTCCACTCCCCTGTCAGAATGGGGAACTTCCGGTTTACATTGACAGATCCCCGTTCTGGCTCTGAGAAGCAGTCGCAGATTGGCGGCCGGACACGTGCATTGGCTCCGGCGTCTTGCACGCCCCCTATAGCTCTTAAATCGGTTGACGTACACCTATGGCGAATCGCAGCCGTGCCAACCTGCCTCAGTATGACGAAGTGAAGTTGATGTAAACCTTTCATGATTCATGAAATTTGAGCTGGGCACATATATTGGCAGTGTTATCAGCCTGAAAAGTATTCTGTCACATATGATAAAAGCAGTCAGATTTTTGTGTTGGGGAGGGAGCTATAAATTAGCACAGTGCTCAACTATACTAAGAGCTTAGAGTCTCTACCTAGGAGGAGTGAGGGTGTGTGCCTTTCCTCCAATCAGCTGTCTTGGCTGTAGGGGCCAGGATCACAGAAGAGGAACCCGAGAAGAGGAAGATCCAGGCTGCTCTGTGCAATTCCACTGCAACAGAGCAGGTAAGTATAACATGTTTATTATTTTTCTAGAAAAAGAGACTTTACAATCACAATGGTTATTCACTTCTAAAAGAATTCAGACACCACATTTTTTTCTCGTGAGAGCCCTGAAAATCTTTAGGTGAACATAACGAATAAGTCACCCCCATTCAGGACCACTCTGCACAAGACATAACCTAAAAAGAGCGCTTTCTTCAGAGCAGAAAGGTTAAGAATCTGCAACAAAGTTTGTTAAAATCCTTGCAATGTACATAGCTCACACAGAGGTGAATGCTTTTTTTTTTTTTTTTTTTTTCTTAACAAAAGAGGAGTTGCTCTGTAACACTGTAATTGAAATGGGTGACCTATTTTGGTCCTCGGTAAAGTGAATAAAGTATGGTTGGTGAATATTATTCTATAGTATACTGTGCTGTGCATGCCTTATTTATTATGTAAAACTTTGACAGCACTGATTTAATGTATCACAGGAACCAACAAATGCAAAGTACTTAAACGCTGTGGTTTTTCAATTCATAATGTAATAAATCAATGCCATCTCCAGCTGAATACAGAATAATTTCCCCTTCTTTATAGAACATTAAGCTTTGCCATTTATTCTGTCAATATGATGCCAAACAAAAGTGTTAATTTTGTCTTACCACTTCTACTAGGTTTTCTAAAACACAGAAGCTATTTTGTTAATGTATTTGGGGTTGAAGGAGAACACAAGCCAACCAATAAAGCTAGACTTTAATTAGAAGTAAAAAAAAATGACACTATGTTGTAACTACAAATTTTAAGATATATAATTCAGGAATTTAGGTTTTAATAAAGTATGTATATGAGAAGAAAATGTGGCCCTGTTAAGGGTTTTTAGATACTTAAAATGGTAATTTTGATTGGGTTAAGGTGTTCTCAAAACAAATATGTGAGTGTTCACTGATCAACAATAGTCAAAATGAAACCTGTCCATAAACATTACTGCGTGGTTTGATGTCCATGTCTGGTCCTTTGGTCCATCTTTTGTTCCATTCGTTTTTCTATTAAGCAAAAGCTTACACTTAGGCCCCTTTCACACTGGGGCGGGAGCCGCGGCGACGGTAAACCAGCGCTATATTTAGCGCTGCTTTACCGTCGTTTACCGTCGTTTTACCCAGTTTTACCCCCCGCGAGCGGCCGAAAAAGGGTTAAAATCCCCCGCAAAGCGCCGCCGTATCGGCGCTTTGCGGCGGTATTGCCGTGGTATTACAATGTCCCATTGAAATCAATGGGTAGGAGCGGTGAATACACCGCTCCTATACCGCTCCAAAGATGCTGCTAGCAGGACTTTTTTTTACCGTCCTGCTAGCGCACCCTCCGGTTTTCACACTGGAGTAAATGGGGCCGTTTTTTTCAGGCGGTGTACAGGCACTATTTTTAGCGCTGTACGCCTGAAAAAGGCCCCAGTGTGAAAGGGGCCTTACTTTTCCTAAAAAAATGTTTGAACTCTTATGCCGCGTACACACGATCGGAAATTCCACCAGCAAAAGTCTGAGAGATTTTGGTCTGAAAATGTGACCGTGTGTATGCTCCATCGGACTTTTGCTGGCGGAATTCCAACCAGCAAAAGATTGAGAGCAGGTTCTTAATTTTTCGGTGTGAAAAAGTTTTGATCGAAAATTCTGATTGTCTGTACCAATTCCTACGCGCAAAATTCCTATGCATGCTCGGAAGCATTGAACCATTTTCTCTGCTCGTCGTAGTGTTGTACGTCACTGCGTTTTTGACGGTCGAAAGTTCAGCAAACTTTTGTGTGACCGTGGGTATGCAAGCCAAGCTTGAGTGGAATTGCTTGAGTGGATCTGCTCGTGTGTACGCGCATAAGGAATTATCCAGAATATTTGCATGAATGACAACCACGACCCTACCTGCCTGGAGTTTCCATGTTCTGCCTGTGTGGGGTCCTGTGGGTACTCCGGTTTCCTCCCTCACTCCTAGACATGCTGGTAGGTTAGGTTAATTGGTTCCTTTCTAAATTGGCCCTGTTATGTATGGATGTGAGTTAGGGACCTTAGATTGTAAGCTCCTTGAGGGCAGAGACTGATGTGAATGTACAATGTATATTTAAAGTGCTGCGTAAATTGACTACGCTATATAAGTACCAGAAATGAATAAAATAATATTTTATGATAATGTATAACCTGTTCCAAGCAATCCCTTATGCTTTTAAGAAAAACTAATTTTAACCACATCATTACCTGTAGCTGTTGATCTCTTCATATACTAAAGCTATGTTCATGATTGACCATTACTTGTGAAACCCTTTTTTTCTTTTTTTTGCTAATGTTTGAAAATGGGTTGAGAGATTCTAAGGTAGACAAACATGGCTTACACATTCTTTGCGATCAGAGTTATTCACCTCATTTGTGTCCCCCCCAATGCCACCACTCCCCTGTCTCCAGCCTCTCCACCTCCCTCCGCTCCTCTTCCTCCTGAAAGGCTCCCCTGCTTTTCATTCTGTTCTCCTTCACCCCCACGCACCAATTTTCTTCCTCCACACCAATCTGCCCGCTAAACAGATACCCCTGCAGCTACCCTCGAGCCGCCTGCTTCCCTCCTCTGCCATTCCCCCTGGCTTTTAGGTGCTGCAGGAGCTTGGAGGGGATCAAAATATATCCCCCCACAACTCCGATCACCCTGCTCAGGCACACCTTCAGAATGGAGTGTGAGGGTTGTTAAGCATGTTTACACCAGCCCCCTCCTTTTACTACAATGGATATAGTCAGCGATCGCTACCAATCGATCCTGTGTCCATTGATAACTGAGCATAGTAAACCATGTCTCTATACAGACTCCATATTTATTCATGTAATGTGCAGCTTAGGCTGCAGAAAAAGGGACTGTCTTCAGTCCCTTTATCTGTCTCAAAAAAAGAGCCAACAGGGGTCTGTTTATACTACTGATGGCTCACCAAAGATCTCGGATGGAAACAAACTGCCTGTCTGTTTCCATCCGATTGTTATCCGATCCAATTTGCTAGACGGATGGGGAATGGATCCCCATATGTTTGTTTTTGGCGAATCAGATTCAGGCGAGTGTAAACTGAAACATCCATGCACATGTCCAAATGGACATGCGGACCCGATCGGGCTGCTCGTGAGGCTCTAGGGCAGTGATGGCGAACCTTGGAACCCCAGAGGTTTTGGAACTACATTTCCCATGATGTTCATGGACTCTTCAGTGTAGTTGAGCATCATGGGAAATGTAGTTCAAAAACATCTGGGGTGCCATGATTCGCCATCACTGTTCTAGGGCCTTGCTCACACAGGGCATGCACAGTGCACATCCCTGCAAGGCCATTTTTACCTGTACTGGGATGCAGAATGCACAGGTTTTCTGTGCATCCCTTTGCAGCCAGTCCCATTGAAAATTGCAAAAATGGTTTGGCCAGCTGAGTTTAACCCTGCCAAGTCCGTACGGCATATTTTAAAACAAAAAATACCCCTGGCTTTCTGACCTCCCCTTCATTGTCCCCCACCTGCCTGATGCCTGGGTGCATCGTAGCTAAGGCTGATAGCCGGTTATCCCTCCTCCAAACACGCTGTCAAACACGTTTACCCCCACACAGCGTTTTGACCCCCTTCAATTCCCACCACCTCCCTGAAGTATGGGCGGCCCCGCTGCCAGACGGCTGTCCCTCCTCCCCCCTCCCACCGGCTACAGCTGCTGTCAGATCTCTCAGGATGGAGAGTGGGGGGGGGGGGGCTGGAAAACACATGTTTACCTCCCCCACGTCTTTTTGACCCCCTTAAGTGCCCACTACCTCCCCCGAAGTATGGGCAGCCCCGCTGCTAGCCAGCTGTCCCTCTTTCTCCTCCCACCAGCTGCAGCTGCTGACAAATCTGTCAGCACGGGGGCCCACTGACAGATCTGTCAGGATGGGGAGTGGGAGGGGTGTTGGCAAACCACACATTTCCCATCCCCAATGGCTTTCCGACCCCCACTTCATTGCCACCCACCTTCCTGAGCAACAGGCTGCCCCTGCTGCTAACTGGCTCCCCCTCCTTTCCCCTTTCGCTGGCTGCAGCCGCTGATAGAGCTGTCAGGATGTAGAGTGGGGGGGCTGTTAAACATGTGCTTACCAGCCCTCTTCCTTTCCTTTATGTATTCTTTCATCACTGACATATATTAAACTGTGTTTACTATGTATCAGTTTGTGAATGAAACATAGTACACAAAGTGTACTGTTTCATCTTCTGAATTAATAGGAGTTTGTACAGACTCCTGTCCATTCATATACAGTGCAGCTGTATACAGGTTTAATGTAATGCAAAAAATAATTGCTTTCATTAGGAAAATCTGTATTAAATATACCCACAGTCTACCTTTCCACGTGGAATCTTGCAGTGTTGCTTTTATTCAAAATATTCATGTCATGAGCTATTTAACAGATGACTACTTAAAAAAATGGGTATATACTTCATCCTACAAGATCATGTTGAAGAATTTTCAAACCAGTGTGTTTAAATTGGCCTTTTCCTGTAATGTGAGGGAAATGGGATTCGGTTTCAACACCATCTTCTTCTTTTTGGCACTTCTACTGATTATTATTTGTTTCTGTGACAGGATAAGAACAACAAGCAACACATTCTCTGTGTTATCTGTAAATGAACACTACTGCTCAGAAGGATTTTGTTTCCATACTCGGGTGAAATCTGATCTATGCAGTTTGGAATAAATGGATTTATACTTTTAGGCTGTATCTGGACATTAAGTTGGCCACAAAGGCATAAAGGAATGATTTGCATGGTTCTGTCAACTATCTTAACCGCTTGATGAGCGTATAATGCATCTATATGGCGGCAAGACAGATCCCCTGTGCAGAATCAGGTACCTGTACATGCTCCTGCGCGTACGGGTCTGGGGAGCGTACGCACCGATCCCACTGTGGTAAGACACAGCAGGAGTCAATCAGCTGGTCTGGCAGGTGCAATGTCCGCCGGGACCCACCGATGTAAACATGGCAGATCACCATTCTGTGAGAAGGGAATGTTGTGATCCTGTGTTCCTACAAAGCAGGAGGCATAAACATTTTTTTTTTAAGATCTGTGATGCATGTAAAACATGCAAAAATCTCCTGTTTGAAGGCTCTGCTGTGTTTGACCATATTTATAATAATAGTCGGACCTAGGATGATGGATGAACAATATTTTTTCTCACTTAAAATGTTATTATTGTAGCACCATCTAGTAATAGAATAGGTGTAGGAAAATTGACTTGACTCAAAGTAGTTTGTGTGAGTCTGAATTTGCTGTGGGTTCAGATTGGAAGCATCTGCATATCAGGCCTCTTTTGCCTTCCTCTGGTCCAGGAGGTCCATGGAAACGTCTAGAAGTGGGCAGAGGTAAAGAGACAGGGTCTGAATATTGATGGTAGTTTTGACCAATACCCAGGCAGTGAGATCTGGTAGGGTGGCATGACTGGCCCATAAACATGAAGGACTAAGGCCAGTGGAGTCGGGTGTAAGATAGAGTGGTGAAGTGTGTGTGGCCTGGGAGGGGGCCCTGGAGGAGGAGTGAAAGCCTTTAGCCTTTATCACGGCTGAGCAGCCTGAACCCACAAGGAAGACTGTGAGAAGATGGGCGAGCCTGAGCACTGACAGCACAGGTCTGGAGAGCATCATTTGAGAAGTTTGTCAGCATGTGCTAGTATGCGGTGCATGCTAGCACATAAGGGCATAAACCTGCAAGGGGGAATTAAAAAAAAAAAAAAAAAAAAAGGCAGCGTTTAATACCACTTTAACTCCAGAGAGAAACCTGATGAGGTTTACGGTAACTGGGCAAGCTCATAAATTCTTTGAGTATTGCATGAGAAATAGGCACAAATTAAAATTAAACCAATATTAAACCTAAAAATCAACATTTATTATACTGCAGCTTAACAATTCTTAGATGCAATGTTTTTTTTAGGCTTTCTTCTATATTCATCTGGTGATCTAGCTTGTGTGTTGTTTTTCAACAGAAAAGCTCACTTGCAGTTAAAGGATGAGACAGACCGTTTAACACGGCAGGGATTATTTAAAACCTTTATCCCAAAAGGTGTAAGAGATTAAAAAGTATTAGCTGGAGTTCAGCTTCAATTTGTTGGTGTATTTAGATCTACTACTGCATCTAACACTGCCCTCGCCCTAGACTGACTATGCTTCTGTCCAAATCTGCCCCCTGTTCTCCTTCATTCCGAGTGGTGTCTGCATAATGCAGGTGTGTTACTGGCCTGATTACCAGGAGACCACAGAGGGGAAAAAAGCCTAAAAAATTTAATTAATATAGCCACCACATCTAATGCTTGGTAAGCTGCCGATATATTACATTTTAGCTTTTGGATTTAATACTGCTTCAGGGACCATGCACACTGGGTTAAAAAAAAAAAAAAGATGACAGTTCATAAATGGCATTTTTGTACAGGCTTTTAGGTGTGTTGAGCATTTATTTATTTTTTCTGCCAGAAAACTCCCCTCATAAATGTAATCCAGAAGGGGATTTTTTTCTGCCTCCTAAACACTGAGGTTAAAATATGCTTCTAAACCTCTAATGTGCATGGATACACACCCATCGGCCACTTTATTAGGTGCACCTTGCTAGTACCAGGTTGGACCCCCTTTTGCCTTCAGAACTCCCTTAATTCTTTGTGACAGAGACTCAACAAGATGTTGGAAACATTTTTGGTCCATATTGACATGATGGCATCAGGCAGTTACTGCAGATTTGTCAGCTGCACATTCATGATGGGAGTCTCTCCTTTATTGGATTGAGATCTAGTGAATGTGGAGGACATTGAAGTACAGTGAACTTATTGTCCTGTTCAAGAAACCAGCGGTGAGTTGATTTGAGCTTTGTGACATGGTGCATTATCCTGCTGGAAGTAGCCATCAGAAGATGGGTACATTGTAGCCATAAGGGAATGGACATGGTCAGCAATAATACTCAGGTAGGCCGTGGCGTTTAAACAATGCTAAATTGGTACTAAGGAGCCCAAAGTGTGCCAAGAAAATAGCCTCCGGAAGAAGTGATTATACCGGGATCATGGCTGCGGTTGCATTTTTTTAGTGACGCAATGGCCTTTCTGGTAAAAGTGGCACCCAAACAGTTTTACAGGGGTCCCCCAACACTGCCCACTGCCATTGCTGGGCTCTTCCCTTCCATTGGGGAGCCCAGGACCACTAAATATGTTCCTCCCTCTCATCTGTGACCAATGAAGCTGGAAGTGATGAGGATTTCAGTTCTGTTTACCTGGCCAATACCGGCCAGGGAAACAGACGATGAAAGCGATCCATTTCATTGCCTGCCTTGAAGGGCAGAATGGGACCCGGGGTCTAATAGAGACCCCCTGATCTTTCCAAAAAGAGTACCTGTCACTGCCCAAGCTATCACACATTTGTAAACGGTCATTGCATCACACATGTGAGGTATTACTGTGAACGTCAGAGTAAGAGCAATAATTCCAGCACCAGAGCTCACGTTTAACCTTAAACTGGCAAACTGTAAAGTCCATTAAAGCATTGCCTATGGAATTTTTTAGGTACTGTAGTTTGGCATCATATCACAGGCATGCAGAATTTTATATCTTGATATGTTTGGTATCTGTTTACTTTGAACAATATAATTTTATATTGCGTGTGTGTTTGCACTAAAATGCATTTAAATGTCTTTTCCGAAAAAATTGCATTTGATAAAAAGGTGTGCAAGTATCGTGCAACATACAAACATTTTGACAAAATCCATTTTATTCTCCAGGGCATCTGCTTTTAGCAAAATATATAATGTTTGGGGGTCCTAAGAAATTTTCTAGCCACAAATTTGGATTCTAATCTGTATGTGGAAAATGTCAGAATTGGCCCAGATGGCAAGTGGTTAATGATATCCTGTAATGAGATTAGGGGTGTTATGGAAGTGATTGAAGTTTAAGTGGATAGTTCCTGGATACATTTCCAGCCCATTAAATGTAGTTTATATATGTATTTTTATTACTTTTTTGAATGAATCACCTAGATACTGCTGAGTGTTACTTTAACTTGGGGAGAGAACAGTGACAGATTGATCTAGCATAGCTGAGTTCAGTTCATTCACTGTTCTCTAAAAGTGACCAAATCAGGATTTTGCAAAGTAATTATGAAGCATTGCCCTTGTCTAATAATCCTGCCAAAATTTTCCACATCTGTTGGTACTGCCTGTACTTTTTAGGGTGTCCATTGGTGTGTAAGTCTTGTTCTCAGATGTCAGTGATGAGAGATTTGCTTTTGATTTAGCTTTTTCCCTGGTTGCAGGCCTCTCTACAGCTTTTAACCAGTGAATGAACTAGCAAACATATTAAAAGCACCATTGCCTTTGTTGGGAAAATG
Organism: Lithobates sylvaticus; assembly: GCA_028564925.1. NCBI lineage: Eukaryota > Metazoa > Chordata > Amphibia > Anura > Ranidae > Lithobates > Lithobates sylvaticus. The sequence continues at coordinate 200,543,439 of CM053030.1, read as the reverse complement.
GAGATATAACGTCTTGAAGGATATATTTACATTATAATGACACCACCTATCAGTCACAGACCTCTGCTAGAAATTTTAAAATACAGGTCCGGTGTTTGTACATGCCTGTTAGTTCTCAAGCCTTTCTCTACATTTCTTAATTATGGCAAGCAGTAAAATCAGATGCATTACTTAAAGCTTGCCCTTCTAAATGTATTCTGTTTGATCAGGCTATATGAAGATCTCTTTTCCACCCAGCATATATGTGCTGAGGAGCAATGATGAATGGAACCATTTTGTCACTTCACTAGCAGCATAGTAAAAGTTTTGGCTGAAATTTTCCACCACAGAAAGCAGTGAAAACCTGACAGAGGCTGCAACACTTGCACATTCTCGCTCTCGCTCTCTCTCTCTCTCTCTATCTATCTATCTATATATATATATATATATATATATATATATATATATATATATATATTTTTTTTTTTTTAAGAGGCTTGATTAGACTTCAACAACTTAATATTAGACTATCCACAGATGTCGTTTTTGACATTAGCAAATAAAGTCCAATTCCTAAAGAACGAACAGTTTATTGCTTTTTTAGCAGTAATAACATAGGGATATATTAGAGGTAAGTAATTAAATGAGGGATTTTTGTGGGACTTTGAATGAAACACATTGCACAAAGGGCTTAGTGCCTCCATCCCTAATAAATACAGGAGGAGAAAAGAGGTTGGGACTTTAGATGAGGTGCGTGCGAGACAGTTGATAAATAATTTGGATAAAACACACAAGGGAAACATGTGTGTATATATAAGTAGAATCGTATATCAGGTATACAAGATGGTAATGTGAGCAGATTTTATTGGACAGCCTCATCTACGGAATATAGAAAAATTCATAATTACAGTGATTTGTACATATGATAAAAACATTGCCTCAATGATTCAGTCAGATCATATCACACTATAACATGTGGACATTGAATTTAAGCGGAGTCGCAACTAAAAAAATAAAAATTAAAAGTCAGCAGCTACAAATACTGCAGCTGCTGACTTTTAATAATCGGACATTTGCATTTGGGGCTGTGTCACCACCACCCCATTATGGACATGAGTTCCCCCATGCTCCTTTGTATACACAAAGCTGAAGAAAGTATTTAATAAATTAGCCTTCTCTTTGTCCCCATTTACTATTAATATATTTGTAAAAGGTTTTGAGGTTTGTCCTACTACCTTTTGCAATCTGTTGTTTTTGAATTTTTGCATCCTTGATTTCCTTTTTACATAATCTGTTATGTTCTTTGCCGCATTTAAATGATAGTGCCTTCATTTTTATTAAAAGATCTTTTCTTATTTATAGCCATTTTAACTTTGGCCGTGAGCCACATCGATGTTCTATTTAGCCTTTTAAACTTATTGCCCATGGGAATATACTTTGCAGTGAGTTTGCATAGTCTTTTTGAAGAGTTCCAATTTCTGTTCTGTGTCCATTGATGCCAATATATCCTCCCAGTCTAAGTCATGGAGAGAAGCCCTCATCCTTGGAAATTTTTCTCTTAAAGTTGAGTGTTTTTATCTTTCCCGTATGTGTTGCTTACAGCTAACATTAACAGCTAGTCGGGGCCTCAACACTGGACCATTAAATAGTCTTGTAATAGGTTTATATTTTGTTTCCCTTTAAACAGTCCCAGCAGTGCCATTACTCCAGTAAATTTCTGGGTAGTTAAAATCCACCATTATCACTGTCCCAGCCCTTGCAGCTCTTTCCATCTGTGCAAGGAGCTGAGTCTCCACCTCCTCATTAACACTGGGAGGTCTATAACAAACTCCAATGATAATCTTTGTAGTACCCACACCCATGTACAGTTCCACCCATACTGCTTCAGACTCATCGCACTCTTCATCAACTAGGTCCTCGTTCACACTTGCTTTGAGAGATAGACACTGCCAACCCTCTGTTTTACCCTGTCTTTCCGAAAGAGAGCCTAACCAGGAATATTAATATCCCAGTGATGAGAAGAGCCAAAATTCAGCAATACCAATTAGATCATAGTTCTCCTCTTAAACCAGAGCTTCCAACTCGCCTATTTTGCTGGTCAGACATATTTTATTTTGTACAAATGGTACCATTTCCAGTGGTTGTTTGTAACATAGGAACCTTCATATCATCTGCCATAGCCCTCCCCCATCTTTCCCCATTCCACCCACCAATAGGGGCTGATCCATGTCTGTCCCATCTGCTTGATTGCTAATCAAATTTACCCTCCTCCCAAAATCCTAGTTTAAATACTCCTCCAGCTTTTCCATAAACCTCTCCCCCAGCTCAGTGGACTCCCTTCCATTTAGGTGCAAACCATATTTAGCATATATCCGTGAAAGTGTTTGAGCCTTCTAGGATGCAATCTTTACAATCGTGTATGTGTGTGTGTATATATATATATATATATATATATATATATATATATATATATATATATATATATATATATATATATATATATATATATATAATATAACATTTTTTGTCACTCATGAACTTTATTGTATTTCATAATTTACCTAGATCATCAGCTCATAATCCAACGTCCACATAATAGTAATAGTGTGTTATAACTGAATCATTGATGCAATGTTTTGTACAAATCACTGTAATTATGTATTTTTCTATATTCTGTTGATGAGGCTGTCTAATAGAATTTGCTCTCAACATTACTATGTTATATGTTTTTTCTATATGATTCTACTTCTATATACAGATGATTCCCTTATGTGCGGTATCCACATTATTTACCAACTGTCTCACATGCACCTCATCTAAAGTCCCAACCTCTTTTCTCTTTTTATTAAGTAGGTTGGAATAAAAAGTTTCAGTTTTGCAGATATTTTGGTAAAGGCTTTATGAGCAGTTTCGTTTTTTTTTTTTGTTACTAACGTTAATGAAAATATTCTTTTAGTTTAGTTACTCAGTTTGCCTGTGAACACTCTGTTTTTTAGCAGAAGCCTTAATAATAACAAGATTCCTAAAAGCAAGTGGAGTGGCCGTGGCATTGTTCTCCTTGCAGGTAGTGCTAATGCACTGTTTCTTTTACAGTCTACAATTATGTATTAGTCAAAAAAAGAGGCAAAGGGGTTTGGGAGTTTGAATGAAGCACGTAGGTATAAAGAATTCAGTTGATTGTATAAATTAACATACAAACACATAATCATGAGTAAGTGTATATCCAGTATAATTATAATAACTGGTACAATTCATAATAATGTATATCTACATTATAATCTGATTATAATCAATTAATATAAAAAAACTATACATACTGACAGAAATCAATTGAATCTTAGGGACATTCATGGATTGATCCACTCTTCAGGAGCATGCGCCTGAGTTCAATAAAATATAATAGAAGGAGTTGCTATATGGTCTGATCCTACTTAAGGAAAATAAAAATTGTAAATAATAAAATAAAACTAAGTATGCAAACCCACTCTACCATAGTTACAAGGTTGACTATATAATAAAAGTGTGGCACTGTAGATCAGGGACCCTCCAAACGGAGTGCATCTCCAACGCGAGTTGAGGTGGTGTGAGTGGCCTGCTGTCCAACAAGAAAATCATCCAGTGGCGACAGATTTCAAGAAGTTTAAGTAGTTGGAGTGACCAGAAGTGCAGAGACCATCAATATTTATTAGTGGTGAGGAAGCTGTATGAAATATTACTGTGCACTTTTGAGAGCTGGGTATATTGTAATTTTACAAGTAATGCCAGGGGACTTAGATGTGTGGGAAGGTGTTAATGAATTACATTCTACCTCCCAGCTGCTTCATTGGATGTGGATTTTGTTAAAACTGTTTACCCAAGAAAATGTGTGCTGTAATTACAGCTACATGGAGTGTGCTTACCTTTGCTAGATTTCACACTGGGTGTAGATATCCCAACTGCTATTGTTTTTACTGAATCACACAGATATTAGCAGCTCCCCTTCCAGACCATTAACTCATATTTTAGGTCATATAGACAGATTGGGTGAGCAAGTAGAGGTTATATATGAATTGGTTGATTATGACCAACAACTTTTAAGTATACTGAACCATAGGAGCAACCCCAACTTGTGTGCAATATCTCTATCACCTCTCTCATAAGATTTCCAGAGACAATGTTTTAGTTTTTTGCGATACTGTTTTGGAGAAATCTCCTTGTGGTATAGCCCCTTAACTCATTTGTTACCAGATGTTTGTGCCTAAAAAAAAAAAAAAAAGGTCTAATGGCTTTATTTATTTTAAACGTGTTTCCTACTTCTGTAAAGGCTAGAGGGAGAGTGCTTCTTATGGAAAAGTAGTATTGCTTTGTCAAGTGATCATTGTCAGTTTACAGTAGTCTTTACTTTCATGTAAACCTAGCATCAGATATATTTTTCATGTTACATACTCTTTTTTTTTTTTTTGCTCTTGGAGGACAGAATCTGTGTTCATGTATTATCTAGGGTCAATTTCTACTTCTTGGACTGAGATGCTGATTCAGAGTGAAGAGTACTTTCTTTTTCACTTTTTGCTGCAATCCCAAATGACTGACAGCAATGCGTACACCTATCACTTCTCACCATTTAACTTGCTATAGTTACCTTTTTGCAGTAATATTGATATGGCAATCCTTTCTGTCCTTTGTGTAGCTGTTTCGTAGTTTCCTTTGTGTAGCTGTTTCGTTAGATTTAACATTATCAATGAGGAGCCTCATTGATAATGTTAAATCTAACGAAACGCGTCTGAGGGTAAACGTGCTGACGTCACCACGCGAAGGAGGACGGGAGTGTCTGTTCGTTTGTAGCCGGCCGGCTCTACAATTTTGAAATCTGCTTTTTTTATTTCGCTAGTTTGTAAGTGCAAACTTTTTATACTTTGAATGATGAGCTGTGTTGCGGAGAAAACATCTGCAACGGGCCTGCAGTTTTCCATCCTGCAATCCATTTCTGTCTGCATTTCTATATGCTGTGGTGCATGGAAATTTATGAAATGTCATACTGTGACAAATAAAGTGAAAAAAAACAGTGCTTCGAAAGTGCAAGCCACTGCTGACCAGAACCGATAATTCCTGCATGGTAACACTGTTTTACCATACAGATAAAACTTAACTAGTGTATTTTTTACAGAAATTTTGAGTTTGACAAACTGTTGCCCAAATATTGTGTGACATAAACAATTGGCACTACCAATTTTTTTAGTCTCCAGGGTGTCTACTTACACAATTTTTGTGTTAGGGGTTTTAAGTAATTTTCAGACCCATTTTTTTTTTAAACATGTTTGCAAAGAATGCATAAACTACAATAAAATTGTTATGCAAAAAAAAAAAAAATGCATAAACTGCATAATTGGCATTGAAAGGGTTAAACTTGCCCACCACACCCTTTGCATTCAGACAGCAGAAGCTCTACAAAGATAATTGGAATTTTCTAATAATTAAAAAAAAAAAGGTAAGGCACATTTTAAAGTTTACATAAATGTAATTGTACCCAAGTATCTAACGGAGAAGCTCTGTGCTAACTACCACTCCGGGGACTTATAGCCTAACACGGGACCTTAACTGACGAAGGCTAAAGGAAGTGGCAGGTATTTACCTTTATAGAGGTCTGTATTAATGTGAACTTGTTGGCATTGTGAATTGGTAACCTACCATTTTCCAAAATATAACTGCTGTCTATGCATCTTTTCAAATTTGTGCCTAATATCTGGGTTATGTTCATAGAAAATGTTAGAAACTGATGGCTACTGGAGTGAACATAAGATCTTGTCCCTTTACTCGAAAGGAGCAAGCCCCTCTTGCTTTTGAGGCATTGCTGATTTATTCCGGGATTACTATTACGTTCTCCCGTTGGACTGTGGTCAAATACAACTTGAAATTAAAACTTCCTTTGTGGTAAGGAAAGAATAAACTGCAAGCAGTTCATTAATTTATAACTTGGAACAGGAACATGATGTAGGTGCCATTCACTTTTACTGAATAAAACAAACAAATCCCGTAGCTAGCACCGGATTTAAAATCACTTGATAAAATATTAATAGACTCAGAGTTCTCTATTGCATACATTTGCAAATATATGGGACCCACGCTACCACTATCAAGGTGCCTGTACAAATGTGTCAGAGAATGCAGTTGATCTTGCCATTTTTTTCATGTTTTTTTTTTTTTTGTCTAAGCACAGGTTAACGAATGCTACAGATCTATTTAAATGCTTGACGTTATTTAATGTTCTTGCTACTGCAAAGCCAGTTAATTCTACAAGTGCAGAACATAATCAATCCTGGGCAAATCTAATTACTGTTATAAACTGAACCTTGCCTCTGAAGAGAACTAATACATATTTCTGGTTCTAAAATATATTTTTCTTACCCAAGATTAAGTGCAATAGATACACATTTCATTGAATTTTGTAGCTTCCATAAACTTGTTGCTATGGGAACAGACACTTAATATAAGTCTGTGCTGCCTGTACAGTCTGTATTAAAGCCTTTTCACTGTTACCAGTGGTATTATAAAAGTAGTTTAGATAACAGTAAATAACAATATTGTCACACTTAATGATTTTTTTTTCTCCTCCTCAGTGGTGGCACGTTATGCATCTTGTTAATAAAATCCCTAGCATCCCATTTTTATTTCCAGAAGGTTTTTCTGTATCAGTGGAATTTCTGGCAGCGGATGTCAGAAGTTCAGTACTTTTTCTTTTTACACTCATATCCTAGATGCTGTGATTTTATTTATTAGCACTACAATAGAACCTGAATAAATTTACAGACCAGACTAATAAATTGCATCCTTGCTCCACTGGTTCCTCTCATCTTCTGCTCTCATCAGTTTTCTGAATATAGATTACTGTACAGAATGTCATCAAAACGGATCATGTTGAGAAGTTGCAGAAATGTTAATGGGGTTTATAAAATAGAAGTTATTTCTTACGATGTGAATGCCATGTAAAATGGGTGACAACCATTCTGCTTTCTTCTAGTTTTCATTTTCATATCAGTTTATAAATATGACTGTTGTCCATATCAGTTAATAAACGCTGAAGCATGAGCTAGGCTATGGTCTCAATCTGAGATCCATTATAGCCCACAAATTTGAGGTTTTTGGTCAGGTCAAATATGCATTACATTATTGGTAGCTGTGATAAATGATTTGTATTTGGTGCCGAATATCCCACCCCACTAGTTCCCATTTGACTCAAACGTGCCCCAACTCCCTATCTACCCCCCCCCCCCCCTTTTAATTTCCTCTTCTTTTTTTTGGCCCTCTCCGCTTCTATGGGGCCATGAGAGAGTCTCTCCTGTTTTTTGTTAAAGGGGTTGTAAAGTCAGAAGTTTTTATTTTAATACATTCTATGCTTTAAGAAATGCCTTCTGTGTGCAGCAGCCCCCCCTAATACTTACCTGAGCCCCATCTCTGTCCAATGATGTCCACAAATCCCCTGGCCATCCAGGACTCTCCCTCCTGATTGGCCAAGACACAGCAGTGGCGCCATTGGCTCCTCTGGGTGTTGATCAAATTCAGCCAAACGACAGCCCCCCTGTCTGGACAAAGGGAGCTGCAGCTCAGCTGCTTGCATTGGAGCCACTCGACAGGAGGAAGGCACCAGAAGTAGCAAAGAGGGACCAGAGAAGAAGAGGATTCATGCTGCTCTGTGCAAAACCACTGCACAGAGGAGGTAAGTATAACATCTTTGTCATTTTAATAAAACAAGACTTTACAATAACTTTAAACTAGGGAAAATAATACATTGTGTCATGTAGTTCATGTGTATTGTTAGGTTTTAGGGGATATAACAACATACACCTATTGTGGTACCTAGTCCAGATGCTCTGGGTGTTTTTTTTTACTTTGTTATTGGGGCTCAATAGTCTACCAGGTCTAATTGAAGTGTGTTGCTAGCTGATGCCAAGAAGTTAATTTATTTTACTTGGAATGTCTAGAAATAATAACTGTGTTGTACTTCAAAATGTAGGTCTGGAGTATTGTTGACGGTACCTGTATTGTAACTGCACAATGTACTAAATATGTTTAAAATAATTTGTATTTATGTCCTTTTGTTTGGGGGGTGGGGGGGGGTTTGAAGGCCTGGTTACTTGAGTATAACTTGAATATATCAATAAGTGTCCATAAAACACTAGAAATCAATATGGAGTATACGGAAACAGATTTGTTTGCTTACCTTTATACCATTAACATATAACATAGTACATCTAGTTGGATTGCTTATTCTACATGTATGCTAAGGTCAGATCAGCTCAACAATTCTACTCCCTTTCTCCACTTTTATTGTCTGAGAATGAGCTCACTGAGCCGTACTGTTAATCTTGATGATTTTCTATACGCAGATCTTTTAAATCGCAAAGTATAAGTGGACAAATGGATGTTTGCTGTTTCTACTCGACCATCCCTGTGCTTTGTGTGGGTTTCAATATTTAGCTTGGAGCCCCCATTGAGATCGATAATAAAACAGTTTTTTTTTCTTTCCCTAATGTCATACAATGAGGGGTTAATATGCCAGATTTGTGGGACAAAATGGAAAGGGGAGGTATTGACACTAAAATCCTTTCAGATACCCAATATAATTTTTAAGCTTCCACCATAAAAATATATCTAGTAAATTCTAAATCACCTGCAACTCTGCTTTTCCTGTATGTCAGGTCTGAGCCTATAACATGCCACATATCACTGATTTTATTGTTGCTTTCCTGGAAATTTTTTACATTTTCAAGGAGCCAAATTATATTCACTGAAAGCCACGCCTACCCAATTCAAGAACAACATTTGTGTTTTGGTCATTAGCAGTATAGTAAAAGGAACATCTTGCAACACAAGCCTTAAAACATGTTCTGTAGTATTCAGCTACATTTGATGTATGAAAGTGTAGCTGGAGATTTGAAGGAGTTAGAGGGCTGTTTGTGGCCAAGAAAATTCCCTGCAACTCGATGAACCTCATGGTATTACCATTACTAGATATTCCATTTAAGACAGCATTGTTTTACTCTTTTTGTGTATAGAATTATTTTTTTTTTTACTTTATCCTACTTATTTTTGTGTTCTGGGCTTTTTTGCACTGTAAGTATTAAAGTAGGGAACGGTTAAACGTTATTTCTGTATTTTTTGCTGTGTCCCATTACGGAGCTTTTCCTTTAGGTCCTTGCTCCAGGCACAAGAAGTGGCAGGAGGTCTCCTTAACCACTTCAGCCCCAGAAGATTTGGCTGCTCAATGACCCGGCCATTTTTTGCAATGCGGCACTTCTTTGTTTTAACTGAAAATTGCGCAGTCGTGCAACTCTGTACCCAAACAAAATTGGTGTCCTTTTTTCCCACAAATGGATTCTTCTTTTGGTGGTATTTGATCATCTCTGCGGTTTTTAGTTTTTGCGCTATAAACTAATGAAGAGGGACAATTTTGAAAAAAAACACTTTTACTTTTTCCTGTAATAAATATCCCACTTTTTTTTTTTCCAAAAAAATAACTTTTTCCTCAGTTTATGTATTCTTCTACGTATTTTTGGTAAAAAAAAAATTGCAATAAGTGTATATTGATTGGTTTGCACAAAAGTTATAGTGTCTACAAAATAGGGGATAGATTTTTCTGGCATTCATATTTTTATTTTTTTACTAGTAATGGTGGCGATCTGCGATTTTTATCGGGACTGCGCTATGCGGCAAACAAATTGGACACTTTTGACACATTTTTGGGACCATTGACAACTATACAGCGATCAGTGTTATAAAAATGCACTGATTACTCTATAAATGTCACTGGCAGAGAAGGGGTTAACACTAGGGGGCGACCAAGGGGTTAACTGTGTTCCTAGGTGTGTTCCAACTGTAGGGGGGATGGCACTGTCTCAGTGTTAATACTTAGTATGAACACACGATCTGTCTCCACTCCCCTGAAAGAAGCAAGTTTTCTGTTTTTACAGTGGTTAATGCAAAGGGGATCCACTCCTAGTTATCACTGGACCAAGTGACCTCATTGGGAGACTTCATATTCTTACTTTATCCCTGTTTGGTAAAACAGACTCAAATGGAGAGGGTGAATCTCACCAGAGTGGATGCAGACAACAAAAAAAAAAAAAAAAATGAGAGAGAATTTAAGTATTCCCTACTATATCCAAAATGGGAAAAAAATGGCTTTTTAATAACACTTTATTCCTTTTACTAATAGACCAGTTCTATTTTTTGCGCACATTAAAAAATTTAATTTTGGCCTGAAGATTACCTAAACTCCCCAAATTATTTATATTTTGAAGTGTATAACCTGTAGCATAACAAGATCATAACATTTGTCACACAGTATTTTGGCAGCTGTTTTTTAAACCTATATTTTCGGTAAAAAAAAGAAATCACTAAAATAATAAAATGGGGCACACAAACCCAATATAATAACTCTTTTTTTTTTTTAATATAAAAGAAGAGCTTGTGTCAGGTGACAATGCTAGTGCTGGGCTTTCTTATATAAAAAAAAAATCAATATGGAATTACTCTTTGGTAAATACCTTTTTTTTAAACCTTAAAAGTTATGAAAAAAAATATTTAGGGTGTCATTAACATGTCAATTTATAAACCTTCAAAAATCATCAAAATAAAATTAGCTTGAAATTCATTTGTTTCTTGTTATGAACACGATGAAAACTCTTTATTTTAACACCTGAAATCCAAACCGAAAAGCTTCAAGTAATATATACCAAGAATTGGTACTAGAGCATATTGATTAATCTTAATAGAAATATCAAAAAGCACATTTCATTCTAAAATCAATGAAAATTGCTGCTGTAAATCTGAAAATTCTAGTTGTGCTAAGACATCAAACCTTTTGTATAAAAACTTGTTGTTTGCCCCTAGTAACCAGTTACGTTTTTCAACTCTTTCTGACATTCAGTTTCTGGAATGATATACTGTGTGATGAACTAAATTTAAACTCCAATTATTTTGTAGTAAAGTAATTGATCTTTCTACAACCACTGGGTATTGCTTGGATTCTACCATTCTGCCATCTGTGTTAACATGCAAGATCAAGACCTTTTGTTTTCTAAAATGTGTATAATGAAAAGGGGGTAACAATCAAGCTACAAGGAGCAGCCACTAATAAATGTCAGTAACACTACTGATTGCTTTGTGTAATTACAATATTTCACTGCTACCATTTCAACAAATGGCTTATACCTGATTGCCCTTTGCATCTTCCAAGGCAGCTTAATTGCTTCCATATTACTGTTGAGTTTTATCAAAACCTGTTATGAAATTCTTTTTCTTGGCATTTGTATATCACTTTATTGGAAGGATTACGTTTGATCCATTTGATATATTCGGGGCAAGCTTCTTTGGCATTTTTCATTTCGTTAATATGGTGGAACCATTACAGCTGTAAAGAGATCATATAAAATGTTAATAGAGAGTCCCTTTACCATAACCCATTGCACACAGTTGAGAGACAAAAATTGAAACCTCAGATTAAAGCAGCAATTCATCTTTTGGCGCCATTAAATGTAAGACATGACAGCACTATTAATTAGAAGCGCACGTGAAAAAAAAGCTAAGTTATATAACCATTACTGGCTGCAGACAGCACCTGTCTTTTCTTGTACAAAGTGCCTGCTCTGGGCCCTAAGTACCAATGAGAATATATTGTGAACTTAATTTTGGCATAATATGATGACATGTTGATTCTTGGGACATGCACCTATGCCAGGCATTATTCATGTATGTATTTCAAACTAACCCTTAAGCTCAATGCACATGTTACAATCTGACTATTCAATCATCTTCAGCTTCTTAAACAACTATGAAATCCACAAGCCTGTCTGACTGGATACAAGTTGATTGGATGATAGAGTAGGTCAGATTGTAACATGTATGGTGAGCTTTAGACTAGATAATGCTATGTGCTCATAATCCCTCTGACACTACCAATGAGGTGCTATGCCTCCTACTGACCCTAGGGTCACTTTTTGTTCCCACAGGCCATTTTTTTATTTTTATTTTTAGTCTTTTTACTTTCACTGATGCCAAGGCATTCTTTATAACTACTGACACTGAGGCTCTGAAAATATCCTCACCATATGGTCCCAGAAGCCTGGACTTCACCTGGCTCAGCCTCTCGGCAATCCCCTGAGAACCTGAGCCAGCCCCTCCTGCCCCTCCACTGTCCACTTGAGTGCTGATGGGGCAGAACAGAGCCGGGGACTGATAGTCATTGGATCAATGCTGCATTCACCCTATGTGAGTATGTTTTTTTTTTTTGCAAAGCCCTTCTCTTTTAAAAGGTTGGAGGAAACATGCTTGTAGGACCTATGCATGCCTTTATGGAGTGTTGCAGGAACTTGCATGTTAACTTTGAATGGCACTCCAACAGCACTGAAGCAATGCAGCTCCAACACACATGCATTACAGGGCACCACAGTGCATTGTAACACACTGTCAGGTGCTATGGTGCACTATGTTACAAAAAAACGGTGCATGTCTGTTTTCTCAAGAATCATTTACTGTGTGGTCAGCCCAATTGAACAACTTCCTGCCCATAGAACATACACATATGTCCTTGGGTTTCAGTGGTTGTACCAGGGCATAGCTGGAGTCATGACCCAGTATCTTTTTTTTTTTTTATAGCCGACAATGCTGAATAGAGTAAAAACGGAGGACTGAAGCTGGCGGTTCCACTGGCTTACCATAGAGAGGATCAGATCATCATTGTGGTCTAAGAAAATGAAAGCTCAGGGGATGTTGTCACTTCTGGTTTTGCTCAGATGTAAACAAGCCGTTCCTGTGTTGTAAAAGCATCTCATCAAACCGATCTCAGTATCATCCAATGTTTTGAGATCTGGGGTCTAATAGACCCCAAATGTCTCAATAAAGAGAACCTTTCACTGCCTATGTTATCACAAGGGATGCTGTTCATCCCTTGTGATCACAATAAAAGCATTAAAAAAAGAAAAAAAAATTAGACGTTGTATAAAAAAAGTCTAAATAATAAAAAATATATAAAGTGCGTGCACGCATATGTAAACGGTGATCACACCACACGTGAGGTATGGCTGCAAATGTTATAGTGAAAGCAACAATTCTAGCACCAGACCTGTGTACCTCTAAACTGGTCACCTGCAAAGTCCTTTAAAGTGTCATCTATGGAGATTTTTAAGTACCATCGTTTTTCACCATTTCACAGGCATGCATAATTTTAACCTGATCCTGCTTGGCCTATGGTAAGATGATGCTGTGGGATCCTCTCGTCCCTCCGGGTGGATGTCATATGACGTCTTCCCGGTCACGCTGCTCGCAGTGCAGTGATCAGTCCCTCAGGCACAGCCCATCCCTGATCTGGGTAAAGCACCTCATAGAATATATGTTTTTTTTTTTTTTTTCCAAACTGTAATCATTTTGTTGGTGATTCCACTGTCCTGGTGTTCTTGGGCCTTCAAAAATGTGGTAGGTAGTCAGGAAATTAGATGTGTAATTTATGTCCCTAGAATGCCTGGAGGTGCTTCTTGGATTTTTGGCCTCTGTAAGTGGCCAGGTTGTGAAAAAGTCTCACATATGTGGTATTTCCCTACTTACCACTTGCCGACCAGCCGCCGTCATTATACTGTGGCAGGTTTGCACTATCCCGCGAGCCGTCGTTGCTGTACGTCTGCTCCGTCTCCTCGGGATAGCGCCACATGAGCCCACTACACTCGGGGGGGGGGGGGGGGGGGTGCCGATGCTCGTGACCAGCGGTCGCGATGACTGCCGGCAACGAGCGATTGCATGCACCAGAGGCAGAACAGGGACGTGTGTGTAAACACACAAACCCCTGTTCTGTTCTGAGCTGAGAGGAGATGCAGATCATGAGTTCCCAAAAGCTGGGAACCACGATCTGTCATCTCCTATAGTCAGTCCCCTCGGGGAACACCTTCCCTGCCAGTGACATTTATACAGTAATCAGTGCATTTTTTTAGCACTGATTGCTGTATAATTGTCAATCATCCATAAAAAGTGTCAAAAGTGTCCAATGTGTCCACCATAATGTCGCAGATCACTGCCTTTACTAGTAAAAAAAAAAAAAAATAATAATAAAAATGCCAAAAAATTTAAAAAAAGTGGGGATATTTATTAGCAAAAAGTATAAAATATTGTGGTTTTTCTTTTTTCAAAATTGATGCTATTTTTTGGTTTATAGTGCAAAAAATAAAAACTGCAGAGATTATCAAATACCACCAAAATAAAGCTATATTTGTGCAAAAAAAAGGACGTTCATTTTGTTTGGGTACAACGTCGCACAACCGCGCTATTAAAGCTAAAGTTAAAGCAACACAGTAGGGAAGGGGAATATCACCACTCCAGGAGGATCAACCAAAATCTCTTCACCAGTTAAGAAGCCACAGGTGCTGGCAATGCATATAGCAAATAGACAGGAAGTAGTTCTGGACAGCCACACTCCAAAAAAGCTGACGTGTTTCACACTACATATAGTGCTTAATCATAGCTCATGATTAAGCACTATATGTAGTGTGAATTGTGTCAGATTTCTTGTTCTGCTGTGGCATGTATTGTTTGTAGTTTTTGAATAAAAGGCATATATTTTTCTCGGAGTGCGGCTGTCCAGAACTAAAGCGACACAGTGCTGTATCGCAAAAAGTGCTTTAGTCATTGAGCAGCCAAATCTTCTGGGGCTGAAGCGGTTAAAGATATGTAGCAGTATAAATTTTGGCCCAAATTTATGAATAAAAAGTACTTATTTGCTAAATTTTATAATGGAAACTTATAAAAAGTGTTTGTTTTTCTCTGCAGGGGGTTCTCGGCTCTTGGATAGATTGATAGCAGTGCAGCCATTGGCTCCTTCTTCTGTCAATCAAATCCAATGACACAGGCATCGTGGGGTGGGGCCAAGTCCTGCATCTATGGACGCCAAATGCTGTAGTCAGGAGCGCACCTTCAAAGTAACCCCCCGGGAGAGCGCTTCTCCCAGGTGGTTATCTGATGCAGGGAGGAGCCGCCGAGGGACCCCAGAAGACCAGGTTTGCGGCCACTCTGTGCAAAACAAGCTGCACAGTGGAGGTAAGTATGACATGTTTGTTTTAAAAAAAAAAACTTGAACCTTTAGTGTCACTTTAATGCAATGCACATTACAATCCCTGATCCAAATTCACTGTCTGCTGCCTGTAAACCTGAATTTGTCCCTTCTCCTTTATTTTAGTCTATACTTATGTAAAACTATGCAGTGTTTTCATACATTAAAATCAATGTCGTGTCAGGTGTTCTGTTGAATTTTCTGGTAGTGAAGTGTAAAGAAATTTGTCTTTTTTTTTTTCCTGAGGTTAGGTGGTTAATGTAATGATAATCATAGGCCTCTGGGAAATTTGTTGGTAGAATACTTCGTAGAATGTTAAATCTCTAGACTACAGTTTAACATGTTTTTTTTTTTCCATCTGTTTTGTAGAGTGCCCGGAATTACAATCGCTACGGACATCATCTGTGGCTTTCCTGGAGAGAAGGATGAAGATTTTAAGGAGACGTTAAAGCTAGTTGAAGAATACCAATTCCCTAGCCTCTTCATTAATCAGTTTTACCCGCGCCCAGGGACCCCAGCTGCGAAAATGGTGCAGGTTCCAGCTAATGTGGTAAGCTTATTTTATCCCATTTTTTTAGTGGGTTTTTTGTTTGTTTTTTTAGCTTTTAAGGCATTTTTTGAATAGTTGATTTCTAGAAGGTGCTTGTTGGCAGCTGTGACATTACAAGATGTGCAAGTGGTTTGGCTTATCTATAGAATACTGAGTTCGTTTTAAGATGCATTTCTTATTAAACTATAAGGCCTTGTGCACACTGTACGATTTACAGACTCTTCTAGGGGCATCTGGCTTTTTTTCTGCATCTAAATGCCCCTCCATGTTAGCCAATGCAGTGTTTGTGGCAGGAGTGTTTGGCGGCAGGAAAAAACCCCACTGCCAGTGCGTCCAGGAGCAGCAGCATTTGTACATAAAAAAAAAAAAGCTTGACCCTGCTAAAGGCGCCTAAAAGCTAGTGCTTGAGGATTAATTAATTTCAACGGCCAGAATGTATTATTTATTCTAGTGAGTTGAATTAATTAATGCCCAAGAGCTTGAACGCCTGTAAAAGCTTTAGACACTTTTACAAGTGTAAGTCATTTTTTTCTGCAAAAACGCTGCTGGCTTCTAGTAGAGTTAAAGGGGTTCTAAAGCCTCAAGCATTTTATGCATTAGGGTGAAAACCCTTCTGTGCTGCAGCTCCCCCCAGAACCCCCCTTTTTCTTACCTGACCCCCTGATCCGATCCAGCGATTTGCAAGAGTGCTGTGGCTCCAGCTGCTTTTGCTCTTTTCATTGGACAGATTAATAGCAGCAGGACCTATTAGGGCTAAATCCCGCTGTCTGTGTCAATGGACGCAGCAATGGGACTCGGGAGCGAGCCCACACAGGTGCCCTCATGGTAAGTGGCTTTCCTTGGAGGCACATGGAGTGCCGGCGGAGCACACCAGAAGAGGATCGGGCTGTGCTGTGCAAAATGATTGCACAGAGCAGGTAAGTATAGGCATGTTTGTTTTTGTTTAAAAACAATAAAGGGTTTACAACCCTTTTAAATAAATATCCTGTGTGCATGGGGCCTAAATATAATGGAATACTATACTAATACTGAAATATTAATGGTCTTGGTATACTTTCTTTATCGTACATCACGGGACACGGAGCACCCATAATTAACTGGTTATACACTACCTACTGGTGAATGAACACTGACAGATCAATCAAACAAGAAGTCCTCCCCTATATAACCCCTCCTACACAGGAAGTCCCTCAGTTCTTTCACCAGTGTCTATAAGGTGGTGGTCACTGATGTGATGCATGTGCTCTTGGAGCATACTTGGAGGTCTGGAGAAAGAACTGTCAGCCAAAATGGATTGTACCCGAGCCTCATTGGAAGGAGAGAAGATTCCTCAAAGTTTGCCTGTAATGCAGCCTTACGGCGCTGGACCCTGCGTAATGGAACCCTGTGCAGTGTTTGTTCTGACCAAGGTGCTTTCCTGCAGGGTGCTATACAGGTCCAGGGGAGTGGACCCCACGTTGTATAGCAGTAGACCAACATCGTCTGGGCCTGCATCCTTGTGGAACTGCATATTAGTTTGTCTAATACACTCACTTTGTTATGTACCTGTTAGACTAGCTAAATGACTCCAGAAGGGTGAGGCAGGTACATCGCCCTCAGGTTCAGTGGTCTGGCTATGTTCACATCTCATGTTGGACCAATAGCATCAGGGTGATCTGGACCACTGTGGCGCCCGATCTCGGATCAAGCCTGGTTAGTGCTTGGATGTGAGACTGCCCAGGTTTTCCTCCTAAGCGAGGGAGGCATCTGAGGTTGCTGTGTTTGAGTATCTCAGACCGTAAGATTTTAGAGCAGTCTCTGAGGTGGTTCTCTCCTTCCTCAGTCTTTGTCTTGCATTGGCTCTTGGAGCAAAGGTTATGGGCTCATTATCGTAGAACAATTAAATGGTAGCAACTTCAAAACTGAATGGGGACATGAGGTCTGTCTTAAGATCTCAATCCACTGGGTATCCTTCTGTTTCAGATAGGCTCAGTCTGTTCAGTGATGACCTCTCTGCAAGAGGTAGATTGCAGGGCCCATAATCAGTAAACACACAACTTCATGTGTCTGGTTGTTTCCAGCCTCATCAAGGATTCTGTAATTGCAGTGGGAAGATGTCCGTTTTCTTTTTTGTGATCACCCTTCGGGCTGGTCACAGCTTTTGAGGTTCACAAAGCTCCTAGCTACGGTGCTGGACTTGCTAACAAAACAACTGGGGGAGTCTATCTCAGTATACCTCAATAACCTTTGCTCAAGAAGCAGTTGGTCAAGATTTTCCTTCAATACATTTTGCAGTAGGAAGCTGTATCTAGGTCAAAGCACGTTCCTTATGTCCTACTCCAGGTCTTGGTAGAGGATCATTCTCTTTTTCTGGAAATTGAAGATCCAGGCATTGGATTGCCGGAGGGCTCTGTTTCCGGGGTGTTGCACAGCTACAGATTGGTGGTTGATGGTTCGGAATCTAGAAAGGTTGAATTCTTCCTTTCAGGTATTGGGCAATAACAACTGATGCTAGTTTCTCCATTTGGTTTGAGGGTGGCTATAGTTCATTAGACTTGGTCTCCACAGGAGAGAATACTGCCTACTATATTATAAGTTCTACAACAAGTTGGGACTTGGAGGTTGTAAACTCTGGGGGAAAAAAACAAAAAAACACCCTGTAAGACAAAGGCATAATGAGCTAGTATGCATCACATACTAGCTTATTATGAAATACCTTAGAATGAAGCCGTTCAAGCAGCGCCTGCACATCGCTGAGATGGCTGACATGTTCCCCAGAGTTTCTTCCAGGTTGGGGTGGGCTCCGGCACTGTGATTGGCCGGAGCCGCGAGCTTGCGCATTGGGAGC
Source organism: Lithobates sylvaticus (assembly GCA_028564925.1). NCBI lineage: Eukaryota > Metazoa > Chordata > Amphibia > Anura > Ranidae > Lithobates > Lithobates sylvaticus. The sequence goes on along the minus strand of CM053030.1, from coordinate 200,525,016 downwards.
CGCTGTTAATGGCATGGGGCTCGGAAGGAGCGGCACTTGTGCCTGTTCCTTCAGAGCGCATTTGTGCCAGTGATGTCACTGGCTGCATATAATGTAAATATCACTTAAACTTTATATGTTTAGGAGATATTTTAACTACCTGTAGCTAAGTCTTATTATAGACCTACCTGTAGGTAAATGTCAGCAGAGAAAGTTTTACTTTCTCTTTTTTTTTTAAAGTTTATTACACCAGAGTTGGTGCACTCTCTTTTGTTTGTTATGCTATACACCTGCTATCATAAGCCCCTGCTGTTGCTGGAAAGTTACAGTATTACAACAGTCTCAGTGAATTTCGCACACGTTCCTGTCAAGTATGGCTCTTGAAATAGTGGGTGCTGCAGTGATTATCAGTCGGGTCCTGGAAAATCAAGCAAGTGTGCATATTCGCCAGCACGCATGCCTGATGAAGGGGCCATGCATGGCTCCAAAACATTGCACTTATTTCTGTGATGTAATCTTTCATTAAAAGAAAACTTTTGGACGGAAGTTGTCGATCCATGGTTTGCTGGTGAATTTGTACACTTGCTACCAGCAACAGACTGATAACATCATACTTTTTTTATGCCTTTTACATAGTCACTTGACGGAAAACTTTTAAAGTACTGTAAAACCTTGGGTTGCAAGCATAATTCATTCCAGAAACATGCTTGTAATCCAAAGCACTTGTAGATCGAAGCAAATTTCCCCATAAGAAATAATGGAAACTCAAATGATTTGTTCCACAACCATTTATTCAGGTCCTTCAGTTTATAGTCCATATAAAAAGATTATAGCAATGTAATAGGTTGTGTAACCATAAAATGTCCATTCGCAAATGGCAGCCTCCACAAGCGGATTAGAAGCAAAATTCAGCAGGCACTACAGTGTATAAAAGAGAAGCACCTCTAAGTGTAGCAATATGGTTACATTTAATGAAGGTACAACATTTAACTCACGTGGTTGATGATTAAAAGAGGCACATCTAAGTATGCAGGCAGGGGCGGACTGACAGCTCATGGGGCCCCCGGGAAAAAGGAGATCATGGGGCCCCCTGTGTCTCCGCCCATGTACTGAACATTCTTCCCACTGACCACCAATGTAAGGAACATTCTTCCCACTGATCACCAATGTAAGGAACATTCTTCCCTCTGACCACCAATGTAAGGGACATTCTTCCCTCTGAATACCAATGTAATGAACATTCTTCTCACTGACCACCAATGTAAGGAACATTCTTCCCTCTGACCACCAATGTAAGGAACATTCTTCTCACTGACCACCAATGTAATGAACATTCTTCTCACTGATCACCAATGTAAGGAACATTCTTCCCTCTGACCACCAATGTAAGGAACATTCTTCCCACTGACCACCAATGTAAGGAACATTCTTCCCACTGATCACCAATGTAAGGAACATTCTTCCCTCTGACCACCAATGTAAGGAACATTCTTCCCTCTGACCACCAATGTAATGGACATTCTTCCCACTGATCACCAATGTAAGGAACATTCTTCCCTCTGACCACCAATGCAAGGAACATTCTTCTCACTGACCACCAATGTATTGAACATTCTTTTCACTGATCACCAATGTAATGAACATTCTTCTCACTGATCAACAATGTAAGGAACATTCTTCTCACTGATCACCAATGTAAGGAACATTCTTCCCACTGACCACCAATGTAATGAACATTCTTCTCACTGATCACCAATGTAAGGAGCATTCTTCCCACTGACCACATATGCATATATATACATGCATAAACTCACTTAGCCCAGGTTCACACTGACAGAGGAAATTAAATTGTGCAAGTTCAGCTAATCTTGCACGATTTCATACCAGCATGTCAGTGCGAGTTTGGCAGCAATTTCAGAGACATCTGTGCACAGAGGTCTATAGAAATCGCACACCCAGAATTCGCCAAAAGTTGTACAGAAACTACTTTTGGCAATCGGTGTGGCGCCACAAATGTGGCATCGCACTGATTCGAGTAGTGCAGTTGCTGATCATTTGTCATGCGATTTGACATGTCAAGTGGCTGCATTTGATGGCACAGTGGCTGCGTTTGATGGGCACAGTGGTGGCAATTTATGGGTACAGTGGCTGCATTTGAGGGCACAGTGGCTGCGTTTAATGGGCACCGTGGTGGCAATTTATGGGCACAGGGGCTGCGTTTGAGGGCACAGGGGCTGCGTTTGAGGGCACAGGGGCTGCGTTTGATGGCACAGTGGCTGCGTTTGAGGGCACATTGGCTGCATTTAAAGGGCACCGTGGTGGCAATTTATGGGCACAGGGGCTGCGTTTGAGGGCACAGGGGCTGCGTTTGAGGGCACAGGGGCTGCGTTTGAGGGCACCGTGGTGGCAATTTATGGGCACAGTGGCTGCGTTTGAGGGCACAGTGGCTGCGTTTGAGGGCACAGTGGCTGCGTTTGATGGGCACAGTGGCTGCGTTTGATGGGCACAGTGGCTGCGTTTGATGGGCACAGTGGTGGCAATTTATGGGCACAGTGGCTGCATTTTATGGCACAGTGCCTGCATTTGATGGGAACAGTGGTGGCAATTTATGGTACAGTGGCTGGGCACAGTGGCTGCGTTTGATGGGCACAGTGGCTGCGTTTGATGGGCACAGTGGCTGCGTTTGATGGGCACAGTGGCTGCGTTTGATGGGCACAGTGGCTGCGTTTGGTGGGCACAGTGGCTGCGTTTGGTGGGCACAGTGGCTGCGTTTGGTGGGCACAGTGGCTGCGTTTGGTGGGCACAGTGGCTGCGCTTGGTGGGCACAGTGGCTGCGTTTGGTGGGCACAGTGGCTGCGTTTGGTGGGCACAGTGGCTGCGTTTGGTGGGCACAGTGGCTGCGTTTGGTGGGCACAGTGACTGCGTTTGGTGGGCACAGTGGCTGCGTTTGGTGGGCACAGTGGCTGCGTTTGGTGGGCACAGTGGTGGCAATTTATGGGCACCGTGGCTGCGTTTGATGGCACAGTAGCTACATTTAATGGGCACATTGGCTGCGTTTAATGGGCACCCTGGTGGCAATTTATGGGCACAGTGGCTGCGTTTGATGGGCACAGTGGTGGCAATTTATGGGCACCGTGGCTGCGTTTGATGGCACAGTAGCTAAATTTAATGGGCACAGTGGTGGCAATTTATTGGGCACATTGGCTGCGTTTAATGGGCACCGTGGTGGCAATTTATGGCACAGTGGCTGCGTTTGATGGCAGAGTGGCTGCGTTTGATGGCAGTGTGGCTGCGTTTGATGGCAGAGTGGCTGCGTTTGATGGCAGAGTGGCTGCGTTTGATGGCAGAGTGGCTGCGTTTGATGGCAGAGTGGCTGCGTTTGATGGCAGAGTGGCTGCGTTTGATGGCAGAGTGGCTGCGTTTGATGGCAGAGTGGCTGCGTTTGATGGCAGAGTGGCTGCGTTTGATGGCAGAGTGGCTGCGTTTGATGGCAGAGTGGCTGCGTTTGATGGCAGAGTGGCTGCGTTTGATGGCAGAGTGGCTGCGTTTGATGGCAGAGTGGCTGCGTTTGATGGCAGAGTGGCTGCGTTTGATGGCAGAGTGGCTGCGTTTGATGGCCACAGTGGTGGCAATTTATGGGCACAGTGGCTGCATTTTATGGCACAGTGGCTGGGCACAGTGGCTGCATTTTATGGCACAGTGGCTGGGCACAGTGGCTGCATTTTATGGCACAGTGGCTGGGCACAGTGGCTGCATTTTATGGCACAGTGGCTGGGCACAGTGGCTGCGTTTGATGGGCACAGTGGCTGCGTTTGATGGGCACAGTGGCTGCGTTTGATGGGCACAGTGGCTGCGTTTGATGGGCACAGTGGCTGCGTTTGATGGGCACAGTGGCTGCGTTTGAGGGGCAGTGGCTGCGTTTGATGGGCACAGTGGCTGCGTTTGTGGGCACAGTGGCTGCGTTTGGTGGGCACAGTGGCTGCGTTTGGTGGGCACAGTGGCTGCGTTTGGTGGGCACAGTGGCTGCGTTTGGTGGGCACAGTGGCTGCATTTGGTGGGCACAGTGGCTGCGTTTGGTGGGCACAGTGGCTGCGTTTGGTGGGCACAGTGGCTGCGTTTGGTGGGCACAGTGGCTGCGTTTGGTGGGCACAGTGGCTGCGTTTGGTGGGCACAGTGGCTGCGTTTGGTGGGCACAGTGGCTGCGTTTGGTGGGCACAGTGGCTGCGTTTGGTGGGCACAGTGGCTGCGTTTGGTGGGCACATTGGCTGCGTTTAATGGGCACCCTGGTGGCAATTTATGGGCACAGTGGCTGCGTTTGGGCACAGTGGTGGCAATTTATGGGCACCGTGGCTGCGTTTGATGGCACAGTAGCTAAATTTAATGGGCACAGTGGTGGCAATTTATTGGGCACATTGGCTGCGTTTAATGGGCACCGTGGTGGCAATTTATGGCACAGTGGCTGCGTTTGATGGCACAGTGGCTGCGTTTGATGGCACAGTGGCTGCGTTTGATGGCAGAGTGGCTGCGTTTGATGGCAGAGTGGCTGCGTTTGATGGCAGAGTGGCTGCGTTTGATGGCAGAGTGGCTGCGTTTGATGGCAGAGTGACTAATTTTAAAAATGGAGAGGGGGGGAGGGAGGGAGTGGGAGTGGGAGAGGGAGAGGGAGATATAGAGAGGGAGAGGGAGATATAGAGAGGGAGTGGGAGAGGGAGAGGGAGATATAGAGAGGGAGATATAGAGAGGGAAGGGAGATATAGAGAGGGAAGGGAGATATAGAGAGGGAAGGGAGATATAGAGAGGGAGGGGAGATATAGAGAGGGAGGGGAGATATAGAGAGGGAGGGGAGATATAGAGAGGGAGGGGAGATATAGAGAGGGAGGGGAGATATAGAGAGGGAGGGGAGATTTAGAGAGGGAGAGAGAGAGGGAGGGAGGGATAGAGAGAGAGAGAGGGAGGGAGAGAGAGAGGGGAGGGAGATATAGAGAGGGAGAGAGAGAGGGAAGGGAGATATAGAGAGGGAGAGAGAGAGAGGGAAGGGAGATATAGAGAGGGAGAGAGGGAAGGGAGATATAGAGAGGGAGAGAGAGGGAAGGGAGATATAGAGAGGGAGAGAGAGAGAGGGAAGGGAGATATAGAGAGGGAGAGAGAGGGAGGGGGAGAGGGAAGGGAGGGAGAGGAAGTGGGGGAGAGGGAGGGGGGAGGGAGAGACACACACACCGACCTTAATTCTTGTGATCCACGGGCGGCCGAATGGAAGGAGAGATCATCGGTGCTGGCGCCGCACGGGCCGAATCAAACTAGAAAACGTTCTTCTCATGCTCCTCCCCTCACTCAGGCAGACACAGGCATATCAGTGGGCACTGGGCGGCGCCAGATCAGAAGAGGAGGCACGCACACACAGGTTGCAGACTTGCAGTGCAAAGTGCGGCGGCTGCTGCTGACACTGCCGTCTGCAAACCAAGCCCCAAGAAGACAAAAGCGGCCCCAGGACTGGCACCACCAGGGACGGACTGAGCTGGCCCGGGCCCCCCCCCCCCTGCACAGGGCCCTCGGGCGGCCACCGAGTCACCGAATGGTCAGTCCGTCCCTGTATGCAGGCATCCGGGGTAAAGCTGTCCACATAGACCATCCTCCGCACTGACGACTCTCACCACTGTCAGTCTGCAAACATGAGCAGGAAGACTACTCTGAAAGTGAGGCTTGAAGAGCTCATGGAGCGCAGTGTAGCGTGGAAGGGATGACATTGATGGCAGTGCAGGGGGACGGTCTATGTGGACAGCTTTACCCTGGATACCTGCATACTTAGATGTGCCTGTATTAATCATCAACCATGTGAGTTGCTAAAAGCTGTACCTTCATTAAATGCATTAAACTGTATTGCTACACTTAGAGGTGCCTCTCTCTTTTATACTCAGTTGTGACGTGCCGCTACTTGTAAATCAAGCTTGTATCATCGCTTGTATTGCAAAAGGCTCTCATACCAAGTTACTCTCAAACCAAGCTTTTACTGTATAAAAGTGCAGTGTGTGTAAATTATGTATTTGTAGTATTTTTTGTGATATTTTGGGAAACCATGCACATTTTAAAGCTAAGTATAGGTCAACTTTAAAAAGCTCCTATTAATATTGTCTTTAGTTATACTTGTTTGATTACTTCTAAAATCTGTTCTAATCTTGTGAACAGTGAAAACAAAATACAGGCATACAGTTTTCATCCAAATGCATATGTTATTAGAAGCTGATAGATGTAATAATGTCTGACGTATATTGGTTTTGTTTGAGGGTTGACCTCGCTTCACTTTCATCTTAAAAATCTAGTAAGGGTGCATTTACACTTGTGAATGCACCGTGCCTGTGATTATATGCGAGAACCTCTGTGAATATTGTTCTGAGTAAGATGTGTACCTTCTAAATCTCCTTGTACACCCTTGTATGCTCAGTGGTTGTGTGCTACACTTAAAAAAGCACAAGCTTTTAGGTCCCATAGGCTTCAATAAGTGTACCTGTAAACTTGCAACACAAGCATTTGTGTGCATTTTTGCACCTAAAAACATTGTGACATATCAGGAAATGGTTGTAAAAGACATTTTTGAATTCTAGATATTATAGACCCTTTGGAGCATATATAATTGAGTTTAAAGCTCATTTCCATGTTTCCAGTCACTTAAAATAGTTTTTTTGGAACAAGCTGGTCTAAATTAACTATTTACTTCACTAAGTGCTGCAAAGCCTAGTAAACACGGGCAAAATGTCAGCTGGCATTGGCTAGCTCAATAGAAACCGGCCGACATTCGGCCCATGTGTACGGCTGCTGGTCTGACAGAAGCTGGCCATTCGGCCGGCTTCTGTTGTAGGCTCTTGACTGAGAAAGGTCTGCCGACTGGCTCCCAATTAGTGTTCTCAGATAATGGCAGTGTGCTGACTGGAATGTTCTGGTGGGGCAGGGGGGACTCCCCCGGGCGCCCCCCCCCCCCCTGTCAGAAAACTATAGCTCAGCATGAGAGATTACTGTACTAACATTTGATTGTACAAAAAAAAAACTAGTAGTGTGTATGAGGCGTAAGTACTGTAAATTGCATGTAGCTTCAGATAAATACAATACACAGTTCTGGCTGTGAGACCGAGACTTCCTGTCTCGCACCCAACACAATGCAGAGTCGGCGCTCTCTGAATGAATACAAGCTTCTCTGATTGGCTGAGTCAGAGAGTGTGACACCATTGGCCCATCCATCTGACTCAGCCACTTAAACCAACTTAGCATTGTTCCGGGTGTAAGACGGGGGAAGTGTCTGTCTCACAGCTGTGACCCATCAACTGTGTATTCTATGTAGCTGAAGCCACATACAGTCCATAAAGTGATCATAAGTCAATGCAGCAGTTAGTGAAGGAAATAGTTTGGTTGGACCAGCTTTGTCCAAACTATTTAAAGTGATAGGAAACATGGAAATCAGCTTTAAATGGCTACTAGTCTTAAAGCGGTTCTGCACACACTTTTTTTTAGTAAACCTGATTGCCTTCCAAATCTGGCAAAGAGTACTAAATGGGAGTGTTTTTTTTTTTCCTTACCGTGTAATTGCTGCCGGTCTTTCCTCTGGGCGGGGGGTGGGCGGGGTCTGTACGGGGATCCTCGTCATGCCACACTGTCTCCTGGGATCTGGTGTCATTCATCCCAGGAGTCAGTGCCGCCATCGAGCCGAAATCCCGTGAGATTTGCGGCCATCAAATCAAAATCTTGCAAGATTTCGGGCGATGTCCGCATATCTCGCGAGATTTGTCTTGATGGCCACAAATCTCACAAGATTTCGGGTGGGATTTGCGGACGTGCTCATTGTAACAAGGAAGTGACTGCTTGTGGGCTTCAAATGCCCACAAGTAAGATGACATCAGCCGGGAATGATTTTTCAAACTATGGATTAGATGGAAAAATGGACCTGTATAACAAGCATCATCACTGCAAGTGAGTATGATGTTAGCAAGACACGATTTTTATACAAAAAAAAAATGTCAGTGCAGAACCGCTTTAAATGATTTTGTTAATAAAAATTTAATTGAATTTTATATACGAACCAAAGGACCTGTTGTGTCTGTCATGTGTTTAATAAGTTAGCCATGCATAAGAATAATCTGATAATTTTTATATCATAAAATCCTCTGGCATTTTCATCTTCACAGTACTTGGACATCCACTGTTCAGTATTTGTCAGCCGATCTCCCCTTATCCCCTATATGTTTTTGATCTAAGCCCAGACTGTAGAAAATATGCTAATGCTCCAAATTTTTAAACCCTCGGCCCGCCAGTTTGAGACCCCTGCTCTAGATCTTTTACAGGATGATGCCTGTCTCCCGTGGCTTTCTGCATAATTTTTCCTAGTATACTGCAAGTATATCTGTTACATCTACACCTAACAAAAGTCAAAATGAACAATACGCAATATATGTTTAGGCTTCTTTTATATAAAAGCTATCAAATGAGAAATGTCTGAATGATGATCCAGTGAACTTCCTTCATGCTATAACTGCATTTTTTCCACTTTGTTCTCTTCAGTATAATTAACTGCTTCTGGAGGATTAGATCCTTCAAAGTGTGCACAGTCTCTGCGTTCTAGGGCATATAGTAAATGAGGAAAAAGGTAAAAAAAACAACAACAAAAAACTTGTATTAATTCCATTCTTTTCAATAAACCAAATGTCAGATCCATCATTCTTTTATCTGTCATTTGCAGTCTAATTCTTTGCTGCTTTTTTTATTTTTTTTCATATTATCCTTTTCTTCTATTTCTTGAAGCAGGTCTAGTTTATGCTAATAGTTAATTTTATATTCATGTCCCCCTCAAGATAGCAACTAATAGCAGTCCTCACAGTAGCTTGAATGTACAGACAACAGCATTTTTCTTTCTCTGCATCAGACAATTATATGTCTCTGAGGGCAGACCAGCAGAGTTGCTTGTGGATTGCCTTCTTGCAGTGTCTAGCTGGTGATATGGAAGATGCTACAAGCAAGGAGATATGTAATAAACCAACAGTGCATCCAGTTATTATTTACATAGTAAAGCCATGTACACTGCTTTAAGCTTTAATATGCTCATATAATATATCCCTTCCCCTATTTTTTTTTCTCTGGATTTTATGAGATATCAAGGTCTGCCTTGCAAACAGAGAAACTATAATCCCTCTGGGTATTTTTTTTTCCCCTTTGTGGTTCTCTCTATCCTTGAACTAACAAAGGTGTGAGGCTGTTCTTAATCTTTTCATTAACTTTACGATGGAGCAGTCTGCATATTTTTTCAGTATGAATAAAATAAAAGCCTGTATGTGGGAATACTATACCTTCAAATATGTGTCACTCATTTGTTAATTGATATTTATAGGTTTTACCAAGATCTAGGCATGATCGTTATTGTCAAAGAACAAGAGCAGAACTTCAGAATGTGATACATTCTCAGGTGTCATACCTCATCCATATTAAAATGTAAAGTGATTGTAAACAATCACCTTGTAAAACAACCCATTCATTTGAAATTAAAATATACATTTTATTTCTAAAATTGGAATAGAATTTTATTTTTTGTATTTTTTTTTTTAAATAAAATTGTATTTTTTTTTATAGATCTAAAAAGCATTAGAAATATATTTTTCCCCTTTGTTTTATGTGATCACATTCCCTCTGTCCTCAGCTGCATAAGAGCTGGGGGAGGAGAAGCAGTGCCACACTGAGCTTCCCAGTGAACGGCTGTGCAGTGGGGGCGTGTCAGGACAAGTCTGGTCATTCGAGGAGAGCATAGCTAGATAACTAACCAGGGTGTGCGCTCCTGCTTAGTGTTGTCAGTGTTTAATAGGAAAGCAGAGGGACTGACAGAAACACCAGGGATTTCACACAAAGAAAGCATGCAAAGAGAACCAGATACTTTCTCCTACAAGTACATGGTACAGCAGGAACATATTGGGAATATGGAGTGTTGTGGAAACACTTTAAGTTAGTAATGCACCTTAAAGTAACACTAAACTCTGGGTTAAAAACAAAATCTATTTGCATGTATTAACTTTAGGAAGTACCTTCTATTGCTCCCAGCCTTCTCCAAATTCCTTTGCTTTTGTGATCTGAGTTTTGTTAAGGGTGGCTACATTGGTTTTCAAAGGTACCACTGTATGTAGGCACTCTCCCATGCTCACTTCCAAGATGGACTAGGAACTATGGGATCTGTGTGTGCGCACTACCTGTTCCAAACAACTGGAAAAGGGGTGGAGAATGAGGTTTTGTGTGGATTATTTTTGGAACATAGGAATATTGTTTAGTGTCACTGTAACCCAAGAGTAAGTTGAGTTGGTAAATCCATGGAATAACTAAATAATGAAAATTAAAAGTATAGTTTGTGATCATGACTTCTCAGAATGCCATAGCTGTCACCAGTGGAGTTGATCTATGGTCTTTTCAATACATATATATTTTTTAATATACAAATGTGAAAGTCGTATCTTGCGAAACGTGTGTGTGTGTGTGTGTGTGTGTATATATATATATATATATATAATCTTGTATTTACATATACACGTGCATTTAATTTAATGAAAAGTATGTCCATGTACAGTATAGTATGCACCCATTACTTGGTTGGGGCTCCTTTTGCACAAATTACTGCATCAATGCGACGTGACATGGAGGCAATCAGCCTGTGGCACTGCTGAGGTGTTATGGAAGCCCAGGTTGCTTTGATAGCCTTCAGCTTGTCTGGATTTTGGGTCTGGTGTCTCCCGTCTTCTTCTTGACAATACCCCACAGATTCTCTATAGGATTTTGGTCACGTGCATTTTCTGGCCAATCAAGCACAGTGATACCATGGTCATTAAACCAGGTATTGGTACTTTTGGCAGTGTGGGCAGGTGCCAAGTTCTGCTAGAAAATGAAATCAGCATCTCCATAAAGCTGGTCAGCAGAGGGAAGCATGAAGTGCTCAAAAATGTCCTGTTATAGGGCTGCACTGACTTTGATAAAACACAGTAGACCAACACCAGCAGATGACATGGCTCCCCAAATCATCACGGACTGTGGAAAATGTTGCATTTGATTTGCAAATCAAGGTCCCAAAGTCTGGAGGAAGAGTGGAGAGGCACAGAATCCAAGTTGCATGAGGTCCAGTGTGAAGTTTACAGTCAGTGATGATTTGGGGAGCCATGTCATCTGCTGGTGTTGGTCCACCATCTTTTATCAAGCCCTAGGTCAGCGCAGCCTTCTAGCAGGAAATTCTAGAGCACTTCCCTCTGCTGACCAGCTTTTTGGAGATGTTAATTTCATTTTCCAGCAGGACTTGGCGCCTGTCCAAACTGCCAAAAGTGCCAATACCTGGTTTAATGGTTATGGTATCACTGTGCTTGATTGGCCAGCAAACTCGCCGGACCTAAACCTCGTAGAGAATCTTTGGAGTATTGTCAAGAGGAGGATAAGAGACACCCGATCCAACAATCCGGACTAGCTGAAGGCCGCCATTAAAGCAAGCTGGCCTACATTACACCTCAGCAGTGCCACACACTGATCGCCTCCATGCCACACTGCACTGATGCAATAATTCATGCAAAAGGAGCCCAGACAAAGTATTGAGTGCATACTGTACATGGACACACTTTTCAGTAAGCCAATATTTTTATATTCAATTTTTTTTATTTTTTTATTTGTCTTCTATAATAATCTACTTTTTTCAGATACTGAATTTTGGGTTTTCACTAGCTGTAAGCCATAATCCTCAGAATAAAAAGAAAAACATGCTTTAAATATATTACTCTGTGTGTAACACATCTATATAAAACTTTTTCACTTTTTGAATTAAATTACTGAAACAAATTAACTTTTTTAATGATATTATAATTTTATTAGATGCACATGTACATAGGACCTTGTGCCAAAATCCTGGTGTGCCACTGGGCATTCATTGAACAAATAAGTGTAGCTAAAATATACACGTGAATTTCAGCAGTATTAAAGAGGAACTGCAGTCTGCTCAAATAATTTGTAATAAAAACATGGTTGCCATTCTGAAGCTTCCCTCCTACCACTTTGCATATTATTTTATATATACTGTGATTCTGTACTTGCCAAGTATGCTGCAGAAATCTCCCTCCACTGAGTCTGGCTGCAGCCATTTTAACTGTGGGCAGCTGAAGCTGCTGCCTGTTCACTTCCTGGATTTACACAGAGGCACACCTCCAGCTGCGCAGCTCTCATTGGCCCTCTTATGAGGCATCCCCCCCCCCCTTTCTGGCAAACTCTCACTGAGAGAGAGCTGTGCATGAGGTCATAAGCCTAGGCTTTTTACCAGACAAGAAACAGGAAGTGGGCTGTATAAGGTATTTACTGGCAGAAAAAAAGAAAGTTGCAACAACAAGGGCAGAAGATTTAATAGATGGAAAGTTAAAAATGACTGAAAATCCACTTTAAACTCCCAAACAAAAATGTAATACCTTTATAGCGAACAGATTCTTTGACGTGGTGGTAGCATTAGTACTCTTTATTTTTTTACTTTTATTTTCCCATGTTGATCTGGCCAGTAACTGTTTTTTTTTTTTAACTTCCTTTAACAGACCAAATTGGCCAGTACTATGACAGTTATTGGGTGGCAACAGACCATTTTAACACTGACAGGAGTGGTCAGATTTTATTAATTTATGTAAAACTTTTATCTCGAAATGAAAAATAAACAGTAGTTGTAACTGCTCAAGAAACATTCGCTGAAGTTTTTGTTTGGCTTTAATTTGTTAGTAAAGTCCATCTAAATCTGCTAGTCTAACATTACCTTCTCCCCTGATTGACAAAGCTGCTATCCAAAGATGTCTGTTGCTCCTCCATCCACGATGCACACATCACGAGACAGGAAGTATCTTAATCTGAGTATCTGAGAACAAGTGAAAATTAAAGGTGTGAAAGCGTAAAAAAAAAAAAACACTTCAATAATGGACACTTTCCCCTTCTTCCTGCCCAGGCCAAAATTCAGATTTCACTGCTGTCACATTTTGCATGGCAATTATTCAGTCATTCAACAATGTACCCAAATTGCATTTTTATTTTTATTTTTTTAGACAGATGCAACTTTCTTTTGGCGGTCTTTATTTTTATTTCTTTTTTCCTTTAGGAAAAAATACTTAACATTTTGAAAAATAAATGTTTTTCTTAGTTTTGTTATACATTTTTTTTGTAAATAAATGATCTTTCCTTCATAAATTTAGGCCGCAGTGTATTCTGATGGATTTCTTTGGTACAAATAACACAAATTGGTGTATATTTAATCTGTGTGAAAGTTAGCGTTTTACATACTATAGTGTATACACTGTATATTTGAAAATCGATAATGATGCACTGGTGACCTGTCTTTCCTGAGGCTTTAAAATCCCAGGACAGTGTAAATATCCTTAAATAGCCCATTTTTGGGACAAAGACACCCAAGATTTAGTAAGAGGCGTGGTTAGTTTTTTTTTTTTTTTTTTTTAATTTACTTTTTTTTGTCACAATTTTTTTGAAAATGAAATGTTTTCTTTTTCTCCCACCCCTCCTTGCAGTTTATTATGTTTTATGGGATATAGAATATCCTGCTGCCTGGGTGGACCTAGTCAGGGAATTAATCACCATTGCGCTGATTATCAGGAGAAAGTGACTCCTTGCCTGTAAAGAAATAGGACTGAAAATGTGAGAGGCAGTATTCTGAAACTTTTGTTTAAAATTAGTGAATAATGTTTTAGAAAAAAAATAACATTGAAAGGGGGGTTTTAAGTATTGTGACTGTTTTCATAGGCTGCCTTGACTTTAATTTCCTATAACGCTATATATACTTGAAGGAAATACACAATCTTCACAAATACTGCTTTATAGAGCTTGGATTGGCTAAACTGCCAATTGCTATGTGTAGAAATTTCTAAACTGTATTCTGAAGTGCCAGAAAAAAGCCACCAGGCTCTAGACTTGTGGCAACCCCCAATCTCTGGAATGCTGGGTGCTGGCTGAGTAGGAGCCCATCCTTGCCCAGTATGCAAAATTTAGAGGTTAACAAACAGCTGCACTCTGATACAGCTCTATCAACAAAATGTAATTATCCAGACTGAACACACTGCAGATCACCTAACTTTAAAGTGTTTGTTTGTCTTTTATGAGCTCTCTAGGATAAAGCCTGTAAGGATGAAACATATCAGAGTGGGGCAGGGCTGCACTGTGTTCTGTCCCAATGAATAAAGTTTGTTGATGGAACTGATTTCACTGGTGTTAAAGCGGAGCTCCACCCTAAAGTGGAACTTCCGCTCATCAGATTCCTCCCCCCCTCTCCGGTGCCACAATTGGCACCTTTTGGGGGGGGGGGGAACCTTTACAGGATACCTGTCTTTGACAGGTATCCTTTTCCACTTCCGCGATTCCCGCCGTGGCTGTGATGCTGTGACATCACCGCAGTGATCCCTCCTCCACCGGCCGCCAGGCTAATAGGAGAGAGGAGCGGGCCTCGTGCATGCGCAGTAGGGTTCCCGTCGTGAAGCCGAATGGCTGCACTGCCGGGTTACCTTACCCGCAATGGTGACGGCAGCACCTGACAGCTGATGGAAACATCAGCTGCGGTGCCGAAATCGACGGACTGCAGGACATGTAAGTGTCCATTTATTTAAAGTCAGCAGCTGCAGTATGTGTAGGATGTGTGGATTTATTTTTCTTTTCCCGGTACACCACTTTAAGCTGCTCGTTATCACAGCAGTGGATCGAAGTAGTTGGAAGAAGTGGACTTTTAAAAAATCAGGGTATATTTATAAAAGGTCAGTTGCTACTTTGCCTTTTTTCAATTTTGGCAATATTGATTTTGATTTAAAAAGCTGCTCTAGGCAATTTTTCAAATGGTTTCCCCCATATTTCAACAATTTGCAAATAATGCATCAAAATGTATTTCTTATGCAAAGTTTGCCAGTTTGTAAGGTCTCGAATTCTAATGTTTTAGCCGGGTTCACATTATGGGGTCCGGTGCGTCCCTGTTCACAGGTTCAGGTGCCAAATCGGGTCAGAATTTTTGCCTGAATTTGCACCTGAACCAGACCCAAAGATGCACATGACCCTTTTGGAATGCGGACCATGGCTGCTCCGGACCTGTGTGAACCAGCTCCATTGTGATCCGGACACACTTGCATGTCATGCAAATTGGATGTGGGGAAACCCTCACATCCAATTCACACACATGTGAACCTGGCCTTATAGTTCAAACACTTTTTAACTTAGAATGATGATTTATATTCGGTGAAGGATCTTTTCTCCAGGTGGCTTACCAGATTTTTTTTTTTTTATTAACTTTTGCTTGTTTGCCTTGTTTTGTCTGTCTGCCAGTTTTTGTTTTTTGTAATTCACCTCTGCCTTTCATTAGCTTTGTCTATTTTAAAAACAAACTGCATTATTAACCATAAACAGGAAATGGTAGAAAAACTCTGGACAGCCGCACACCGGAAAAAGACTTAAAATACTTGTGTTGTTTATTAAAATGCAAGGGTCACATCACATCAAATGCTCCACAGCAAAGAAAAAGGGGTACAAAATCTGATGTGTTTCGCACTGGAATCAGTGCTTACTCATAGCTGTAAGTTATGCTATGAGTAAGCACTGATTCCAGTGCGAAACACATCAGATTTTGTACCCCTTTTTCTTTGCTGTGGAGCATTTGATGTGATGTGACCCTTGACTTTTAATAAACAACACAATGATTTTAAGTCTTTTTCCGGTGTGCAGCTGTCCAGAGTTTTTCTACCATTTCCTGCCTATTGTGTATGTATCAGCCAGCACCTGGGGCTCCTTGATGGGAAGAAGAGCATCCGCCCTGGAGGGCTATCCTTGAGCGGTGGTTCCCTTTCTCTGCATTATTAACCACATGAACTCCGGAAGATTAACCCCCCTTCATGACCAGGCTATTTTTTTGCGATACGGCACTGTTACTTTAACTGACGATTGCAACACTGTACCCAAACAAAATGTATGTCCTTTTTTTTTTCCCCCCACAAATAGAGCTGTATTTTGGTGGTATTTGTTTACCACTTTAGCCCACTTTTTACATTTTTACTTTCTGCTATAAAACATATCCAATAAAAAAATTAAAAACATTGAATTTCTTGATAAATTTGGGCAAATATGTACTACATGTTTATGGTAAAAAAAAAAAAAAAAAAATCCCATTTAGATGTATATTGATTGGTTTGCACAAAAGTTATAGTGCCAGAAAACTATGGGATATAGTGTGTCTAGCTAGTGTTTTGGTGTACTGTTAGGTGCTTTTACTAGGGGGAATAATGGATTTTTTTCCTTGCTTTGCGGGGATAGAAAATATATTACTGCCCCCTCTGACAGGCCAGGAGAATACCGTGACTAGGTGTCTGTGTTGATTGGGGAATTGAGCAGGAAAGATATTTGCACTGTGTATGTCGGCTTAAAGCACATGAAAATAAACTGATCTTTAAAAAAGATAAAAGAAGCCCTCCTCAATTGTCTTGTCTTTCCTTAATAATTCTGCTTATTTTTCTACTTGCTCACTCCTCCTTTGTAAATGTCCTCAGAAGTGTGCGCTGTACATTACTCTTTCATGGATTGAATTCATACCATGGTCTATCAAGCATGTCATCATACAAGGAAAGCAGAGGAGAGAACCAAAGCAGCCACTAAACGGACATCCGCTCAGGAGTTACCAGAGCAGATTGGCAGGGCACTGCAGGTGTTTTCTGCTATTTCTTTGTTTATTGGACTTTTAGCTGTGTAGATTGTGAGGCTTTTTAACACATTTTCTTCTATTTGGTGCTAGAAGTGAAACTGTACTTTGTGGAACAAAAGTAATGAATGTTACAGGAAAGATTATAATATGCAATTAGGCTTCAACAGAGCAGACATAGATGATATTGTTGTAATGTGAAGAGATAATGAAACTGCACACACATTATTAACCTCTTACTTTTTATCATTTTTTTTTCCTCACAATTTGACAAGGATCTAATGAATCATATTGGAAGGCAAAATCAGATCAAATTTGCTTAAATAAAATCATTTTAACCTTGGTTGTTGTGAG
Source organism: Lithobates sylvaticus (assembly GCA_028564925.1). Classification (NCBI taxonomy): domain Eukaryota; kingdom Metazoa; phylum Chordata; class Amphibia; order Anura; family Ranidae; genus Lithobates; species Lithobates sylvaticus. The sequence continues at coordinate 200,507,987 of CM053030.1, read as the reverse complement.
GAGGCGTGTGGGCAATGTGAAAGTAGGGGAAAACCACAGGAACCAATGGCTGCTTTCCATAATCCCCTGATAAAACCTGTGTGTCGATTACACCGATCCAGAGAATGTTGCAGCAGACACAAAAGGAAAGATTTATTAAATATTTTTTCACCAGTTAAATGCTACTTTCCAGCCAGGCTGACTGAGTAGAGTAAAATCCAAACACCTGTATTTGTACCCAGTTATCTGGGTTAGAAATGCAGTTGAGATACAACATGTTATGGTTGTCACAAGAACAGGATGTAGAGAGGCTATTTTTCAATTGGTAGAACTTTTCCAGTGTTTCTTTAACCTTACTCGGACCTTGGACAGATGTTCTAACCCATCCACACAATTCAAGACATTTATATATATATATATATATATATATATATATATATATATATATATATATATATATATATATATATATATATATATATATATGTATATATATATATATATATATAGTTGTGCTCATAAGTTTACATACCCTGGCAGAATTAGATTTCTTGGCCATTTTTCAGAGAATATGAATGATAACACAAAAACTTTTCTTTTGCTCATGGTTAGTGTTATCATTCATATTCTCTGAAAAATGACCACAAAACCATAAATTCTGCCAGGGTATGTTAACTTAAAAGCACAACTGTGTCAAGGGCGGATCCAGGGGGGGGGGGACAGGGCAATTGCCTTGCCCCCCCCCATAGTAGCACCGACTGACATCTCTCAGATTCTCACAAGTTCTGCGGCTGCTGCTGCCTCTGCCGAGTCTCTCTCACATCTATCAGCCAATCAGCGGCGCAGAGAGAGAGACTCTACTAAGAATACGACTAAGGTCCGAGTAAGGTTAAAGAAACACTGGAAAAGTTCTACATTGTAGCAAAGTGTCATTTCTTCAGTGTTGTCACGTCAAAAGATATAATAAAATATTTACAAAAATGTGAGGGCTGTACTCACTTTTGTGAGGCACTGTGTGTGTGTATGTATATGTGTGTGTGTGTGTGTGTGTGTGTGTGTGTGTGTATATATATATATATATATATATATAAATAATATTAGCTGAAGTTTGGGACTGTGCAGATACTACCAGGGGGTTACTTTGGTCCAAAAGAAAGGGTGCAATGATCTATTAAAGGACCAAACATGTTCAAGGCAGCTTATTGGGAAATGTAGAGTTAGGAAAGAGTTTAAAGCACTGACAAGTTTTTATTAATATATTCCTTCACTGAGATTTTCTAATTTGGTCACTGAGACAGGAAATGAGGGTAAAATCGAGCAAACAGGAACAAAGGGAGCAATAAAAAACTATCACAGTTTTTTTTTTTTTCCCCCACTAAAAGTAGAATAGGAAAGGGTTGGAAGCACTGCCAGGTGTCTATTGATATATCCCTTCACTAAGGTGATTTTCCCAATTCCTGTTTGGTCACAGAGACCTGAAATGAGGGTAACGTTTCTCAAACAGGAACACTGGGAGCAATAAAAACCTGAGATTGATTCTATCCCTTCTCCACTAAAAACTAAACATGTTTTGTCTGGAGTCGTAAACCTCTGAAATGACAAATGAACAAAGCATATCCATCTATAGTATATATTTGTCATGATCCAAAGCAAATGGTGTAATTAGTGTCTGCTCTGTCATTCCTCTGCTATCTGCAAGAATCATGTCTCACAGTCTATGTCAACACTAGACAATCCCAGGAGATGGCTCTGCTCAGATGTATGTTTCCCTAGGAAACTCTGTAGGGGGCCCATTCTGTCCGCATAGGTCTCAGATTACACTCGGCTCTGAGTAATGTGCTGTACCGTGTGTGAAGTCAGATTTCCAGCCCTCTTCTGACAAATGCTGTGTAAAATGTGTGTTGAATATAGAGGAGAAATGATGGAGATAAACAGGTACAACTTAAGTAGGAGGGTTTGTTTTATCTGTATTTGTATCACCTGAGGCTAATCATTTCAGTGGATAATATGTAAGGTTTACAACCACTTTAGCTCTTCAGAGATAAGTTTAACTGCGAAATTGCTTATAGTATATGTTTTACAGACTTTAAAGAGGAAGTAAAGGCAATTAAAAAAAAAAAAAAAAATGCACCCTGCAAGGCAAAGGCATAATAAGCTAGTATGCATAGCATACTAGCTTATTATGAATAACTTACCCAAGAACGAAGCCCCCGAAGCGGTCCTCCGTCTTCATCTTCACCGCTGCCATGTATCCCGGAGTGACTTCCGGGTCTCGCTTCTCTGGCGTTGTAATTCGCCGCAGCCGTGATGACGTCACTCCCGCGGCATATCGCCGATATCTACGGCATGCTCAGTGCGCCTGTGCACCGCTGTCTACGGCGCATGCGGTGCCTGTCTTTTAGCAAATATCTCCTAAACCGTGTAGGTAAAGGAGATATTTCTTGGACCTACAGGTAAGCCTTAATCTAGGCTTACCTGTAGGTCAAAGTGGTTTGTAAGGGGTTACAACCACTTTAACATATTTCATACATATTTCCTTCATTTGATCTAAAGTGTAAAATATTGATTCATACAACCTCTTAATTGGCATTAAGTTTTTTTATTTTGCACCAACTGACCAGATTTTTTTTTTTCTTTGAGGGTGTGATTTATTTTATTTAGTTTTTCTTTAGGATGTGCACAAATATCACTTTAATCCCATCTGTGGCTGATGCATACTGTAGCACCCATCTTTGTACAATGGACAATAGAATCCCTGATCGGTCTTCTTAGTGCTGTGAACTAAATGTAACAATCCCAGTGATCTTTACCATGTAAGGCCCATCAGGAGGAGCAACTATTGACATTGGCTCTGACTTAGAGTGGTATCTTTTGAACTTAGAGCCTCATTTTGCTTCGGTAATGATCATAACAGCAGCCAAAACACTAGCTTCTCTTCTACTTCCAGAGGGTTTGGGTTCTAATAACAAGCCAGAGTTCATTGTTGGGTCACAGTTCCATGTGAACTACCAGCCTTGGTTTCTTGTACTATTATTTATTTATTTATTTTCTAGTACAGAACAAATTCCAAGAAAACCAAAGGCTGAAAAGGCTATTTTTAAGTGCTATTTTACCCAATTTTTATATACTTCCTTAAATACATTTTAGCATGTTGTTTAACTAGTTTCTGCCTGCCCACTGTCAAATGACGGTGGGGCGGTGCTGCTCTCGTTCTGGGGTGGTATCCCAGAATGGCCGATCTCGCGCGCTCTGTAAAGAGCCGCGCCCACGGCTCTTTAACCATGTGTTCGGCTGTGATTGGACACACGAAGATGAAGGTATTTGGCGCTCCTTGCCTCACACTGACAGAGTGTGTGGCGAGGAGAGCCAATAAGCGGTATCGCCTCACAGCAGACATATACACATGTAATCAGGGCACTGATCATCGGTGCCCTGATTACAAAAGCGACACCAGTGCCCCAAATCAGTGCCAGCGATGAGTGCCCACCAGTGCCTGCAATCAGGGCCGACCACTGCCCACAAGTGCCACCAATCAATGCCCATTAGTGATGCCAGTCTGTGCTGCAGGGGGCCCTCGAGGGCCACCTGTATACCTCTATAGGAGGAGGGGGCAAGGGAGCTTGTCACATATATTACATATAAAGTGAAAGCAGTTGTGTGCTTTTCTCTTTGTCCCCCCCTAAAGTGCAGTACCCGGCAGAAAGAGGTAAGGTAAACCAATTTTTAAAAGGCTATCTGTGTGTATATGTATATGTGTATATGTGTATATATATATATATGTGTGTGTGTGTGTGTGTGTGTGTGTGTGTGTGTGTGTGTGTGTGTGTGTGTGTATGTATATATATATATATATATATATATATATATATATATATATAATGTATGTGTGTACATGTGTGTTTACATGTATGTATGCGCTTTTAATCCTGACCCCCTATATGTGTAGTCAGAACTGGCTTTTTTTTTTCTTCCTTGTTCATAGTATCAGCAAAAAAATGTTCTTCTAAAAAGTTATCCATGCTCAGATCGCTTTTCAGATGCATTTGCCCGCCGGTAAAGAGGCAATATGTTGCCTCCTGACCGCCTGTTTTAACCCCTTAAATGCATCATCACTATGCTGCAACTGCATGCAATGCACACAGTTGCAGGGAAGTTGCAGTGCAGCCCCATTCACCTAGGGGTATACTTCAAGGGTGCCCTGACTGGAAAAAGATTGAGAAACACCTGCATAAAGGAACCAATCTCTTAATTTTCTTCCTGCATCTGCTGAATGCCTGCGGGGGGGGGGGGGGGGGGTGGAGAAATTTGTTCCTTTTATATGCAACCACCCACTTGTGACCAGGCCCTATTTTTTCCGCCACTATGATCGGAGGAAAGGGCCCTGTCTGGGGTCAGGGGGGCCCTTCATAGTTTCTTGCATCTGGGCCCTGAAGGTTCTAGTTACACCACTGGTTGGACCTCAATTTTTTTTTTATTTATGTTGTTATGACCTCCTATAATTTTAGAGGTCCATCTAAACAGGTGAGAGCAAACCTGATGGGTTCTGATAGAGAATATTTGACACTTGTATGCTGATGCATTCATGTTATTTTGTACTGATCCCTAGAGAGCGCTGCACTTGTTTTATTTATTATCTTGTGTATGAAAAGTTGTTAAACAATCTCAAGTTGTGTTCCTTGCACACTTTTTCAGTGCAGTCTTAAGCCCCTTTCACACCAAAGCATTTTTCAGGTGCTACAGCGCTAAAAATAGCGCCTGAAAAAAGCGTGTCCTTTCACTCCAGTGTGAAAGCCGGAGGGCTTTCACACTGGAGCTTTGCGCTAGCAGGATGGTAAAAAGAAGTCCTGCTAGCAGCATCTTTGGAGCGGTGTATTCACCGCTCCTATACCGCTCCTACCCATTGAAATCATGGGGACCACGCGGCAATACCGCCGGCAAAGCGCCGCTTTGCGGGGGGGTTTAACCCTTTTTCGGCCACTAGCGGGGGTTAAAACCGCCCCGCTAGCGGACGAATACAGCGGCTAAAACGACGGTAAAGCATCGCTAAATATAGCGCTGCTTTACTGCCGACGCCTGCACCGCCTCTGTGTGAAAGGGGTCTTAGAGTTTTTTGCATTTACTGTTAAAATAAGAGGAGAACATTAGCCATTGACATTAACTGCTCCTTAAATATGTGCACTCTCCCTTCTTCTCTGGAATAGAAGTGCCCCTCTCCTGGGAAAGAATGCAAAACTACTCATGGTAGATACAAACTAGTACAGAAAATGAATATATGGTATTGGAATACAGTGGTCAAAATATCTGCTTTTAATGAACCAAAAAAGCAAGTCCTGATTTAACTGTACAGTATTGCAATTCCAATGCTTGTCTTCATAAGTATTTCTTAGAGTGATTACAACTTTTAAGTTAAATGTATATTGTCCTTTCTTTGCCACAGCAAATAATTTCAATATCTTACTACTTTTTTTCTAACATATTAAATAAGTTAGTCATGCTGGTGCTGTTAGCGGCTGATGAGGAATTGTCAGGATTTCATATTGAATAGGGCTGTTTTGGGACCAAGGGTAGTGTTTGATCATCGGCTAGAGGAGTGTAGTTTATCAAGGCTTTCTGCACTGTGACAGAAAACAATCTTAAATCCCATATTTCAGAGATGGAAAATATCTGAAGGTCATTTCATTGGCTCTGATTAAATTTTGAGATTTTTTTTTTTTCCCTCCAGTCCCAGGTCTAGGTCAAAGTAATTGCGCACCTATCATGTCGGGATGTGTACCATAACTGTGTAAATCTATTGCAGGGTGTCTTATGTTATCCAAAGCACATGCTTTATTGCACTCACAGAAAGATCGAGCAGTTTCCATAAAAAGTCCTTTGTCTTTACATTATGCATTTTTCATCTGTGGAATAGACAATGGAGGTGTGAGCTGTTTTCCAGCCTATGTGCTTTGTAATGCTTTATAGGGATAAACTGAACACCCTCCTGTTTGGTTTGCAGCAGAACATGCGAACAGGCCAAAAATTTGGACAAACACCGTTAGTCTATGGGGCACGAACATAAATAATCAAAAGTGCTAATTTTAAGGGCTTATATGCAAGTTATTGTCATAAAAAAAGTGTTTGGGGACCTGGGTCCTGCCCCAGGGGACATGTATCAATGCAAACATTTTTTTTTTTTTTTTTAAAACTTCAGTTTTATCGGGACCAGTGATTTTTTTTTTTTTAATGCTTAACCACTTCCCGCCCGGTCAATAGCAGATTGACGTCCGGGAAGTGGTTTCGTTATCCTGACTGGGCGTCATATGACGTCCTTCAGGATAACAGCCGCCGCGCGCCCGTGGGGGCGCGCATCGCGGCGATCGGTGGAGCGGTGTGTCAATCTGACACACCGCTACACTGATCTCGGTAAAGAGCCTCCGGCGGAGGCTCTTTACCACGTGATCAGCCGTGTCCAATCACGGCTGATCACGATGTACACAGGAAGAGCCGTTGATCGGCTTTTCCTCACTCGCATCTGACAGACGCGAGTAGATGGGAGCCGATCGGCGGCTCTCCTGACAGAGGGGGTATGCGCTGATTGTTTATCAGCGCAGCCCCCCCTCAGATGCCCACACTAGACCACCAGGGAAGCCCCCAGGACCACCAGGGAAGCCCCCAGCATGTGGATGGCCAGGTACATCCCCCATGGCCATCCACATGTTAAAAAAATTAAAAAAATATGCCAATCAGTGCCCACAGATGGGCACTGATTGGCACATCATATTTAATTAAAAAAAAGTTAAAAAAGGGATGCCCAGCAATGCCACCCATAAGTGTCATCAGTGTCACTCATCAGCGTCCATCAGTGCCACCTATCAGTGCCCACCCATGCCCACCTATCAGTGCCCATCCATGCCACCTATCAGTGCCCATGCATGCCACCTATCAGTGCCCATCCATGCCACCTATCAGTGCCACCTATGTGTGCATCAGTGCCACCCATAAGTACCCGTCAGTGCCGCCTATGAGTGCCCATCAGTGCCACCTGAGTGCCCATCAGTGCCGCATACCAGTGCCACCTATCAATGCCCATCAGTGCCACCTATCAGTGCCGCCTATCAGTGCCCATCAGTGCCGGCTTATCAGTGCCCGTCATTGAAGAAGAAAACGCACTTATTTACAAAAAAAATTAACAGTGACAAAGAAAAACTTGTTTTTTTGCAAAATTTTCGGTCTTTTTTTGTTTGTTGCGCAAAAAATAAAAATCGCAGAGGTGATCAAATACCACCAAAAGAAAGCTCTATTTGTTGGAACAAAATGATAAAAAATTTGTTTGGGTACAGTGTAGTATGACCGCGCAATTGTCATTCAAATTGCGACATCGCTGAAAGCTGAAAATTGGCTTGGGCGGGAAGGTGTCTAAGTGCCTGGTATTGAAGTGGTTAAAGTGAAACAATAAAAATGAAATATTCCTTTAAATATTGTGCCCGGGGGGTGTTTATAGTATGCCTGTAAAGTAGCAAATTTATCCTGTGTTTAGAATAGTACCACAGCAAAATTACATTTCTAAAGGAAAAATTGTCATTTAAAACTGATCGCGGCTGTAATGAATTGTCGGGTCTCGTCAATATAGATAACTCGTTGAAAAAAAAGAGCATAGGATCCCCCCTCCCAGTCCATTACCAGGCCCTTTGGATCTGGTATGAATATTAAGGGGAACCCCAAACCAAAATTGAAAAAAAAATATGTTCCCCCTAAAATCCATACCAGGCCCTTCGGGTCTGATATGGAAATTAATTCAACCCTGCGCCAAATGTAAAAAAAAATCGCGTAGGGGTATCCCCCAAAATCCATACCAGACCCTTATCTGAGCACGCAACCTGGCAGGCCACAGGAAAAGATATGGGGAGGATGAGAGAGCGCCCCCCCTTCTGAATCGTATCAGGCCACATGCCCTTAACATGGGAAGGGTGCTTTGGGGTAGCCCCCCAAAGCACCTTTTCCCCATGTTGATGGGGGCAAGGGCCTCATCCTCAAAACCCTTGCCTGGTGGTGAGGGGCTTATCAAAATCTGGAAGCCCCCTTTAACAAGGGGACCCCCAGATTCCGGCCTCCGCCCTGTGTGAATTGGTAACTGGGTACAAGTACCCCTACCATTTCACAAAAAGTATCAAAATGGTAAAGGCAAGAGACCGCTTGGGACAAGTCCTGTATTAAAAAATAAAAATGTCCCATGATGTAAGTTCACACCGCCCGACTGACCGCAAAAGAAGAAAAAAAGACACGACTAACTCTCTTTTTTTACCATGGGAGGCTCCTGCCGAGTGGTGCTTCTTCGCTGTGACACCCCTTATATAAGTAACTGAGGGTGGGGCCACCCGGTGATGTAACCGGGTGACCCCGCCCCCCCCTCTGATGCCATGGGGAAGCCCCATGGCATCAGAAGGGGAGAGCTCACCCGGTTAAGTCACTGGGTGGTCCCGCCCTCAGTTATATAAGAGTTGTCAAATCGAAGATGCGTCAGTCGGCAAGACGGTGTGAACTTACATCGTGGGTCTTTTTTATTTTTTAATAAAGGACTTGTCCCAAGCTGTCTTTTTTTTGCCATTTTGACCCTTTTTTTGTGACACGGGGGAGGCCGGGATCTGGGGGTCCCCTTGTTAAAGGGGGCGTCCAGATTTTGATAAGCCCCCCGCCTGCAGACCCCCACAACCACTGGGCAACGGTTGTGGGGATGAGGCCCTTGTCCCCATCAACATGGGGACAAGGTGCATTGGGGGGCTACCCCAAAGCACTTCTCCCCATGTTGAGGGCATGTGGCTTGGTACGGTTCTCTCATCCCCCCCTCTTTTCCTGCGGGTTTGCAAGGTTGCGTGCTTGGATAAGTGTCTGGTATGGATTTTGGGGGCGACCCCTAAACCATTTTTTTTTTTGGCGCAGACCAGACCTGAAGGGCCTGGTATGGATTTTAGGGGGACCCCCCACCCAATTTTTTTTTCTTTTCATTTTGGTTCGGGGTTCCCCTTAATATTCATACCAAACCCAAAGGGCCTTGTAATGGACTGGGGAAGGGGGATCCCATGCTCCTTTTTTTTCAATGAGTTTTATCTATATTGCCTATATTATCTATATTAATTGTACAATTCATTACAGCCGCGATCAGTTTTAAATGACAATTTTTCCTTTAGAAATTTCATTTTGCTGTGGTACTGTTCTAAACACGGGAAAATTGTGCCACTTTACAGGCATACTATAGACACCCCCCCAGGCACAATATTTAAAGGGATATTTCATTTTTATTGTTTCACTTTAAGCATTAAAAAAATCACTTCTGCAGTTTAAAAAAAAAAAAAAAATTGCCTTGATACATGTCCCCTGGGGCAGTACCCAGGTCCCTAAAACACTGTTTATGACAATAAGTTGCATATAAGCCGTTAAAATTAGCACTTTTGATTTTTCATGTTAGTGTCCCATAGACTTTAACGGTGTTACGGCAGCTTTTGAATTTGCCGCGAACATCGGGCTAATCCCTAATGCTTTGCACTTCTAGTTAATTTAGATATGATGCACACTGTTCACCACATATGTTTACTATTAAAAACTTTATATGTGTATGACAATTTATATAGACTCATTTGATGAGCGTATGCTTTGTGTCTATGCATCTCTGTATGATTATCACCTTGTTCCTTTATGCTAGTACTGTTGAAGTCACTCTGCATACTTATAGAGCTCCATGTCCAATGCCTTCACTAGCACCATACCTGCACTTTATGCAGTCAGTTCACCTTGATGGCACATCTGGGACCATATTCTCATAAATCTATTAGAATGTGTGACCGTCTGTTTTAAATACTACAACTTGCGTCTCCACCTTAGGTGCTCAATGCAATAAGTCTTGTACAATACAAGACCATGTAGCAGACAAGTAGTGTTTAACCCAATATTGTAATGACAAGATACCCATGGTATACAACCGTCTACTACTTTGGAGGGTCATTTACTTTTTAAAGCTTTTAATAATTTCTTCACCACAAATCTGGTAAGTGTTAAAAGAGCTGCAATACTAACCAATTATGTACATTTGCAGGCCCTATGTCCTAAATAGGCCAGTTTGTTAGCTTCCATGACTCCATTACTTCAGTGCTTGTGCACAGTAAACTTGGGGGACTTGCTTCCCAGAACTAACATTGTTCACTGCTGTTGTCGATACATGTCTAGATTTTCACTGCCATGGACATATGAAGGGATGCAAACAGAGCAAAGGGAGACTTGGTAAACTCCTGCAGAAACTGAATCCAAAAGAAGATATCCTGATTACGGCCTGGTTCCTATTTGGTATTGAAATAGCTTGGTTAGTAGGAGATTGGAGCAGGAGACTATTTTATGTCCTTTGTCTACCTGCAGCATTAAGGGGTGCAAGTGGAAAACCTTGTACATGTAGCTAGAAAAAATATTAACTTGATTTCAACTTTTGTTAACTTTGGTGCAGTATCACTCACATTGGGGGAGAGAGAGAGAGAGAGAGGGGACAGTTCTTGGGGCCAACAAGGTGTTCTGCATTTAAACAAGCTGACAAGGAGCATGCTGACTGGAGTAGAGGGTTTAACTGACCAGGCTGTTGCTGGTCTTTCATTGTCCAGTTATAGGGAGGTGACCATGCTGTGTTGCTTTACCACTTAAGCCCCGGACCAATTTGCAGCCAAAGGACCAGGCCCCTTTTTGCGATTCGGCACTGCGTCGCTTTAACTGACAATTGTGCGGTCGTGCGACGTGGCTCCCAAACAAAATTGGCGTCCTTTTTTTCCCACAAATAAAGCTTTCTTTTGGAGGTTTTTGATCGCCTATGCGGTTTTTATTTTTTGCGCTATAAACAAAAAAAGAGCAACAATTTTGAAAAAAATGCAATATTTTTTACTTTTTGCTATAATATGCCCAAAAAATATATAAAATTTTTTTTTTTCCTCAGTTTAGGCCGATACGTATTGTAATACATATTTTTGGTAAAAAAAAATCGCAATTAGTGATTGGTTTGCGTAAAAGTTATAGCGTTTACGAAATTGGGGATAGTTATATAGCATTTTTATTATTTTTTTTTTACTAGTAATGGCGGCGATCAGCGATTTTTATTGTGACTGCAACATTATGGCGGACACATCGGACATTTTTGACACATTTTTGGGACCATTGTCATTTATACAGCAATCACATGCTATTTAAATGCATTGATTCCTGTATAAATGACACTGGCAGTGAAGGCGTTAACCACTATGGGGCGGGGAGGGGTTAGGTCTGTGACGTGTGTGTTTTTTTTTACAGTAGGGGGGCGTGGCTTTACGTCTGACGTCACTGATCGGCTTTCCCGATGACAGGGAACAGCCGATCATTGACAGGCAGTGTAGGAAGCACGGTGAGAGGTTTGTTTACACAGACCTCTCCCCGTTCTTCAGCTCTGTGACCCGATCGTGGGACACCAGCGGCGATCAGGTCCACTGGTCGTGCGGCCACGGAGCTCAGGACCGGGTTGGGCTCTTAAAGGGCAACATACCTGTACGTTGATTTGCCCAGCCGTGCCAATGTGCAGGAGGTGGTCCTTAAGCGGTTAACAGCAGCATTTAAAGGTCAGACTGACTGTGCTATATGGTAGGACTGTGTAAATTGCAGGGTGGTTACAAATGCAAAGCCTTTACCAGGCATGTCAGGTCCTATATATCAGTGGTCATCAACTTTGTCCTCAGGGCCCACTAACAGGCCAGGTTTTATGTATTACCTTGGGTAGATGCAGACTAGAATACTGCAATCACTGAGAAGCAAATGATATCACCTGTGATGTATTTCAGTTAACTTGAAAACCTGGCCTGTTAGTGGGCCCTGAGAACAGGGTTGATGACCACTGCTATATATGTTATTCAGCTTAAAATGTATATAAAATCTGATTGTTTGCATGTGGTATGTTTAAATGCATACCTCAAAATGTAACAGTACACAAGTAGTAAGAGCATACATTACCAAATAAGTCACGTACTACTTGCTTTTTTGTAATACCAACTGCAAAGGAATACAACTAAAATGATGAACACAATATAGTGGCAGCTGTTTACTATAGTCCTTCGGGGAAACATGATTTAACTGACATACCTATGCGTCTGCTTCTTGCTATAATTTGTCCTGCTTACCTTATCATCTGTGTTGCCAATGTATCTCACTATGGGTAATTAGATGACAATGTGCAATAAATTACATTTCATTGTAGCTTGCATGTGTTTGTTATTTAACCAAATATTGGCCAAAACTTTGAGCAGGGAACAAATGTGTGTGCTCTACTTCACTAACACTCATAGGGGTTTATTTATAAAACGTATGCATAGCAATTAACTAAGCGAAAGTGCATGTACATGTGTAATGTGTCGATTGGGACAACAATATCAAATGATGTTGTACTGTTTCCTGTTTTGATCGAATGTCTTTCATTGATTTAAAATTTGGTCATTAGATGGCACTAAGTATCATAGGAAGTGTGCTACTTGGCACCATCTAGTGGTTCAAAGTAGTATTTTTTACATCAATGAAAGGCATTTAACCAGGGCAGGGAATTGCCTACTACCATTTGCTGTTTTTTGTTAGTTTTTTTTGTTTCTTTTTTACACAGAACAATGTATGTCTCATTTCACTGAATAAGTTGCAAGAGGGGTTGAACAACAAATAGTCATCTGACTAGGGGAAAGAGAGCCCATGTGAAGGTTTGCAGTGATTAAAAATCAGTGTGGGTCAACTATTATATATATATATATATAAGTACCCTCAACATTTCCTTGATACTCCAATTGTTTACTTTCCAATAACTTGACAGCAGATGCATTATACAGTAATTTGTGAGTATCTAGTTCTTCATACTCTGGTATAGCAACCAACATAGTTCCTACTTAGTCATGTATCCTACCAGCCTCAAAAGATATACCCTTACTAACCTCACCTGCTCCATTTTTTTATTTTTATTTTTTAATAGGGGATCATGTACCACCTAGAGCAATTAGGAATTCAAATAGAAATCTTGTTTTCTATAGTCTCCCCCCTCCTCTGCCTCAAGGACAGGCTTTCCCTGTACAACTCTAAAGGGCCTCTCCAGCTGCAATGACCGTATGCCCATCCTAGTCCCTCATCACACTTGACTCAAATTAAAGGTGTGCCAACATCTGGGCTGGTTGAAGTTGTTCATAAAGTTTGTGAACATTGAAATGCCCATCAACAGTACATTCTTGATTCTTAGGGTTTTACTTTTCTCCTGGGTGCTTCTGTATATTGTTCAGCACTCCTATGTTTATTATTATTATTATTATTATTATACAGGATTGATATAGCGCCACTTTACAGTATAAAAGGGAGACAATACAATAAAATACAAGAGGATTAAGAGGGCCCTGTTAAGAAGAGCTTACAATCTAATAATTTTATGATGCCAGGCTGCCTCGGAGATTCTTCAGTCACATTTTAAGATAAAGCATTAATGGAAAATATTATGAATAAAACATTACTTCTACAAAAGGACTGCTGGAAAATAGATGCATTTCAACTACAGTGTATATAATAATTATGGACAATTAAAAACATTATGAAAAGCACATGTTTTTATACAGCTTGCCATTAAAACATTAAACTGTTCATAATGATTAGATAAATATTAAACTGTCCAGAATGATTGATTATATTATAAAAAGCAAATAACTCCCTTCTTTATATGTTTTATATACTAGCACACCTGTAGCCGTAGTACATATATACTTAACACCTTTCCTGCTGAGTGGATGTCATATGATGCCTTCTCAGAAAGCGCTGCACAGCCTGTCACCGATTGTGTCCACTAGACACAGCCGATGACTAATCACTATATCGTGATCCCTATGACCAATCACAGCAGATCACATGGCAATTGTAAACAATGGGGGGGGGATTCCTTTCATGTCATCCACTGTATGCAATTGGGTTGCTAGCTATGATTGGTCACAGTAATCACATGGTACAGACAGATCCAATCACAGCCCATCTGTACCATGTGATTAGCTTTGACCAATTATAGCGAATCACAACAAAAGGCACTGAATGAATCCATTTCATTCAGTAAAAATGGTTGCTTATACCAATGAACTGTATTGTTATAAGCAATCCTAATGTGTAAAAAAAAAAAAAAAAAAACGTGATCACTTTTTCAGAGTAGTACACTGTTACTATGGTAACGTATTGCTCTGGTCAGAGTTTGTTAAAAGAAATAAAAAATGTATAAAAAATGCACTGGTGACTATATATATATATATATATAATATATATATATATATATATATATATATATATATATATATATATATTATTAAAAAAAAAACATTGTGAAGAAAGAAAAAAAATGATTTTTTTTTTTTTTCAAAACAATTGTGACAAAAACTTAACACTTCAGAAAACTTGCCATGCCTTTTACTAAATACCTTGGACTGTCTCTACTTTTCTAGAATAGGTAATTTGAGGGATATTCGTACTGTCTTTATATTGATATTTTGTATTGGGTTTTCAGGCCATCAGGGTTGATCAATTTTCAGATATATATATGTACCATAGTTTGTGGACTCTATAGCTTTCCTACAGAATAAATAATGTTTTAATAACCCACTGATTTGGGTTATTTTCACCAAGGAAATGTAGCAGAATACATTTTGGCCTAAATTTGTGAAGAAGGGTTATTTGCTAAATTTTGTAACGGGAACAAAGAAAAACACATTTTTTCCCCCTCAAATGTTCGACCTATTTTTGTTTGTTTAGCAAAAAATAAACCCTGATGATTAAATACCACCAAAAGAAAGCCCTATTTGCGTGAAAACAAATTATAAAAAATGATTATGGGTACAGTGTTGCATGACCACGTGTTATTCAAAATGTGACAGCATTGAAAAGTGCCCTGTATTAAAGTGGTTAATGTGACATGTAATTTTGAAGCTTATTTATACAAATTGTATTAATTTAGTTAAGAGCAGAAGCAACAAGTTATATTTTTTTGTAACTTGTGTTGGCACGTATGTATGGATTCTCACTGAAGTTAGGCCATATTACCCATTTCCTTGACCACTTTATTAAAAAATAAACTAAAGGTACACCTATCTTGGAATATTCTGTTTCTACATTGTGAACTTGGTTCTGGCATTTTGGAAAGTTACTAAAATCTACTGTTTATGATGTGATTAGTTTTTGGCTGTTGTGGTTGCAAGGGAAACAACGGCAATATTAATGACTGGTTTGCTTAAAGTGTATGTGTAGGCAAAACCTGCTCCTTTTTTTTTTTTTTTTTTTTTTAGGGTACAGGGAAGGGTTGAAAACCCTGTCTGTTTGCTTATTGCTGTCGGTGTCCCATTGGGTGCATTTTCCTTTTTCTGTCCTCGGGATGCAAGGGATAGGAAATCGCTTCAAAATGAGGGGAATTCCTCTCAGACATTTGCCACTGAATCAGATGTTTTCAGATGTTTTTTTCAAGATTTAGCCTTATCTATTGTCCTGTTGACTCTAAAAATGTTGTATTTCCCATAACGTTGTCACCAGTAACCAGGACAGATTAAAAAAATAAAGTTTTGACTATAGATGCACTTTAACAGTGTTAGAGTGAGTACTAGACTATAGTGAGTTGCCCCAAAAGCTCACAATCCTGCCTTGAAGTTGCACTGTGAGCATTGCTCTGTAAAAGGTAATCATTGATTCCATTTACTCTCCAAATAACGTTTCTGAAATCTTTACTAAATGTTCTTCCCTTCTAAATCTTATACAAACTGCATATTGTTTCCTATAGTTTTACATTTCTAGTTCCAGATAGATAATAATGCTTTAAAGGTTTGACAGATGTCTGATATTTAGAAATTCATATTTAGTAGTGGGAAATTGTTGATGTGTCTGTGATTGGTGATTTTCATCTCCGTACAGTCACTTGAGTTTTCTCCTGTTAAGTAGGCTGAATTTCTGCCTCGGTAATTGCCGTATCTGCTGTTAGTTCAACTGGGACACAAAAGTCTAAAATGTGTTTTTTTTTTTTTTCTTCTCCCCATTATATTTTGATGTGTCTTAAAAGCTAACGTTTAATGTCTGAAGAGAATGTCATTTGTCAGAGATGATTTAAAAGGGTTAGTGCCATTTCCTCAATTTTGTAGATTGTGGTTGTTAGCCTGTGGCATTCGGTTGGCTTGGTCTTTTCCTACATTTGAGATCTTGATACTTTGGCGGTTTTTGTCATACGCACTTGTCAGTCATTAGTCAAATGGATAATCTAAATGAACATTGTAACATTAGCAGGAGGTATTCTAGTTTTGGTTTTCAATTCATTTATGTTCCTTTTTTGTTCATTGAAGAATAAAAAATTTCAGAGCCTAATGGGATATATATATATATATATATATATATATATATATATATATATATATATATATATATATATATATATATATATATATATATATATATATATAATATTGCTACCTACAGCAGGATTTGGATTCTGGCAAGCAATAACAGTGCCAAGCCCAGCAGAACCCCCTTGATCCTAGCATACCTCCATTTTTTTTGCTAGTGCCCTAAGAAGCTGAATGTGTTTTTCTCTGCTCTGCGTTAAAAAAAAAAAAAAAAGCTAGCCTTGTTGCTTGTTAATTTTTTTTCTTCAGTCAAGCTACAAGCTAAGGGACTAACGTCATCTGCTGTGTACAGTGTCATATACCTTGAAGTTTTTCATAACATTCAGCATAAAGGTGGCACTTTATGCTGACTGCAAATTGCATGTGGATTTCTCCTCGGTTTGTCTCTGCTGCCTGCCTACAGTGATGTGATCACCTCCAGCCCCCTGAGCAGCTGGTTTGTGAATATTCAAGACCTGGCCTTGTACCCCTTGCAGCTATGTTGCTGCTGCCTTGTGGTGCAACATGTGGGATCCTTGAGACACGGGGACCAGTCCTGCTGCCCCAAGTGCCTCCAGCTCTCTACCCAGGAACGGTTCCAGTGATGTCTGCAGTTCACCCCCTGATGCTGACAGGCTAGATTTTTGCCTTCTGCTTTTGAGTCCATACCTGGGAGAATTATACTGCAGTCATGCAGAGTTTTATGGGCCAAATCACAATTTTGATTGCTGACAGACCACAAAGGCCATAAGCATGCTTCCACAGTTTCCTTTGCCGGATGCTTATTAGTTCTGCTTGCGAAATGAGCAGCCTCCAAGCTTTGTCACCTAAGCTTTATCAAATGCTTCACTTAAGTCTGTAACAGGTAATGCCACACCTGAGGTGTTTTAGGCTGCTGCCATGTCTCCCAGACTAAGGGCCCATTCACACCAGATGCAATGGAATGCATTTTTCCTGCACTCCAACTGCATAGACAGTCCAAAATCCAAGTTATCCTATAGATATACACTATACTATATACTAGTGCAGTGAAAAAGTACAGCAAACGGCATTTTTCCACAGTGCAAATGCACGAAAATGCACATAAAAGCCCAAAGAAGACAGAAGTGACCTCAAAGGAAATGCAAGCTTAGAACAATTGCACTGCAAATGCACATAAAAACACATCTCAAACACGGCATTGCACAATTTCTGGTGTGAATGGGCCCTTAAAGAGACTGTATTAGATATTTTTGATGTGGTTCGCACAATTTAAAACTTGCGGATTAGCATTCTGCCTCTACCAGTGCTGTTCCCAGTCTGGGCTTTTCTTTTTCTTTTTTTTGGGCTTTTCTTTTTCATACATCATGGGACACAGAGTCATGCTAATATTCATTACCTGTTGTGTTATACTTCATCATTAGGTGAATGGACACTGGTAGACCTAGGTCTTCCGACAGGAAGTGATCCCTATATAACCCCTTCCATACAGAAAGTACTTTAGTTTTTTTTACCAGTGTCTGCAAGGTGAATGGCATGGTTTGTTTGAGCTCTCTGAGCTCCAGGTCTCTAGTCCCATGAACGGTTCCAAAAATGAAGGGTTTGACCGGATTCATTTGTCACAGGCTTTTATGCTTGGTTAAATGGTACCCGAGCCTTGCAAAGAAGACTCAAGATCCTGCAAGGTTTTACCTGTAACCTTGCCTCCAGGCGCTGGACCCTAATCCTGGACACTAAAGAGCTAAGGCATTTCCTGCAGGGTTCTGTACAGGTCCAAGGGAGTGGACCCTAAACATGAAAGGGTACCCAGTCCTTAAAGGTCCAAGTGACAGGAACCCACTGTGAAGGGTGAAGATTGAGCTCTTAGCTTCTAAGTGGCCCTGTGCCTGGATGGGTAAGTGAAACCCCTTTATTTTTATTATTGTGGGGTGTCCCAGTGATTGTAACAATCAGTCAAGCTAGCTAAAGGCTGGACGCCTGTGTGCAGGGGAGTTCTGGGCTAACTGTGAGTGTTTGCTTTTTTTGGCTTGTGTCTGGCTGTTTAGCTGAACCATGGCGCACTAAGGTGCGCCATTTCGCCATGGTGCGCCATGGCGCATGTGCGTTCGCAAGAGCGCCACTGGGCTCAGCAGTTTGTCTGCCATGGCGCATGCGGATTTGCCGCACATGCGGATTTGCCGCACATGCGCTGTAGCCTTTATTCGCGTACAATGTGAATCTTCCTGTGCCCACCGTCTTGCCCACTCGCCGGGACCGCGCAAATACGCACACATAGAACGCTCCGGCGCACACCCAGCTTATTTAAGCTGTGTATGCCAAGCATCTGGTGCTTCCAGAAGGCAGCTCTGGGACACAGAGCAGGCTTTGAACAGACACTTGCAGTGTTTCATTTCTCCTTACTCCTCCTTACAGGATTGTTGCATAGGGGCCTGGTGAGCCCCATTAAAGGGTATCCCTTTTGAGGTGTTTTAACTACACCCAAGTACTCTGTTTGCGGCATTGAATGTCTTCCAAAAAGAGGAGTGGGACTAACACCACAGGGAAGGGCACACCTAGCTCATCAGTAGTTCCTGATGAACCTAGTTGTATCCCTAGTGTTGTATCCCCTGAAATACCTGAGGTACCCGGGCAATCTGAGCCGATGCGCCTATCTGGTATCGTGCCTACAGTCAATGCTGCTTCACCCTTTATCACTGAGGATGAAATGTCCTTAGCCCTATCCGGGTTAGAGCACAGGATTGCTGGCATTATTGCCTCCATCACGCAGGGTGGCAGTTGGCGTGACAGATCCCCCTCCCCCGAGTCTCCTCGTCTGGAGCAGGAATCGGTTGAGGATGGGGAAAAAGCTCAGGATTCAGTGGAGTGTCTGGCAGATGAGTCTGCTTCTGCGCAATCTGGACAAGAAAATATCCACTCGGTCTGCCTCTCTGTCGCAGAGGTTTTTGATCCGGACTCTGACCGAAACGGTTTGTTCTTCCTTTAAGTTGCCTCTTGCAGAGGTGACTGAGCCCCCCTGGTCCTCTTTGGGATCTCTGAGACCTTTTCAGGTCACACAGACTTTCCTGCTACTCCCCCTGTTGGAACAGGCGGTGCATGCTGATTGGGAACATCCTGACACTTTTTTGCCCCCTAAAAGGTTTTCCCTTTTATATCCCATGGATGAAAAGTTTGTTAAAAAATGGAGCAGGCCAGCCCTAGATGCAGCAGTATCTTCCTTAAACAAGAACTTAACTTGTCTGGTAGATAATGCACAGGGCTTCAAAGACCCTGTTGACAAGAAATTTGGAGTTATTACAGGCTTCCTTTTCTTTTGCCAGTAAAACTATTCAGCCAGCTGTTTCAGCAATTGGAATTTGCCAGTCCGTAAAGGATCAAGTCAAATGGCCGGATAGGCCTAACCAGGAGGATGATCTGCCTGAAAGTAACAGATATTCCTTGTCTGGCTCTCTTGTCTGTACATATGCACAGATTTTTATGGCTTAAAAACTGGTCAGCTGAGCTTCCTTGTAAAAAGTTATTGGCAGGTTTCCCGTTTTCATGGGGAACGTTTATTTGGTGATCACTTATCACAAATATATCCAAAAGATTTCCAGAGGCAAGAGTTTTCTACTTCCTGTGAAGAAAAGCACCAAACATCCCTCGTTTAAAAACCCAGGGACTGCTTCCTCAAATGTCTCAGTGTCGGGGCTGTTCCGCCGTCAAGGGCCAGGGGCAAGCCGCAAGGCCTGGGCCAGAAAAGGCCCTGGGTCCAAAATTCTTCTTAACCCAGCACCAAACCCTTCTTTTGAGGGGATGCCCCCACTCCATTGGGCAGGGGGAAGGCTGCTGCACTTTGCAGACATTTGGAAAACAACAATTAAGGGCGAGTGGGTCACCTCAATTATATCTTGCGGTTACAAGCTGGAGTTACGGTGGTGGCCCCCCAGAGGTTTCTAAGATCCAGCATTCCCTTGGATCCTCAAAAACGAAACTTATTGCTTCAGGCACTACATCATCTAGTGCATCAAGGAGTGCTTGTAGAGGTTCCAGTATCCAAAAGGGGCACAGGTTTTTTACTCAAAGGCCCATTTTGGACCTAAGGTACCTGAACTACTGATATAATCCTTTCGGATGGAGTTTGTCCACTCAGTAGGGGAGACTTTTTAGCCTCCATCGATATAAAGGGTGGATACTTACACGTACCCATCTTTCAGCCTCATCAGAGGTTCCTACATTTTGCAGTAGAGAAACATAATTTTCAGTTTGTGGCTCTACCCTTCGGGCTTGCTACAGCTCCCTGGGTGTTCACAAAGGTCCTAGCACCAGTACTGGGTCTTTTAAGGGCCCAAGGGATCCTGGTGCTCGTATCTGGACGACCTCCTGCTCAGAGATCCAGAGATCACTTAGTACAGGCTCTAGAACAGAGCATAATATACACAGTGAGGTATTTGAAAGGCTAGATCATAAATACTGAAAATTCAGCCTTGAGACCAGCTCAAAGTCTAAAATAATTAGGTCTAATTCTAAACACGGACCTAACAAGAGTATTCTTGACACCCGTAAGGATCTGTGCCCTGAAGGCTCAGGTGCATCAGATAAGGGGCACCAGACAACCCTCCATTCGGCTCTGTATGAGTCTTCTAGGGAGGATGATATCCTCTGAGGCAGTGCCCTATGCCCAGTTCCATTTTAGGCCTTTACAACAAGACATCTTGCTGGCTTGGAACAGAGGAAGAAAAGCCCTTCCAATGTGCTTATCTCCTCAGGCATGCCTAAGCCTAAACTGGTGGTTGCAGGATCAGAACCTGTGAAAGGGAAATACTTTCTCCCGATAACTTGCAGAGTACTGACTACAGATGTCAGTTTCTCAGGCTGGGGAGCGGCCCTAGACTGGCTCACAGCCCAGGGCAAATGGTCAGGGACAGAACAGACCCTGCCCATCAACATCCTAGAATTATGGGCAGTACGTCTGGCCATGTGGTCCTTGACCGTGGAGCTTCAGGACTGCCCCATCAGGGTTCAGTCCGACAATGCCACGGCAGTGGCCTATATAAGCCACCAAGGCAGTACCGGGAGTTGTTCAGCTCTGAAAGAGGTAAACTACATACTAGCCTGGGCAGTGAGACATTTGCCAATAATATCGGCAGTCCATAACCCGGGATTAGAGAACTGGAAGGCAGATTGTCTCAGCTGCCAGCAGATCTGCCCGGGGGAATGGTCCCTGCACCCAGAGATGTTCCAGGAAATTTGCCAACGTTTGGGATGGCCAGAGGTCCACCTACTGGCATCCAGGTTCAACAAGCTACAGCAGTTTGTGTCTCGAACAAAAGATCCTCTGGCAATTGGAGCAGATGCTCTGATAGTTCCATGGAGTCAGTACTCCCTGGTTTATGCTTCCCCTCCGATCCCTCTCCTTCCACATTTGTTGCGCAGGATTCGTAGAGAGGGGATTTCAGTCATTCTGGTGGCACCAGCCTGGCCCAGAAGTGCCTGGTTCCCAGAGATTGTGAGACTGACAATAGACAAGCCATGGACGCTTCCACATCGCCCCGATCTACTGTCTCAAGGTCCTATATTCCACCCCAATTTACAGTCTAAATTTGATGGCATGTCTATTGAAGCCAGGGTGCTGAAGGTCCGTGGGATCTCGGGACCAGTGGTGTCTTCTCTAGTGAATGCTAGAAAAGCTATCGCTAGGAAGATTTATCATAAGGTCTGGAAGACTTGTATTACTTGGTGTGAAGCCAGGAATTGGCATCCCCGGAAATATGTGATTGAGAGAATTCTCTTTTTTCTATAGTCAGCTGTGGAAATCAAATTGGCTTTGAGTACAGAGGTCAAGTTTCGGCCTCATCAGTATTATTCGAAAGGCCTTTAGCCTCCCATTCACTGATCCAAACCTTTATACAGAGGGCAACTCGCTTGCTTCCCCCCATTAGGTCCCCTATGTGTCCTTGGGACTTGAACTTGGTGCTGTCTGTGTTACAGAAACAACTATTTGAACCTATTGAGGAAATTCCATTAGATTTGCTGTCACGTAAGCTAGCTTTCCTGATAGCTATCACCTCGGCTAGAAGGTTGTCGGAGATGGCGGCCCTTTCATGCACGGGACCGTACTTGATCCTTCACCATGACAGAGTGGTGTTACGACCTGTTCCATCCTTTTTGCCAAAAGTGTTGTCGGACTTTAATTTAAATCCGCACATTATTTTGCCTTCTTTTTTTTTTTTTTTCTCAGCCTCATTCATCGGAAGAGAGACGACTGCATTCTTTGGACGTTGTCCGGGCAGTCAAGGTTTATCTGTCTAGATCTACGGAGATCCGAGGATCGGACTATTTTATATTTATTTTTTGTTTTACCAAAAGGACCCGAGAAGGGGCAGGCAGCTTCCAAGGCTTCCATTGCCAATTGGGTCCATCAATTCATCATTCAGGCCTACGGTCTGAAACATAAAGCTCCTCCCTTTAGGGTGAGAGCTCATTCTACCAGGGGCGTAGGAACCTCCTGGGCTTTTTCGCCATAAGGTATCTGTGGCTCAGATTTATAAGGATGCTACCTGGTCTTCAGTGCATACGTTCACAAAATGTTATCAAGTGGATGTTCGAGCAGCCGAGGATTCGGCTTTCGGACGCAGTGTACTGCGGGCTGCCCTATAAGTTCTGATGGCTCTTGTTTGGCAGTGTGTCTCCCTCCCCTCAAGGCTATTGCTCTGGGACGTCCCAGCAGGTAATGAATGTTAGCCTGACTCTGTGTCCCATGATGTATAAAAAAGAAAATAGTATTTTTACGTCATACTTACCTGTAAAATCCTTTTCTTTGAGTACATCATGGGACACAGCGATCCCTCCCCTCTTTTTTGACGATTTAATGCTTGCAACAAAACTAAAGTACTTCCTGTATGGGAGGGGTCATATAGGGGATCACCTCCTGTCTGAAGACCTTTGGTCTACCAGTGTCCATTCACCTAATGATGAAGTATAACCCAGCAGGTAATGAATTTTAGCCTGACTCTGTCTCCCATGATGTACTCAAAGAAAAGGATTCTACAGGTAAGTATGACGTAAAAATCCTATTTTTTAGGGTCACCAAGACCATTCCGTTGCACTAATTTGTTTACAGAGACTGGAGGGACCCTGACAAGATGTTCATACCTCCCAACCAGGCTGTCACTTCTGTACCCGTGTTTCTTATTAATAAGTGTGTTGGTTTCACTATGGATCTGGAAGCATCCCGTCTTTACAAAGCTTTATTTTATTTTTTTTTTAATTCTTTATTTCTTTACAGGAAAACAGAGATATACAACTTAAGCGTAAAAGAAAAGTATGGCGTAGCATTTACATATTGTGTCACATTATCTTCATGTTACATACATGCTTCTACCTTTCTATATTCTAAATCTGTAGACCTGTGTTTTTTTTTTCCTTTTTTTTCCCCTTCCCTTTCTCTCTTCCCTTTTCTTTACATTTCCCTCTTAGTTACCCCCTACTGTATCTACTATGCTAGAACCCCCCCCCCCCCCCCAAAATAAAGAATAATTTACAAAGCTTTAACCATCCCTGTGGAAGATGTGCCTGCTTCAATGACTCAATTATCAGGCAATTAAAGGCCCTTTCTAAACCCTTGTTCTCTCTGGCAGGCCCTGCTTTGCAACCTGCCCTAACCAATAGTCTGCAAAAACTGTAGTTGTTTGGTCTAAGGCCATTCGTTATGATTAGGTTGCTGATTCTTTAAGTATGGATTGTTTGAAGCTCATGTCTACAGGCATAAACAAATGCATGGATATGTTCTTAGAGGTCTCATTTTCTTTATAAGACTTCTGTTAATGAAAATGTGGCAGACTCTTTGGCTTAAAAGCTGGTCTGCAGAATCGGCATACAATAGGTGCCTGCATTGCATGCCCTTCAAGGAACATAGTCTCTTCAGAGCTGCCCTGGACACACTGATGAAGTATGTCACTGAGGGAGTACAGGACCCATCTGCCCCAACCCACACTTTCCTAACCTTTGTGAACATTTAGGCAGTCAGCGTCTCAAATGCGTGTGCGAAGAGGAAGTTTCCAGAGGCTGCAAGATAGAGAATGTGGAAAGCAGAATTCTTTTGTTTTGTGTTCCAACTTGCCTGTCTTGCTGCAGAAATTAGCAGATCTCCATGCAGTCCTCGTGGGTCTTATAGAAAAGGTTGGCACCCCAGTACCTGTGGTAAATGGTTTTGGAGTTCTACTACAAACTGATCTTTGATCCCATACAAAAAGTGGGAATCCATATAATCTTGGATCCCAAAGCCCTAAATGTCAATTTAATAGGTAATATATTGACTTAAATGTCATGTCTAAAAACCAAGAAAGAACATTCAGTCTAGCCAAGATTCATCAGCTAGGGATATCTGTTGCAGTCTGTGACCCATGTATTACCAGTCAGTCAACAGTTGGCTAGCCTAATTTGGTACATTTAGAATGCTAAATGTATAAAATGTATTATAAATATATAAAATAACCAACAATAATCCCACTGTTACTAGTATGTATGAAAGGGGTGAGCAGGAGTCCATATTGGTAATAAGTAGCAAGTGTTGAAACTTTGCATATACATGTATGTGTTTGATAAACAGGCAATGCACAGCTTAAGAACAATTGCAACACATGTCCCTTGTAAGAGGAAACTACTAGATCTTCTATATTTAGGAGTTATGAATGTAATAAAAACTTATGTCATACTGGTAAAATAAAGTAAATAGGATGTCACAATTTTCACTGAAATAACTTGAAACTGTCAAAAGTAGTCAATGCACACTGGTCTTAAAAAATGCTGTTTCTCCAATAGTTTTATGTTATCCTTATTTAAAGCGGGATTCCACCCTAAATTGGAACTTCGGCTTTTGGGAACCCTCCCCCCCTCCGTTGTCACATTTGGCACCTTTCAGGGGGGAGGGGGGTGCAGATACCTGTCTAAGACAGGTATCTGCACCCACTTCCGGGCATAAACTCCCATAGGAGTTTACGCCACTTCCTGTCCTGGCGCGCTGTCTGCCAAGACACACACACGTGTCCCGGCAGACAGCGCTGACGATTCTCATTGCGCTGCGCGACTCGCGCATGCGCAGTAGGGAACCGGGAAGTGAAGCCGCAAAGGCAACACTTCCTGATTCCCTCACCGAGAATGGCGCCGGCAGCAGCAGAGAGCCGAGCGATTGATCGGCCTCTGCTGCCGACATCGCTGGAACCTGTGACAGGTAAGTGTCCATTTATTAAAAGTCAGCAGCTGCAGTATTTGTAGCTGCTCGCTTAAAAAAAAAAAAAAAAAAATTCAGGTACAGTCCCGCTTTAAGCTGCTCAATGTTATCCTTGGTGTCCATGCACATTAGGAAGTTTAGAGGCAAATTTTAAGCTCCGAGTTTAGAGGCAGAAAATAAACCCTTCTGTATTGTGTTTAAGTTATTGGAGTTTTTAGGCAAAAAATAGAGAGTTAAATGCGCCAAAAGGCATGTACAAAAATGCTCTATATGAGCAAGTCTGCAAATGGAACTGGTGGGGGGTTTTTTTAAGCCCAGTGTGCATGGACCCTAATTGACATCCATGATTGTTTATTCCATTTTAATAAAAACAATGCTTTACCTTTCTTTTCTTTCTTTTTTTTATCCACCAGAGTTTTTTTAAATAATAAAACAAATAAAAATCATTTGGACAAACTGATGGGACCATAACCTAATATTTGCTTGTTCCACCTTTAGAGGCAATCACTCCAAACAAGCTATTTCTTTAGCTCTCAATGAGACTTCTGCACTTGCCAAGGAATAGTTTGGCAGACTCTTCTTGAGCAAACTGCTCCAGCTGTCTCAGGTTTGAAACGTGTCTTTTTCAGTTCTTTCCTTCGGTGTTAAATAGGATTCAGATTTGGGCTCATAGAAGGCCACTTTCAGAATATTCCAATGTTTTGTTCTTCGCTATTCTCTGTTGCTTTTAGCTGTGTGGTGGAGAACCTATGACCTGCTACTGAAACACAGTTTTCTGAGACTGAACATGATATTTTAGATGAAAATTCCTTCATAGTCTTGAAATTTTATTGTACCATGTTCTTCATGCAGCAAAGCAGCCCCATAACAACCAAGCCTGCTCGATGTGTCACAGTAGCTACAGTGTTCTTTGTTTTGAAGGCTTATTTTTTAATTTTTTGGTCTGTGAACATAGAACTAATGTGACTTAACAAAAATCTCCAGTTTTCTCATCTTTCCTAAGCATGTTCTCCCAGAAGCATTAATGATTGCCAACATACGTTTTAGCACATTTCTGTCAGACTTGTAGGTTTTTTTACTTGTTTGTTTTTCAACTGTGGAGTCCTCCAGGATCTTTTTCCTTTGAGCTCATTGTTGCTCACATGTTGCTGATGGTACGATCAGATACTGATGTAGCTTGGCCTTGGAGTTCAGCTTGCTTCTCTGGATATTTTTGTTGGCTCTTTGTCTGCCGTTCACAGTATCCTTCTGTTCAATCTGTGGTTGATTTTCCTCGTTTGACCACATTTAGAGAGGTTGGCTATACTCTCATGGGCCTTAAACTTTCTAAAAATTATTGCAACTGTAATCACCGGAACAGGAAGCTGCTTGGAGATGGTCCTATACTTTCCTTTTCACATGCTGGTCTATGTTTGTTTTTCTTTCTGGTCTCCTCAGAAAAATCTCTTCTTTCCATTCTCTGGTCCTTGTTCGGTGTGGCGCACACAATAATTCCAAATACCAGAGTGACTTCTTTTCTCCACTGATTACAAAACTCAAGACTTGTGGTACTTAATATAGAAAGCAATTCATTTTAAATATTGCTACGATCTAATTATTTAAAAAAAATATTCTAGGTATACCAACAAATCTGTACAAGCCTTGTTATAATATCTTTGTAGAATAAGCA
Source organism: Lithobates sylvaticus (assembly GCA_028564925.1). Taxonomy (NCBI): domain Eukaryota; kingdom Metazoa; phylum Chordata; class Amphibia; order Anura; family Ranidae; genus Lithobates; species Lithobates sylvaticus. The sequence goes on along the minus strand of CM053030.1, from coordinate 200,480,764 downwards.
AAAGTTTTTTTCTTTTCACACTTTTCTTTTCTTAACTCTGTGACATACCAAAGGTATGCAGGGATACACAAGACAATTGCTTTTAATCTCATCGCTTTTCAGGAGGAATGAGTGTTTGTTTCAATCAGCTTTAAGGGTACTAACAAATTGTTTGCCTGGTGGGGACAAATTCTCCATCAGGTCTTCTTGTCTTGTAATTGACCGTGGACAACAGTGGGTGGATTCCATTGCATAGTTAAGTAGCATATTTTAAAGAGTAACAATCTTTCATATAAACTACATAATCTTACAAATATTAACACACTGTCATCATCAACTCATACATATATATATATATATATATATATATATATATATATATATATATATATTCTTGTTTTGATAGATGACGTCCACTTTTGAAACCTAGAAACCTTCTTTGTGTTACCTGCTGTCTTCCTCCTGGAACATAAATTCCGGTTCCTGAAGCACGAGAGTGCTAGAAAGGCCAAAAACAAAAAATGAATCTTTTAAATTTGTCGCACCTGTTTTGGTTTGTCACCTCCTTTCTTTTATCAGCCAGACATTATCTGACATCCTTAAAAAAAGAATCAGTCTGTTTGAACCCCCTTTATTACATTATTCTAGTTGGCAGTGTATGTTTGCTATGTGTACTAAAAACTTCCTCACACTTCCCATACAGACATACTATGCTTTGTCCTTCTAAAAAGGATAATTGGCCAACCCCAGAAACTAAAAAAATGTTGGCTCTTCAGATGGAAAATAATAAGCCAATGCTAGTGTTTGGTGCCATTCATCTTTAGGAGCTGATTTATACCAAATGTGAAGTGCTGCATTTTGGTTGTTCTGTGTTGAGCCATATTTTCTTTTAAAGTCAATGGGAAGGGGTCCTATAAAAACCCAATGTGTCTTTTAAAAAAATAAATAAAATAAAAATAAAAGCTTAGCACCATGATTGATGTGCTGTATCTTAAATTGTGCATTTTCAAGTGCATCTGGTATGAATGAGCCCTCAATTTGCACCTGACAGTTTTCTGTAACCCTTGGAATTAATCAGAAATGACATATGTGTTATATAAATACAACTTCAAAATGTTGCCCTCTGTGTGTTTGCAGAAAGCACTGGGTGCTAACTGCATTTAATGACAGAGTGTCCTAACATTCCAGCCTAATATCAAACATTCTGTTCATGTAATGGGCTTATAATCAGCCCCTTTCTGTATGCCTGCCAAATCTTTATGTGCCCATAGCAATTCATATAGGGGAGAAAATCTTTCAGATGAATATTTTGTAGCGTGTGAAGAACCGCAATTACTGTTTTGCTTCACTTAAAAACAGAAAGCGATGAAGGTGAATAATGCTGGCGGTTGTGTTTGTCCACCCACTTCAGACTAATTTGTTTCTGGTTTGCACTGGGCCATGGACTGTTTGTACAGTGCAGCCTCATTGGTGAAAGTAAAGCTGTACTCAAACAAAGCAAGCATGCCTACCAAACCTCTATAATAAGTATTTTCCTAATATGTGCAAGTCATATCTGTGTAGTAAATTAGTTTGATTATTTTATGGACAAGTCATTTATTATATTTAAAGTGATTGTAAAGTCTAGTTTTTTTTTTTCCCTATAAAAATAACAAACATGTTATACGTACCTGCTCTGTTGCAGTGAATTTGCACAGGGCAGCCTGGATCCTCCTCTTCTGGGTTCCCTCTTCTGTGATCCTGGCCCCTCTCTCCTGTTCAGTGCCCCCACAGCAAGAAGCTTGCTATGGGGGGACCCGAGCCGAGTCAATACTCCGCGTCCATTCATACTCAGAGCCCCGGCCCCACCCCTCTCTTTCCTGATTGGCTAATTGACTTTGACAGCAGCAGGAGCTAATGGCACCGCTGCTGTGTCTCAGCCAATCAGGAAGGAGAATCTCAAATGGCTGATACACTCATGTACATCACTGGGCAGAGAGGGACTTCAGCTAAGTATTAGGGGGGCTGCTGCACACAGAAGGTTTTTTTATCCTAATGCATAGAATGCATTAAGATGGAAAACCTTTGCCTTTACAACCACTTTAAAGCTAAAGATTAGTCAGAAAATAATTTGGCCCCTATAGCTGCAGTCGTATCACTTACCTGTGATGAAGTATGTTCAGATTGTAGCTTAATTGCTGTTTGTTTTTCCACAGTGTCTGTGTTCTTGATAATGGGACCTTTTTTTTCTGAATTGCAGAAATGCAAATGCAGATACAAATGTTGAAGGTGGTCAAGGCCCCTGCAACATCTTCCTATTAATAAAATTTGCCACTTGCACAAATCCTTAATCTTAGTCTTTAATATCTCACCTTAAGCCGTGTATTTGAAAAAAATAAAATAAAATCACTTTATTCCCTCCCCGTGGAGCCATTGTGTTCTAGCACCTCTGGCTGGGGGGGGGGGGGGGGTAGCTGGTTAGCGCAACACAGTGACTGCTAGTGGCTATACTCACATAAAAAATCTGACAGGTTAGTTGTACCCAAGCTTATCAGCCAATAACTTTGGGTACATTCAGCCTGCCCATTCATTGTTTGAATCTTGGCTGGTCCCTGTTGAATTGTCGAGCACACACTGATAATGCTTTTATGTAGGCAGAGGGGCAAGATTTGAGCACTTTGAGGACAGAACTGTGGCTTCCAGGGCTGTGGGCCTGGCTACGGATTCTGCTTTTACTATGCTGTTACTATAAAATTGTTCAATACCAATTATCACAAAGAACTAAAAATATGTCCTTTTATGTAAATTAGTTGCAAAATGAGGAATATGCCTACAGTAAGCGGAGGTTAGTTTTAGTGGAAACTAAATACAAAACTTTAAATTGGTCCAAAGCTGTAGACATTATATGTACGGTAGATCTTAACATTACCTTTTTAAAGTTGAGCTTGACTTTGCCCTTCCCACATCTGGGGCTAACTGCTCCATGTACATGATATCTTGCATGTTAATGTAATGTATAATTGTTAAATGTTCAGCTTTCATTTTAGATATCCAGTGATTGTGCAATGAAAAGCCTTGTTGAGACACTTTTTGTTATAGGGTGAAGACACACTGCCCCTGACTCCCATCTGTGGTTCTGTGTTGTCACTTTGGGGGAGATTTACTAAAACGGGTGCACACAAAATCTGGTGCAGCTGTGCATAGTAACCAATCAGCTTCTAACTTTAGCTTGTTTTAATTAAAGCAGATTTTTTTTTCTTCCATGTCCTTGTTGCTGATCTCTTACCTTTACCATTCATGTTCTTCTGAACTCTGTAGTTCCTCTATATATCCTAATAGGCTGCTGAACTTGCTGAAAAATTGTTATTGCCTGCTGACAACCTGTTTGTAAGACCGCTGGCTGCTATCCCTCTCCTAAGCTCAGCCAGTGGTCTGACACAACCTTTGTAGTCCTCTGAAAGAGCAGGGGAAAAAGCAAACATGTTGTAGCGGGCGGAAGGGGTCTGACAGCACCCGGTCTGTCCCACGGAGGAGGTGTCCTCCTCTATCTTCCCTCCTACTCCTTGCCAGCAATCCACCCCTCCGCTGTCCCCGCCGCACCTCCCCTCCTCACCCTCAGTGTCATATGGGCTTCTGATATAGAATTTGGCCATTTCAACACGCGTTACACAGTCATGTTCTATTGTTGTTTCCATCAAGAGACCCACCCTAAGGCCCCTTTCACACATATACGACTTGTCCCACGATTTGGGACTGCAAAGTAGCATGACAAGTCGTTCCCCATGATTTCCAATGACAGCCATTCATATTAGTACGACTTCAAGTCGTTCTGACTTCAAAGTAGTCCCTGCACTAATTTGGTCCGATTTTGATGCCACTTACACATGCATTCCTTGAAATTGAGGCAAAAATTGTGGCCGCGAATCGCGGTAAAATCGTGTGAAAGGAGCCTAAGAGATGCCATGAAACCATTGTTGGGATGCATGCTTGTAGACGGGATGTGCTTGAAGATCAGGAACACATAATGTCTATTGCTTATGATACACTGTACTTTAGCAAATTTAATATCATTCAGTTGCGCTTTGCACCTACTTTTTATTAGGGACAAGTTCTGCACACTTATTACCTATTTTTTGTTTTGTTTTTTAACATGTTTGAACTTCTAGTGTATTGATGTATGTTTTCTCATTTTTGCGCCTATGAATTTCTCCTACCAAATTTGTAGGGATCAGAAAGTCCAATACTGATGATGGTAATCGCCAACATGTGTCTCTTAATTTCTGTAATATGACAGTTGCTTCAATGGTACCTACATATATATGTATTAAATAAACCTGTGTTTGTGAGGGCCACTGAATGGGGGGAAAGACTGTATGCATGCAAGTATGCATACAATATCAGATTGATTTTTTAAGATGCGTTACTGAGTAGGAGTACACAATTCATTGTAATAACGGGTATTAATCCTTACATTGTTTTTGTTGTCTACAGACAGCGGTCTGACATGTCAGCTATATAGTAGTGCACCTTATCGGCAATGCTTGCTCTTGTCAGCAAGTGTTTGATTGGTTTATTGTGGTGCTGAACAGAAAACATTGCTATCCTACAAAGAGCAGCAATTCTTCTATGCAGCCTATCCTTTAAATTTTTGGCCAACAATCAACAAAAGCACTGATACTTGCTGAGTGAAACTTTTAGAACAGTTTTAACCACTTAAGCACCGGACCAATTTGCAGCCAAAGAACCAGGCCCCTTTTTGCGATTTGGCACTGTGTCGCTTTAACTGACAATTGCGTGGTCATGCGACGTGGCTCCCAAACAAAATTGGTGTCCTTTTTTTTCCCACAAATAGAGCTTTCTTTTGGTGGTATTTGATCACCTCTGCGTTTTTTATTTTCTGCGCTATAAACAAAAATAGAGCGACAATTTTGAAAAAAATGCAATATTTTTTACTTTTTGCTATAATAAATATCCCCAAAAAATATATAATTTTTTTTTCCCTCATTTTAGGCCGTTACATATTCTTCTACATATTTTTGGTAAAAAAAAAATCACAATTAGTGATTATTAATTGGTTTGTGCAAAAGTTATAGCGTTTACAAAATAGGGTATCGTTTTATAGCATTTTTATATATATTTTTTTTTTTTTTTTACTAGTAATGGCGGCGATCAGCGATTTTTTATTGTGACTGCGACACTATGGCGGAAACATCGGACATTTTTGACACATTTTTGGGACCATTGTCATTTATACAGAAATCAGTGCTATTTAAATGAACTGATTGCTGTGTAAATGACACTGGCAGTAAAGGAGTTAACCACTAGGGGGCAGTGATTGGTTAAGTATGTCCTGTGTGTTATTTCTACTGTGGGGGGGCGTGGTTTGGCATGTGACGTCACTGATCGTCTTTCCCTATGACAGGGAACAGACGATCAGTGACAGCCTCACTAGGAAGCACGGGGAGAGGTTTGTTTACACATACCTCTCCCCGTTCTTCAGCTCTGTGACCCGATCGCAGGACACCAATGGCGTTGGGGTCCGCGGGTCCCGCGGTCACAGAGCTCAGGACCATGTCGCGAGCGCGCGACCCACGGCTGAGCTCTTAAAGGACAACATACCTGTACGTTGATGTGCTCAGCCGTGCCATTCTGCCGATGTAAATGTGCAGGAGGCGGTCCTCAAGTGGTTTTAAAGAAAATCTATTGGTACAGCGCCAATAACTTTATAACATCAGCATTGTAATAGCAATTCAAAGAATACCTATTTATGACAATCCAATATAGGAATATAAGGTTACTTGGAAAGTCGCCATTTATGTTGTGAGTGCTGCCTGTCCGCTTGCCATCTCTTTCCACAACTTCCTAGATTCCCAGCATGCTTTGCCACTTCTTCTCTGCTGTTTTACTTTCCATTTCTAAGGACTACAGATCACATGGTACCTTGCTTGTCTGCAAGCAGTGATTATTGTACTGACTCTCCCTCCTGAAACTCCTCTCAGCACCTCTGTAGATCAGAAGGTAAGTTCTGTAAAATGTGTGACAAATCAGTGCTTACTCACATGGAATAGTGAAAATGTGTCGCATAATTCAAGGAAATGTGTGAGGATCTTCACAAAATACATTTACAGACTAGCAATAATGGGAAAACAATGTGGAAATTCATATGATTTTACATTTTGACTATAGCTGTGCTTTAAAAGCCTATTTCTAAGTTATGTTGTAATTGGGATTTAAGTCTTGCGTTGAAGCTGAAAGCGAACTACCCTTTTTGTGCCTGAAGATGGTGCACACCTAGGGACACCGCAATCCAACAATCGGATGACAATGAGAAGGGATGAGGGAGCCAACCCTTTTTTCTCTAATCATAGCTAACCCTAATGATGCAGCTGCACATTATGTAGTCTGCAGGCGGATCATTACACTTCTAACTCCCTGTACTGATTGGAGAAAGAATGCAATTAATCAGTAATTCTGTACTATTACCCCTAATGTAAACACTAGTGAGGTGGTTATGCTCTGACACTGATATCATTTTTGTGGTTGTGTGTATGAACTGGTCAAGTGAATTTTCTAACCGTGCTGAATATTATGTATTCTGCCCCAATGATACATTCAGGCCATCACATTTTATTTTTGCACATTAAAAAAAAAAAAATGTAATACTGCACAGACATTGTGTAGTTCTAGAAAGAAAAAAAAAAGCCTGTCTTTCTAACAAACTGCTTTCATGTACATGTAAAATCACAAACTATGTATTGTATATACACAGGGTTATTCAACTTAACACACTTAGAAAAGATTTTTATATAAACTGCTTTACAAACATATCTGAAAATATTGAAATGTATTCTATTTACTGTCAGTAAAATGAAGCAGAATGTATTTTTATTTATTACAGGTACTTGTATAGCGCCATCAATTTACGGAGCACTTTAAATATATTTTGTATATTCACATCAGTCCCTGCCCTCAAGGAGCTTACAGTCTAAGGCCACTAAGGCCTGGTTCACACTGGTGCGTCATACGCTCTGACTTTGGGAGCACATGTCGCATGACCGGTACAAATCACTGGTTTCATATGAGAGCCATCTTAACTGGTCTACTTAGGTCAGACTTTCGTCCGTCTCAGCCCATTCAATATCATTGAAGTTGAAACCTTGATCTAACCATCCGAATTGTGACATCTGACATGGTGATTACAGCAGCAGGGAAAGGAATTTGTCATGCTGGGATTGTTTTGATTGGTCAAAAGACAAGTCAGACTATCTCAAAGTCAGAGCAAAATCGTATCCTGTTCATTAAAGTGGGACCGATGTCGCAGGGCAGAGTAGGATCGACAGTCATACAAGAGTCGTGTTGTACCAGTGTGAACCCGACCTAAATCACCTTCATAAATATACTTCAATTAACTTACCAGTGTGTCTTTGGAGTAAGGGTGGAAACCTATGTAAGCACATGGAGGACTCCAGGCAGGTGGTCCCATGGTTGGCATTTGAACTGGTGACTCTAGTGCTGCTAGACTGAAGCGCTAACCACTTAGCTACTGTGCTGCCCAGAATAAAAACATGATTTGAAAGTACGTGTTAGGTGCTTTCTGCTAATGCTGATGTTTGTCCATCCCTTTCTACCTCCTGTAAATTTCTTTAGGGTAGTGAGGCAAAACACCAAAGTGATGGGCAATAGGAATGTGAAGGAGCAGGTAGGCTTCAGTACAACCAGAAAGCATCAGAGCTTTGCCCATTAGAATGCCTTTGTATTTAGGCATACTGACAGAGACCTGGAGGCTGTTGCACTGTGCATATGACAGCAGTTTCTCTTTAATGGCACAGTTGCTTTGGTTCTTTCAAAAACTGATCTCATTGAGAACAGCAGATGGTGAGATGTACGCCTGTCCTTGATCACATAACTATGTCGTAGCATCTTTTAATTTAAATTTTACTCTTGGACTGTGGCAGACTTTTGATTGCCACTCAAATATTTTTTAAGTTTAAAAAAAAAAAAAGTTTGATAATGCAATAATTCTGATGGACTAGTTTTTGTTGTCTTAAGGAATCACAACATAATCCTATTATCACAAACGTTGCGAACCTTGGGCAGCTTACACATTTTGTATGTTGCTCACAGTACAGCCATGATCAACACCAGATATGGGTTGATTTACTAAAACTGAAGAGTGCATCTCTGCATAGAAACCAATCCACTTCCACCTGTTTTTACAGCTTAACTGAACAAGCTTAAAGTGATTGTAGCCCTTGGGGGGCTAGGGGGCCGATCAGTATCAGAAGTTTTTTTTTCACCTTAATGCAAAGTATGCATTAGGGCTCTTTCACACCAGCGGACCGTATGTCCGTATTTCATCCATCCGTTTTCGGATGAAATACGGACATACATGGATCCCTATGGGATAGTGGGTGTCAGCGGATAAACATCAGCTGACACCCGACACCAGATGTGCAGGGGCCGCCCTGTCATCCGCCGGCTCAGCGGGGATCAGCGGATCTTCACGGGGCAGATCATTACGGATCCGCCCCGTGTGAAATGGGCCTTAGGGTGAAAAAACATGAGGGTTTATAACCCCTTTAATTCAGAAGCTGATTTGGTACAGCTGCACCAAATATTGCACTCTCCAGTTTTAGGAAATCCCCACTTGTTCTGTATATTACAGTCACCTTGTATAATGCTAACATTTGACAGGTAGATAGTGAAGGTCAGCCAGCTCTTTGCACTCATTTATTCTGCTCAGCTGATATTTCTCATGGAGCATTGTTTGCCATTGTGTTTCGTTTGGCAGGTGTGGTTTTTAAACAAATGTAATCGTTTTTTTAAATTTTCCAGTGGTCTAATGAGATATTAATGCCACGTACACATGATCGGAAAATCCACCAGCAAAAGTCTGATGAGAGCTTTTGGTCAGAAAATGCGACTGGGTGTATGCTCCATCGGACTTTTGCTGGCAGAATTCCAGCCAGCAAAAGATTGAGAGCAGGTTCTCAATTTTTTGATCAGAAAAAGTTTTGATTAGAAATTCCGATCGTCTGTACCAATTCAGACGCGCAAAATTCCCGCACATGCTCGGAAGCATTAAACTTCATTTTCTCGGCTCCACATAGTGTTTGTACGTCACAGTGTTCTTGACGGTCGAAAGTTCAGCAAACTTTTGTGTGACCGTGTGTATGCAAGCCAAGCTTGAGCGGAATTCCGTCTGAAAAAACATCCAAGATTTTTCCAAATCTCGTGTGTACACGCCGTTACAGAAACTCCAGCTAAAACCTCTTTTTAGATAGACTTGAGAGGAGATTTTTATTTGCAGTTTGTAACTATCTGGGGCACTGTCCCCTCACTTTTTAGTGTCTGTGACACATTGACAAATAATCACAAGGGAAAGTGGTTTATTGGGACAGAACACACCATAATACAATTCTGACATATGCTGTAACTTGTTCACACTGAAAATTGTGTTTTTGTTGAGGCCTCTTTCCTTAGTGTAGATATTTTCCATCATGACCGCTCTCACTGACACTGGATCAGGAAATGGATAAACAGACAACAATAAACCTGATAGAGGTCCCAACCCTCTCTTAAGCCCCGTACACACAGGCCGAATGTCGGGCGGCATGGGATGGTTCAGTAGATACCGGCTGACATTCGGCCCATGTGTACTGCAGCTGGTCCGAGCAAACTTAAGAGAAAAAAGAAAATAAGTTATAGGGTTTAAAAGTGCTCTAAACCAAAGGATGATTCCAGCTTTTAGGTTTGATAACAATTTTATAGTACAGTATATAATCTCTATTTTATAAAGGCTTAAAAACAAAGTGCCTATACACAGCTTTATACAACAATTTTCTGTAGGAAAATATTCACTGAAAAAATTGTCTGTGAATAAGATTGATTGAAATGGAAAATCAATTCCATTTCTGCTTTAGAAAATTCAGAAGATACAAGGCTAAGGAAAATATATTGTAATAGCTACAAATTCCCCTTCAACCTATGAGGGAAAATACAAATCTTTTGTTTATCTTGTTTAATTTGTCTGAATGATACAGCCATTCAAAGTTACCGGTACATGAGGTCAGGGTGACCAGATCCATCACACAGTGTATAAACTATTGTAGGCAGGAAAAGGATCAAATTGTTTTTGTGTCCTTGTTCTAATGTCGCTATATAACACAGATGTGGGACAGGCTTTTTATAACTGGAGAATGAAATGAGTCTGTGCTGTCCACTAAGACCAGTCTCATTCCAGCTGTCCGTTTAAAATTGTTATCTTTCCGCTATAATATAGACTGCAGTAGCACTCCTCTTATCGCAAGAAGGTCATCTGAGGTAGCTTTAATTCAATAATGGGGTCAACAGAGGTGCTATGGCAGGGGGAAATATTTATTTGATCCCCTGCAGATTTTGTAAGTTTGCTCACTTACAAAGAAATAAAGGGTCTATCATTTTTATCATAGAGACAGAATATCAACCAAAAATCCAGAAAAACACTAACTATGAATGCTAAAAAATTAAGTTGAAGTTCAGTGAGTAAAATAAACATTTGATCCTCAAGCAAAACATTACTTGGTACTTGGTGGAGAAACCCTTGTTGGCAAGCACAGAGGTAAGAGGTTTCTCGTAGTTGGTTACCAGGTTTGCACACATCTCAGGAGGGATTTTGGTCCACTCTTCTTTACAGATCTTCTCTAAAGCCTTAAGATTTCTTGTCTGTCGCTTGGCACCGTGAAGTTTCCACTCCCTCCAAAAAATGTTATATAGGATTAAGGTCTGGAGATTGGCTAGGCCACTCCATGACCTTAAATGTGCCTCTTCTTGAGCCACTCTTTGTTGCCCTGGTGGTATGTTTAGTCCTGTGCTCATCACCTTTATAGCATCTCCCTTCACATTCCTGTCCTTATCCCCTTTATAGCACCCCCCCTTTTTTTAGAACCCCCCCCCCCCTTCACACCATCCCCCTTTTTTAGAGCCCACCTTCACACCGCAGTCCCCAGCCCCCCTTCACATTCCTGTCCTCACTCCCTATGTAGGTCCCCATCACCCTTCCTATCACTCCCTTCACATTCCTACCCTGCCCCCCTTTTATATCACCTCTCCGCCTTCATATTAGTTTCTGATCCCCTATGAAGCTTTAGCATAAGAATCTTCAAGTACTCTGTGACTGTAATTTTCAAATATTATTGGGCTCAGCTGAAAATAACTTTTTTTGGAAATAAGGATCCTTATTCTGGCATGTTCGCTTTGTGAATTCAACTTACTGGCAGGGTCAACAGGATACAACTGTTACGGCAGACTCAAAAAAATAAATACTGCTGTTAATGCTATTGACAGACATAATTATATATGTCATATTTTATCATTCTTTATTTTGTTAAAGCTGGGTTCCACCAAAAGTTTTACTTCCGCTTGTCTGCTTCCACTTTTGGGTGGAACTCAACTAGAAGCAGTTTTTGACAGGTACCCTTCCCCCACTTCCAGGAAACTGTGCCGTCCTTCGGCAGTTCGGCCCCCCTCCTCCTTCCTCCGCTGCTGGGCCATTAAGAAAGCGCGGCACACTTCATGCAGTAGGGAAGCAGCCGTAAAGCTGAAAGGCTTCAATTTCTCTTACCATGAATGGGGGTGGCAGCACCTGACAGCTGATCCAAAAATTGGCTGGGGTGCCGACATTGCGGGCTCCCTGGATAGGTAAGTGTCCATACTTTTAAAAAGCCAGCAACTACAGTATTTGTAGCTGCTGACTTTTATGTATTTTTTTCCCCCAGGCGGAACTCCGCTTTAAGCCTGTGCGCACAATGAACAAGCTGGGTTTACACCTTGCTCCTCTGCAGTTGTAATAAAGTGCTTGGTTTGAATGCAGCTGCTATTTAAATTTCAACCCTAGAACAGTTTCTTATAAGATACAATCCTTCAATAGCCAAGAGCTCTTAAAGACTGCATAATAGATACATAGTAGGTGAGGTTGAAAAAATACAAAAATCCATCAAGTCCAACCTATGTGTGTTGTTATATGTCAGTATTGCATTGCATTTCCCTGTATGTTGTGGTCGTTCAGGTGCTTATCTAATAGTTTTTTTAAACTATCGATGCTCCCCGCTGAGACCACCGCCTGTGGAAGGGAATTCCTTGCCGCTCTTACAGTAAAGAACCCTCTATGTAGTTTAAGGTTAAACCTCTTTTATTCTAATTTTAATGAGTAGCCACGTGTCTTGTTAAACTCCCTTCCGCGGAAAAAGTATGTTTTTTTTTTTTTTCGTTTTTTTTTCCATTCTAATATTGTATCAGGTCAAATTTATATATAGTTGTTCTCATTATATTTTCATTTTTTTATGGTGATACATATTCTTATTGTGTTAGAAAAAACTAAATAAAAAAACAGCACTTTTCAAACAACATATGTCAGTGTTTGCTCATCAGATGTAATGTTTACGATCAGATTATTCTGCCATCATTAGGTAAAGAGATCTTCAAAGGGAATGTGGTATAAACTGTTTACCTTTTCGTAGATCACTTAACAAGCAATTCTATTTGCAAAACAGGCTTAATTATTAATCACATACTTGTTTTACATTAAGCAGCTCCAATCCATTTACCTTCCTTGTCCATTTTATATGGAAAGACATTTTGTTTCTGGCAACCCAAAAGTTATAGTGACAACAGAAGGCTTACATACAGTGCCTTGAAAAAGTATTCATACCCCATGAAATTTTCCACATTTTGTCATGTTACAACCAAAAATCTGAATGTGTATTTTATTGGGCATTTATGTGATAGACCAACACAACGTGGCACATAATTGTGAAGTGGAAGGGAAACAAATAGTTTTCAAAATGTTTTACTAATATGTGAAAAGTGTGACATGCATTTGTATTCAGCCCCCCTGGTTCAATACTTTGTAGAACCACCTTTTTTCTGCAATTACAGCTGCAAGTCTTTTTGGGTATAGCTCTACCAGCTTTGCACATCTAGAGAGTGAAATTGTTGCCCATTCTTCTTTGCAAAATAGCTCAAGCTCTGTCAGATTGGATGGAGAGCGTCTGTGAACAGCAATTTTCAAGTCTTGCCACAGATTCTCAATTAGATTTAGGTCTGGGCCATTATAACACATGAACATGCTTTGATCTAAACTATTCCTTTGTAGCTCTGGCTGCATGTTTAGGGTTGTTGCCCTGCTGGAAGGTGAAACTCCACCCCAGTCTCAAGTCTTTTGCAGACTCCAACTGGTTTTCTTCTAAGATTGCCCTGTATTTGGCTCCATCCGTCTTCCCATCGACTCTGACCGGCTTCCCTGTCCCTGCAAAAGAAAAGCATCCCCACAACGCGATGCTACCACCACCATGTTTCACGATGGGAATGGTGTGTTCAGGGTGATGTTGTATTAGTTTCCCCCCACACATAGCATTTTTCTTTTAGGCCAAAAAGTTAAATTTTGGTCTCATCTGACCAGAGCAACTTCTTCCATATGTTTGCTGTGTCCCCCACATGGCTTTTTACAAACTGAAAATGGGACTTCTTATGGCTTTCTTTTAACAATGGCTTTCTTCTTGCCACTCTTCCATAAAGGCCAGATTTGTGGAGTGTACAACTAATAGTTGTCCTGTGGACAGATTCTCCCACCTGAGCTGGGGATCTCTGCAGCACCTCAAGAGTTACCATGGGCCTCTTGGCTGTTTCTCTGATTAATTATCTCCTTGCCCAGCCTTTTAGTTTGGGTGGGTGGCCATGTCTTGGTAGGTTTGCAGTTGTGCCATACTCTTTGCATTTTCGGATTATGGATTGAACAGTGCTCCATGAGATTTTCAAAGCTTGGGATATTTTTTTTATAACCTAACCCTGCTTTAAAACTTTTCCACAACTTTATCCCTGACCTGTCTGGTGTGTTCCTTGCCCTTCATGATGCTGTTTGTTCACTAAGGTTCTCTAACAAATCTCTGAAGGCTTCACAGAACAGCTGTATTTATACTGAGATTAAATTACACACAAATGTGACCTATTTACTAAGGTGGCATCTGAAGTTAATTGGTTCTACTAGATTTTAGTTAGGGGTATCAGAGTAAAGAGGGCTGAATACAAATGCATGCCACAGTTTTCAGATATTTATTTGTAAAAAAATTTAAAACCATTTAGTATTTTTTTTTTCTTTGACTTCACAATTATGTGCCACTTTGTGTTGGTCTATCACATAAAATCCCAATAGAATACATTTACGTTTTTAGTTGTAACATGACAAAATGTGGAAAATGTCAAGGGACATGAATACTTTTTGAATGCACTGTTATGGTTTTATTTTTAAACTTGCACAATAATTCTAAAGTTATATTCAAACTCTAAAGTATTTTGCCTTTTGTCTTTCAGAAAAAACAGCGGACCAAAGAGCTGTCCCAACTTTTCCATTCATACAATCCTTACGACCATAAGGTAAGGCAATGCTCATTACTGGCTTATCTCACCAAAAATATTTATCTTTTAATTCAAGGGACTTGGCAGAGTTATACTTTTTTTTTCAAAACCCCATAGCCTATTTTTTTTCCTTTAATTCTTGTAGGATCCCAGTTTGTGCAACATTCAGGTTTACATGCTACCATCAGTGCCAGGACAAGGTCGCCCAGAGCGCAGGGCAAACATTGCAACCCCCACCCAAGATGAATGAGCATTGTGTCAGCAAAAATCCCTTCCCTCCAAATAAAAAAAAATAATAATTGAGTATAAGTCTGCATATATTCCCCTTCCTCCCAGTATGAATCTGCCCCCTGCTAAAATACCCCCTACTAGCACAACCCCCCCCCCCCCCCTCCCCAGAAAAAAAAAAAAATATATAATGTACTTCCCCTCTTCTATAGCATTAACGCCTCTAATTCTACCTCAAAGCACAAATCCTCTTCCACCATCCCCCTCCCAAAAAATCACCCAGAATCACTACCAAATTTGCCCTTCTAGAAGAATGCTTACCCCTGCCAATCCCCCATTCTTAACACAAATCCCTCCCTCCCTTAATCTCCTTGTGGTCCTTACATGAAACCACAGTGCCCAGGGCAGCCGTCCCTCCTGCCCACCCATTGTCCTGGCCCTGGTTGTCAGTGACTTTCAAACAGACATGTCCCTTCCCGCTTCTTCTGATGTGGCAGATGGGTAGTTTGAGAATTAAGATATTATGGAATATGTTTGGGAAATGACCTGTGTTCCTCTTTACTGTCTGAGTAATTTAATAGCTAAAGCATTTCAGGTGTAAGTAAAATCACACAGAGGCCTATAGCAATAAATAACCAGGTCCTGCTGACGTTTATAGCTTTGTAACATTTAATGCTGCCAGATGGAGAAGCTTAAGATCGCCAGAGCCAATCAGATTTGGTTCTGAGCCCAACAATAATAAATGGCACTTGTGTACTAATCTCATCAGTCAGTATAGTTTTTTTTTTCAGTTAATATAGTTATTGCAATTGGTAGTTTTAGCATGCTTTTTTGTTTGTAAACAATATGGTATGAACTGGAAATGTTCTGCAAATTTCTACAAGAAGCGTCAGTCTGCATGATTATACACTTCTTTATAAGTAAGTTATAACCCTAGTACTTTTCCCCCAGAATATTTTATCGCTAAACTTCACTTTTAACAGTAAGTGTTCCTAAATGTTTTGTTTCAGTACTGTAGAAGATTTTGAAATGGGTAAATTCTTGGGTTGAAAAATGCATTTGTAGTTTATGCAATGATTGAATAGAAGCAATGGTGTGCTTACTACTGTCTTTTCTCTGAATGTTCTGGTAAATTGTAAGTCCTTTATCCTAGCACAAGGAAACCATTATTTTTTTATTAAAACTTTTATTAGATTGTGGTCATTCACTTCTCCTCCTGCTGCCTCCTCCATTCATATCCTTTGTGGCATTATATCAAAGTGTCCTCAAATGATTTTGGCTTTACATGTGAAGACTTACACACTCCTTTACAAATTAGTCATTAGGCAATGTAGAATAGAATGTGACTGTAGATCTCTGCTGTTTGATGTTTGTTTTAGAGCCTTTTAATAAATTATTATAAATTATCTGACTTGCAAGGGACTTTTACTGCTGCCAAAAAGTATTCTCCTGGTCTGTTTTAATGCGCTTGTAATGTGTGCCCGTGAACACTTGCAGGTGAGCTCTGAAACGTGGCTGAAAGGTTAATAGTTTTTTTCTTTTTTTGTCTGTAGTGTTTGCTTGACTTAAATTACTAAAAGATTACATTAATTTCAGCTTCCAAATGGAAGCAATTGTGTTTATTTAGGGCATGAAATTGAAAAATCACAGTAGGTTAATTTTATTAGTCCACTGATGTTTTTCTTAGTATGTACTGCCTATCAATGGGCTATAGAGCCTTCCTTGTAAGTCCTAGAAGCCCTAAATATTGCACATATCAAAAAACAATGGTGTCACAGTATAGTATCTCACACATTTTTAAAGAAAATGGTATAAATACATGAATATTTATTTTTTGCTTTCAGATAAGTCATTAAAAATACAACCAGGAAATGGGAGCAAGGAGTAATTCGCAACACTTTGTTTCTAGTCTAGCAATCCAATCATTTTAGACATCTCACCTTAACCACTTCCTCGTCTGTATCTCCTGAAGGCTGCTGCTTGTTCCTTCAGGTTAATGAAAAGATTTACCCATAGTAGTCTAAGGGGAATTGTCTTATACACAGACTGCAGTCAGTGTCAGAGACTTGTTAGATGAAAGGAATGATAGATGGCACTGAAAAAAAAAGATTCACTCCCCCCACTCTTTGTCCTTTTGTGTTCAGTTGATTAGCGTGTAGTTCTTTTTTAAAGGTATAGTTGCTTTGCATTTTTACAATTAATACTACAGGCATATCTTAAAAATGTATTTTCAAACTTTGTGGCATGAGTTCTAAAGAAAATTTCCCAGTAAGTGGAATGCCTAATGCTATTTTGTTGCTGCATAAGCTTAAAGGCAAGGTGGTTGAGAGAGGGAAGTGAGTTAAATGAACTGATACTATTATAGCACAATTTGAGTGTTACAATAAGGAATAAAAATATGGTGCTATAAGAGCTTAATGCACTTTTAACACTATATGCTGCCAAAAAATGCTTTCACGTACTTCTCGTTGCAGTATATTGAGTTACTGTGAGATGGGTGTTTGAACTTTGATGGCCCTACCTAGCTTACAATCTGAGCTTTGGTCAGAATGTGTTACATGTGTGTGAGTGTATTAGCAAGGGGATTACTTTGGATTAGCTGGACTTTGGAGAAAAGTATTGAAGAGAATATACTAGATATATTTATCTTTTAATAAGTAAGAACAGAACATTAGTCTCACAAAGACCCTTTAGTCAATGGGAACATTTCACTGAAAAAAATACAATGTATGTTGAAATAGTTCTATATCTATGGAGTCGTATGTATATTTTTTTTTGTGGTTAAAATATTTTGTGCTCTGCAATGGGAAAGTGCAGGGATTAGTTGCAATTAAAATCATTAAAACTATCATCCTTTAAAGTTGAAAATGTCATTAAAGTCATTGTAAAGTCTCTTATTTTTTTTCAATAATAATAATAACAAACATGTTGTACTTACCTCCTCTTTGATTTGCATAGAGCAGCCTTGATCCTGCTCGTCTCGGGTCCCTCTTCTGTGTTCCTGGCTTTTCCCTATGGTTGAGTGACCTCACAGCAAGCAGCTTACTATGGGGGCACCCGAGCCGAGTCACAGGCCTGTTTGTCCATTCAGAGACAGAGCTGTGGCCCGGCCCCACCCTCTTTCTCCTGATTGGCTGACTGACTTTGACAACAGCAGGAGCCATTGGCACCGCTGCTGTGTGTCAGCCATTTAAGAGGGGGAGAGTCTCCGATTCCCGATATGCTGGTGGACATTGCTGGACAGAGATGGGGCTCAGGTAAGTTTTAGGGGGTGCTGGGGCGACTGCTGCACACAGAAGACTTCTTACGTTAATGCATAGAATTCTTACATTACAGCCTGACAGGTACACATGCCATGGTGCGAACACAACAATTTTAGCTCAGGCTGCAAAAATTACCAGGTGGCACCACCTTTCAAACTTGCCCATTAATGTCTATGCCACTCTGTAGCCACAAGCTACACGCTTGGCTTGCGGTTGTGGCAGTCCACTAAGTGTAAAATTGATGATCAGCAAGTTTAAAAAAAGGAGACAGGGTTCAGGAGACGGCAGTAGTACCTCCTGAATACATATCCGCTGTCGCTATAATGCCCTCCAAAAAGCAGTCCACTGCATTTCACTTTTTAAAAGGCGGTAAGCATTACCACCTGTCTGAAAGAGCTCTGACATGGTTTAATGTGCTTGGGTGAAAGGGCTAACGTCATACAAATGTAAGTTGCCATAGCAGTAAATAGTTAAATACAACATTTCAGTAGTCCATTATTTGAAATGTTTTACATTTGCTTTTGTGCTTTCATAACTTTTCATTTAAGCAAGGATAAGTGTACCTTGGAAATCGGAAAATGTCATGTTTTCAGCCAATATTATCTGCGCATCTGTTAAAACAAATGGATGAATCTGCCTGCAGTTCTTTATTCATTCAAACATAGGCATTGTCAGTGTAACATTTTATCATCTTTGGATAAAATTGATATCAATAATTATTCTGTTATGGTAATAACACTATTGATGTATTCATGTTTTCTGCAAAGCTTTTTGAAAATAACTATATGAGCATATGCTTATTACATTAGGAAACAAAAATGAGTAATTTGTTTTAATTACTTGGAAATAGAAGCGCTCATGGAATGCTTAGACACATTGGGAAGAATACTGTACACTGTTATGTTAGAAGTTAATGTGAAATTTGAATGCATCGTGGGAGGCTTATTTTAGATAATTTAGTAATACCCCCGTCCTTCTTGCGCCTTTATTGGTATTATAAGCCCAATAAATAGCAACAGCTGAGAGATGGTATTAGTAAAGTAACATCCAAAAACAGAATTCTCTTCTCTTTAATCAATTTGAAATAGTTAAAAACAAGCAAACCCAAGGGTAATCACAAAATTATATTTTTAGTAGGGAAACTATTCCCAGCATAACTGAAAAAAATCCGTCCGTCCGTCCGTAAGGCATGAGCACCCCAGATAGCAATAAAATTGTCTAGCATAGTTAAAAGGCGTTAAAGTTTAAGGAGTACCTCTGATTTTGTTGAGGGAAAAAAAACATTCCCCTCTGTGTGATCTATGTACATTGCAGGGATTTTACCAAACTTTGTTGTACATTTCTACCTTTTGTTCGGAAGAAATAGCTGTGTCCATGTTCAAAGTGAATGGAAGTGATTATCAATCATCTGCATCCCTTTTAGATGTGATTTCTCATTGGGAGTATGCAACCAAAAATTAGATTTTTTTTGCAGAGGGTGCCCAAAATCTGACTTGTATCTTGGTGAAGACTTCTGGGGAAATTGGTAAACCAATCACACAAGCAGGAAATTACATTTCTGGGGGGAGTTCTGTACACCATCTGTGTACAAAATGCCTCTAGGTCACTATTATGCGTTGCATATTACAGAAAGTTACAGCTCTGCAGATGTAGGAAATTAAGACTACGGGTGGGGGTTCTGATCACCAGACTGGTAAAGCGGCGATACGATGTGTCAGTGTGGGAGATCGTTGGCTAAAGGCACAGCGAAACCAGTGCGATTGGGGAAGGGGGTCCAGTGTAAGTTTGTAAGTTCACCCTACAGATTTTTCTGTAAAGGTGAACTTACCCTTTAAGCTTAAAGGAAAGCCAAAACAGTGTCAGACTTGGAAAATGGAGCTGGTGCTATTACAGTGGAATCAAGTCACCTGATCCACAGCCACAGCTTGGTTGAAAAATCGCAAGAATTTTTAATCCATCCAGGCTTTGTTATACCCTAGAAATGTTGACATTTTATGGCAGTGCCCACGTAAAATCTAGTGCTCTATGGTAGTGTACCATAATTCGCTGTCAAATGGATGACGGGAATGCAAAAGTAGAAACACAGATGAGGTCATCTCTGCTCACTCTTCTCTCTTCTTTCAGCTTATTCTTGTTAGTGCATGTGCATAGAACACACATGATTGGTCACCAATCCTGCCCCTTTGTATTCCTGTGTGAATGCTGCTGAATACAAAGCTATATTCATTTGTGTCTTTTATAGCTGCCATTAAGTGTCACAGAAAAAAAAAAACTATCAGTAAAGGGTGTATTGCATGCTGTTCATACTCAGTCACTATGAGATGTGTTATCTGTATTCTGCAAAAAAAACTGGTTGATCCTGTTCTCTATCCCCCCCTTCTGTCCATGTCCCCACTTCAGCTAGGGATTTTGCAAAGCAGTGTTGGCAGCCCTTTACATGCTCAGTTTTCAGTGAGTTTCTGTGCTGAGCATTTTCTCCCATCACACCTGAGCAGCCCATGTGACTATAGAGTCACATGTGGGTATATACACAGTTGTAAATGACAGACCACTCCCTCCCTCATCCTCCATGCCTACTAACAAGCTAAGCACAATGGGAGCTTGATATTACATGTAGATTGATGGAGGCTTCACCTCTCTCCTATTCAAAGACACAGGCTGGAGGGGCGTGGCTGGCAGAAATCTGCCCACACCATGTTATTTCCACAAAATAATAGATTTTATTTCAAATATATATGTTGTGAGGGATTATCTCAGTAGTGGGGTGTGCAGGACCCATTGGATGGGTCAAAGCACAGTTAAATAGGCACAGGCAGAGAGCAGGTTCTTTGTGAAACAAAATCTGTGGTTACAAGATGCAGGTATCAAAACCGCAAAAAAAATGAAAATAAATCCTTGCCACTTTGGGTGTCTACAAAACACAGGAAACTTCTTGGTCTGGAACAGCCTACCGCTGCCCAAACACCTGACTGTCACACAGAATGAACAAAGTATTTTAGTCACACAGACTAAGGGTCCTTTCACACAGGCGGTCCACTCTGCTCAGTGGGGGATCGCTCCGCTGATCCCCACTGAGCAGGCAGATGACAGGTCCGTCTCTGCTCACTGTGCAGAGTGGAGACGGACGGAGTTCTGCTTTCCCCTATTGGGAAATCAGATGAAAACGGACTGCCTGTCTGTTTTCACCCGATCTTATCCGATTCCGATCATCCAGATGGATGGAAAATAGAGTCACCATCCGTCTGGATTTGGCAGGCAGGATCGGATATTGGCGCGTGTCAGCGTACATGTCACAGCTGACATCCGCTGCTCCATAGGAGTGAATAGAGGGTCCGATCAGGGGCGCATGAAAAAAATCGACAGGCGGGCCTGATCAGACCGCCCGTGTGAAAGGACTCTTAATCTCACCACTCAGAGAAGATGCTGCTCCCCAGTCCTACACGGGGATCTGGTTCCAGGGTTGGGCATCTTCCCCAAGCATCCTGGGAGTTTTATTGAGCCCAGAGTACTGAAACTGTTAAATCTGATTCTGATCTTGTTAACCCTCATTGATCCCCAACAGGCACACTACAAAGCACAAACAGAAAAGACATTTGTATACATCATGAGCCTGGTACAAATATATCTCCCATCCTGGACACAACCCATCGTTTTTACTGGCTTCCTGTTGCAATGTGGATGACCATTTAAAACCGTTTATTAATGATCATTTATGTTTCATATGTATTTCAAAGATTGTGTGTTTTTTTGTTTTGAAAATGTGTCCAGCAGCAAAGGACTGGGTCATGTGACAGCTGTATATCAATTAGGAAAAAGTGAGATATTTTTTTCTTATTAAAATAATGAGTGTCATCAGCAATATACAGGAATAGAAGAACAATGTAAATTAAACAGTGTGTGTGTTTAGTATCACTTTAACTTGAGCTTCAAACCCTGTTCCAAGCAAGTGTTAGTAACAGCTGGGCAGTCAGAATGCACGATTGGGAAGCAGGAGGCTGAAAGCAGTTACCCAGCAAGGGTCAGTGACAGCAGGTTAGTTGGTGTATATTAGTTAAGGGGGGAGGAGACCGACAACACTAAGGGCAATAACAGCTGGTCTGTCAGTATGTGCTATTTGGTGGCTTGTGACATAGAACAGATATCAAGCACAAAACAAGGTCAATGTCGGTATGGATGACAATACAAATATTTACAAGAGAAGGGGGAATATTACTGCGCTGTACCCCAAAAAAGTGATAGGTGATAAGAAAATTGCTTTTCTAAAGCTGCTTACACTCAAACAAAGTTATACAAACATGGAAAAAGTATGTGAAGCGCTAAAACACTAAAAATTGTACAAAAATGCAGAGAAAATAAATATATATGTATAAAATATGATATAAAAAGTGCCAGAACAAATTTTGTGCAACAATACTAAAGTATAATAAATAACGGTAAAACTGGACAAAAGTCTCTCTATTTCAAGATAGACGCTAGTGAGGTAGATGGATGGACATTTCTCTTCCGAATGTGGTCATGGATACAATCTGATATTGTAGAGGTGCTATACACACAGAAATGTGTGAATGTGATCCCAGGGAAGTTAAACACTTGATAAGGTACTTCTTACCGGAAAGGATGGACGCACATACCATACGGCAGTGAGTCAAAAGCGCATGTGTGTTTCTCCTTTTGGATGATGGGAGGTGGTTCCAGGTCCTACAGGCACGCCTTGTGGATAAGAACATGCAGCCTTGGGGTATCACCAAACCGTCCAGGAGTGGACACACGATGGATCATTCGGTAGACACACAGTAAATCATCCAGGTGGTTGGCACACGGTATGGAAATGTAGCTCCGACTCGTCCGAGATCACAAATGGTAGGACATGGTATAAAAAACAGGAAAAAAATGCTCCATATGGTGCAAATTAACCAATAACGATTTATTGGAGTAAAAAGTCTCACAATGAAGGAGCAAACAAAGACAGTCCAGATTAAAATGTACAAGCATAAAAACAGTAAAGGGCAATGTGAAAAGTATCAAATAAAATCCCTACGCGTTTCGCCACTAGTGGTCATCAACAGGGGCATCGATGCCCCTGTTGATGACCACTAGCGTTGAAATGAAGATTTCCCCTCTATTACTTTTCTGGGGACAACCCAAAATGTGGTGTTTTCTTTTGCTTTCAAGGATAATGGTCAACAGGACAAATGGAGAGGGTGAATCTCCTTAACCAGTTAAGGACCAGCGGCAGATTGGCTCCCCTGGGCAATTCACTGTAGCTGTATGTCGGACGATTTAAGAGCTCTAGGGGGGCGGAGGCGTGATGACTGAGCCGTTCCTGAGAGAGAGAGAGAGAACAGTTCTCCGTTCTGTCAGGAGAGGAGAGACAGATCTGCTGTGCATACGGATTATGAACAGCGATGGTTCTCCTCCTCCAGGCATCCCCCCCCCACAGTTAGAAACACTCCCTAGAGCACACGTTTAACCTTTTGATCGCCCCCTAGTGTTAACCCCTTCCCTGCCAATGCCATTTATACAGTAATCAGTGGCTATTTTTAGCTCTGATCGCTGTGTTAATGTCAATGGTCCTAACAAGTGTCAGATCTGTCTGCCGCAATTTCACAGTCCTGCTAAAAATTGCTGATCACCGCCATTATTCAGGGAAAAAAATCATAATAAAAATGTCATAACTCTAACTATCCCTTATTTTGTAGATGCTATATCTTTTGTGCAAGCCAATTAATATACGCATATTGCATCTTTGTTTACCAAAAATATGTAGAAGAATACATATCGGCTTAAACTGAGAAAGACATTATTATTTTTTTTTTGGGGGGGGGGGGGATTTTTAGTATAGTAACAAGTAAAAAATATTGTTTCTTTTTCAAAATGGTCGGTCTATTTTTGTTCATAGCGCAAGAAAATAAAAACCACAGAGGCGATCAAATACCACCAAAATAAAACTCTATTTGTGGGAAAAAAGGACATACATTTTGTTTGGGTACAGCGTCGAAAGACCAGGCAATTGTCAGTTAAAGCGACACGGCCTATCTCAAAAAATGCCCTGGTCTTTAAGGGGGCAAAGCCTTCCGGTCCTTAAGTGCTTAAAGAGGTTGTAAAAAAATAAGGCATAATGAGCTAGTCTCGGGCTCTGGCGCTATGATTGGCCAGAGCCGTGATGACGTCACTCCCGTACATGCGCTCGGGAGCCGCCAGTCATCCCATGGGCCCTGAAAAAATGACACGAGCGGGCTATTGCTTCATTTGTGCATGCGCCGATGACATCGGCAGCAGCGTATATAGTAAATATCTCCTAAATGGTGCAAGTTAAGGAGATATTTACAGTATCTTCAGGTAAGCCTTATTATAGGCTTACCTGTAGGTACAATTAAAGAGGAGGACAGCAATAAAAACTGACGGATGTTCTAATACCTCTCCACTCACACACACAAAAGTTTTGCCTTTAAATGCAAGGCTTGTAAAAATAAAAAAATGCAGGATTCTGGAACCAAGTATCTCATAAAATTTACCAGGTCTGACTTGGTCACTTCTAAGTTTTTAAATCCATCTGTTAATATTTTGTTTTTTGTTTTTCTCCCCAAGACCTCATTCTTTGTCTGGTAGTCAGATATAGTAGATATAAAAACTCTACACACCCATGTTAAAATATCAGGTTTCTGTGATGTAAAAAAAATGAGACAAATATAAATCATTTCAGAACTTTTTTTACCTTTAACATGACCTATAAACTGTACAATTCAGTTGAAAAATAAACTAAAATCTTTTAGGGGAGGGATCTCATTGTTTATAGGTATTAGTCAGGAGAATGGTACAAAAGAATTTCCAAGATATACCACGGAACACAGTGAAGACAGTCCTCATCAAGTGAATTAAATATGGCACAACAGTGACATTACAAAGAACTGGACGTCCCTCCAAAATTGTTGATAAGACCAGAAGAAAACCAGTCAGGGAGGCTGTCAAGAGGCCTACAGCGACATTCAAGGAGCTGCAGGAATATCTGGCAAGTACTGGCTGTGTAGTACATGTGACAACAATCTCCAGTATTCTTCATATGTCTGGGCTATGGGGTAGAGTGGCAAGACAGAAGCCTTTTCTTACCAAGAAAAACATCCAAGCCCTGATAAATTTTGTAAAAACACATCTGAAGTCTCCCAAAAGCATGTGGGAAAATGTGTTGAACTTTTTGGTCATAATTCCAAAAGATGTGTTTGGTGCAAAAACACTGCATTTCACCAAAAGAACACCATACCCACAGTGAAGCATGGAAGTGGCAGCATCATGCTTTGGGGCTGTTTTTCTTCAGCTGGAACAGGGGCCTTAGTCATGGTAGAGGGAATTCTGAACAGTTCCAAATACCAGTCAATATTGGCACAAAACTTTTGGGCTTCTGCTAGAAAGCTGAACATGAAGAGGAACTTCATATTTTTTTAGCATGACAACGATCAAAAGCATACATCCAAATCAACAAAGGAATGGCTTACCAGAAGAAGATTAAAGTTTTGGAATGGCCCAGCCAGAGTTCAGACCTGAATGCCATTGAAAATCTGGGGGGGGGGGGTGATCTGAAGAGGGCTGTGCACAGGAGATGCCCTCGCAATCTGACAGATTTGGAGTGTTTTTGCAAAGTAAGTGGGCAAATATTGCCAAGTCAAGATGTGCCATGCTGATAGACTCATGCCCAAAGAGACTGAGTGCTGTAATAAAATCAGAAGGTGTTTCAACATAATATTAGCTTAAGAGTGTGCACACTTATGCAACCAGATTATGTTTGTTTTTTACTTCCCTCCACCTAAAAGATTTCAGTTTGTTGTTCAATTGAGTTGTACAGTGTATAGGTCACATTAAACGTGGAAAAAAAAATTCGGAAATTTATTGTAATTTTTTTTACATCACAGAAACCTGACATTTTAACAGGGGTGTGTAGACTTTTTATATCCACTGTATGTATACTATGTAATCCTCTGCATTTATTGGATTGACCAAGAATGACTGCATGCTTTACAGAGTCGCTGGAGATAGTCACTAGTAGAGTGAATGATGTCTTTTTATGAAATGAGATTATTCATTTTACATGAGATGTTTGTGTGTACACAAGTTTCATTATCTTTATGTACATTAGGCTAACTGGTAAAGATTTGCTGTCTCTAAGTAGAATGTATGTTTACTCTGCTGTCATATAATGTTATAAATTTAAGCCTAGCAAACAACATTAATTTAACAAATACTGCTTAATAAAATAACATGATATCCCCAATTGTGGGAAATACTTGATATAGAGTGGTGATGATATATGCAATAACGATCTCTGCACGCAGAAGGTCCATCACTATCTTTATGTGATGCTTTGAGTACCAAATAGAATTGTCCCCAGCCAGATGGTCCCATATGTTGAAGTAATTCTTTCAGAGTCTAGAACCTTGAAACTCCCTGTGGCATCAGACAGATATCTCTAAATACCTATTCTTTCTCTTTTGGAGGCCTAGTGTTTTATTTTGTAATGTCTGCCAGTTTGCAACAGGCCTTGACCCCAAAGCTCTTCTGACATAAGAGCACAATCCCCTATTTTCTCATTCTTTGCCATACAAGAATGGTCTGAAAGCTGTCATTTAGAACTTGTGTATACATTGTGGCTTAGGGGTCAACATCTTAATTGCCGTGTAAAATTAGACATTTTCTGCACTGGCAAGAATCTATAGGATATATCCAATATGTCCTAGAGTCCCATATAGCTAAGCACACCTTCATGTGTGCTGGACACAGCTTTCCTTTTGACAACTGAACTCTTCAGTCTTAAAATGTAAACAAATTTGATGCATTGTAATCCGCTTCAGCTCTCAGGAGCAGCTGCTTGCAATGCACGGCAGCTATTTTCTGCTACACTTACGTTTCTTAAACATCAATAACAAAAAAAATATATATGTGTATGTATATATATATATATATATAGTGGGTGTAATATAGTGGGTGTAGAAAAGAATCACCCCCCTTTCATTTTATCCAGCTGTATTTACTAGTGCAACTTCTAACATCCAAGTGAAAGATATTACTCTAACATGTCAGAAAAAATAAATTAAAAAACGGAATCACTGAGTTGGAAAAATGATCACAATCCCCCCCCCCCCCCCCCCTTCTCCGTATGTCAGTATTTTGTTAAACCACCTTTTGCTATAATGGCAGCCTTTAGTCTGTTGGGATATATCTCTACTAACTTTGCACTTCCAGACTTTGCAATATTTACCCAGTCGTCTTTGCAGAACTGCTCAAGTTCAGTTAAACGTGATGGTGACCATTTGTAGACTTCAGTCATTCCACAGATTTTCAATGGGGTTTAAGAGTCTGGACTCTAACTAGGCCATGCAAGCACATTCACCTTTTTCTCCATCAACCACTGTGTGGTCATTTTTGCTGTGTGCTTTGGGTCATAGTCATGTTGGAAGGAACATTTTCCCATTGACAACTTTCTGGCAGAGGGCAGCAGATTTTCCTCAAGAATTTGATGGTATTTTACCCCATTAATTTTTCTTTCTATCCTGACAAGTGATCCAGTCCCTACTGCAGAGGAAGATCCCCATAGCAGGATTACCACCTCCATGCTTTACTGTAGGAATGGTGTTATTTGGATGGTGAACTTTACCGGATTTCCACCAGACACATTGTTTGGCGTTGAGGTCAAATAATTACATTTTAGGTTTATCTGACCACCTTAAATGGACCTTGAAGATTCTGAGGCCACATGGAAAGGTTTTATGGTCAGATGAAACTTTGCACGTATGTGCATTAATGTATTCAGTGGCCACAATGTACTAATATTCTGCCCAGTAGATTGCATTTACTCACAACACCATATGCACATAAATGCATCAACATAGGCGACATTAAAGGCATTTTTTCTGCCAGGTTCTGAGAGAAAATCAAGCATATTTGGAACATGAATTCATATGCTTGTGGGCATTAGACTTGCAGGTGGGGGAGGCAAAAGTGTGCAGCTCAGCCTTGTTTTTGCTGCCCACCAACTGCCCCCCTTAAGCTTCATTAGGCAGCGGGTGGGATGTTTACATGCTGCAATGCTTTGCTTCATGCCTGTGGCAAAGTTTACTCAACATGTAGCAATTGACAGACGACAAGCCTGCCAAACGCTGCACATTCAAGTAAAGAGGGTAGTGCCGCAAGCTCCCCACTAAAGTTTGCATTGCATGCGTTTGTAAGAAGAAATGGGTTTACAACAGGTGGCATGGAGGCTTTTAAATTAAAATTTTTATTCCCCTTTAGAAATTTTGTGAGTGACCATCTTTGTAGAAAAGCGGAACAATGCCTTGTTGCCTTGTTCAGATGAAGTTATTTGTTGGTTTTTCTTTGCATCCTGAACAATTTTCCTGGCAGTTGTGGCTGAAATATTAGTTTGTCTACCTGACCGTGGTTTGGTTTCAAAAGAACCCCTCATTTTCCACTTCTTGATTAGAGTTTGAACACTGCTGATTGGCATTCTCAATTCATTGGATATCTTTTCATATCCCTTTCCTGTTTTATACAGTTCAACTACCTTTTTTCCGCAGATGCTTTGACAAGTCTTTTGCTTTCCCCGTGACTCAGAATCCAGAAACGTCAGTGCAGCACAGGATGAAAGATGCAAGGGTCTGTCAGGAGTCCAGAAACACATAGGCCTTATATGCACACACACTAATTACAAGCAAACAGATCACAGGTGAGGATGGTTACCTTTAATAGCCAAACCCCTTTGTGTCAACTTGTGTGCATGTTATTAGGCCAAAATCACCATTATGATTCAAAAAGAATAAACAGTTGATTGATAATAAATGGCTTCAGCCAAACACTAACCATGAGTGAAAGAAAAGTTTTTGTGTTATTCATATTCTCTGAAAAATGGCCAAGAAATCATAAATTCTGCCAGGGTGTGTAAACTTATGAGCACAACTGTATACCTTTTCTGTAGCAGATCTGACCTGATCTCACGCTGAGCTGTCATCTGCGGCTTTGCTGTATGGGGGCGGGTGCAATGGACACATCCGACAATGAATCCCCATATTAAGTCTATAGGTGACGTCACTCCCCATTAATTTCCCAGCCAATTTCGGCCGTGACCTCTGCAGAGCTTCAGTCACTGGAGATCAGGCTGGATCGGCTTCAAAAAAAGGTATGTATACTGATTTCTTCTTTACAGTGCTAGATAGGTTCGTGTTAGAATATGCATGTATGTAGATGCAGGGATTTTAGTCTTAGGGTGGACTTGCACTTTAAATTAGTAAAGAAAATCTGTTGTGTTTTTCAAATGTTTCCTTTAACTAAGTTCAGAAAAAAAAAAAAAATGTCATTACTTTTTAAACGAGTACATATTAAATATTGCAAAGGAATATCTCATATTTACCACTATTAACCAGCAGGTTGAACCCTGTGAAGATCTGTCCTTTTGTTTTTACATGTAATTGCTGTGCAAAAAATAGAGTTCTCCGTTCTTTGCAGGATCTTAACCACTTACAGGCCGCCGCGCACTGATATACGTCCTAAGTTTGAAGAGGAACATCGTTGTTATGGCAGCAGCTAGCTATCCTCTTCTTCGGCCGGCAGTCCGCTTTCCGATAAGAGTGGTCTCTGCAGCGGATTCGCCGAAAGATCAATTTTATTGACGGCGGGAGAGGGGGCTCCTGCTGCGCTCCGGTGCCCTCCGATGCTTACCATATCCGTCGGCAGTGGCGGAGGTCGATCAGATCTTCACCCTTGCTGGGTATTGAGGTCGAGTGAGGGGAAGATGGCCCCCGCCCGTCTCCATAAAATTGCAGGGCGGAAGCGACGTCAAAACATCGCTTCCGCCCATAGCTCTTAAAGGGCCATTTTTTTTTTTTTTTTTTATTATTGCATTTTAGTGTAAATATGAGATCTGAGGTCTTTTTGACCCCAGATCTCATATTTAAGAGGTCCTGTCATGCTTTTTTTCTATTCCAAGGGATGTTTACATTCCTTGTAATAGAAATAAAAGTGACGCCATTTTTTTTTTTTTTTTTTAAACGGTGTAAAAATAAAAGGTAAAATATTATTAAAAAAAATGCACCCTGTCCCACAGAGCTCGCGTGCAGAAGCGGACGCTTAGGTGAGTAGTGCCTGCATATGAAAACGGTGTTCAAACCAGAATTCAATATTGAGTTGGCCCACCCTTTGCAGCTATAACACCTTCAACTCTTCTGGGAAGGCTGTCCACAAGGTTTAGGAGTGTGTCTATGGTAATGTTTGACCGTTCTTCCAGAAGCACATTTGTGAGGTCAGGCACTGATGTTGGACAAGAAGGCCTGGCTTGCAGTCTCTGCTCTAATTCATCCCAAAGGTGTTTTATCAGGTTGAGGTCAGGACTTTGTGCAGGCCAGTCAAGTTCCTTCACCCCAAACTCGCTGTTCTATGTCTTTATGGCCCTTGCTTTGTGCACTGGTCTAAATCATTTGGTGGAGGGTGGGATTATGATGTGGGGTGGTTTTTCAGGGGTTGGGCTTGGCCCCTTAGTTTTCAGTGAAGGGAACTCTTAAGGTGTCGGCATACCAAGTCATTTTGGACAATTTCATGCTCCCAACTTTGTGGGAACAGTTTGGGGAGGTCCCCTTCCTGTTCCAACATGACTGCACACCAGTGCACAAAGCAAGGTCCATAAAGACATAATTGAGCGAGTTTGGGGTGGTGGAACTTGACTGGCCTGCACAGAGTCCTGACGTCAACCGGATAGAGCACTGTTGTTATCAATTAGAGCGGAGACTGTGAGCCAGGCCTTCTCGTCCACATCAGTGCCTGACCTCACAAATGTGCCTCTAGAAAAATGGTCAACCATTCCCATAGACACACTCCTAAACCTTGTCGACAGCCTTCCCAGAAGAGTTAAAGCTGCAAAGGGTGGGCCAACTCATTATTGAATTCTACAGACTAAGACTGGGATGCCATTAAAGTTTATGTACGTGTAAAGGTGGTTGTCCCAATACATTTGGCAATGTGGTGTACATGTTTATTGTGGTCATAAACGGGTTAAAATAATTTCTGGGGATCCTACCGCAGAGGTCGCGTTTCAGGCTTTCTGTTATATGGTAAAAATGCCCTGCCACCTTCTTCCAGTTGTGCTTCTACATTGTCACCCTGTCACATGAGTTTCCATTGGAGAATACAAATAGCCTTTTCAACAGACATTTCACAGCAATCGTCCACTGTTGCCACCTTCAGGAATTCCTAAGAAATGCCATGCATGCTACAGCAAGTACATGTAAACAGAGAATAGCTGCAAAGAGGCTGCAGAAGATCAAAAGCACTTGGATGCCGCAAAAGATGGAAAAAAGGCAGTTTGACATGCAATGGTTTGGCAAACTAAATGTCATTCATTTTAAGTTTAACATCTGCCTTAACATACAACTATGATGGCAACGTTTTCAGACCTATAGAATATACGATTTTAGTATTGATATGCCATGAGGTTGATTCACTAAAGGCAAGTTTTCAAGGGGAGTTGCACACTTGCAAGGGAATTTTATCCAGAGCTTAGTGAATGTGATGAAGCTCTACTGACTTCCACCATCCAATCATGTACAAGCAAAAATTGTTTTTTTTTTTTAAATTTCCCCGCAACAGATTGGGTTTCATTGCTATGTGAAATGTCACCACATTCACTAAGCTCTGGTGAAAGGTCATGTGCAAGTGCAACTCTCCTTGCAAAGGCAAATCTTAAGCACTTAGAAAATCATCCCTTGTGTTATATCTCATATTGCCTTTTTTTTTACTCTTGTGTTTGTTTGTTTTTATTTAAATTACCTTTTCTCTGTGATGCCTGAAAATTGAGTGCCACATTTCCATAGAAATGACAGCGTTCCATTCAAAATAACATTAATCTTATTTTGTTGTCATAAGTGTAAAATTTGAGGTGCAGATAATATGCATATAATTCCTCACAAGCTGGTACAGCAGTAGTGCAACATTCTAACAATGAGGCTTAAAAGTTGATGCCCCCTATAGATTTATTGCTTAATGGTATCCCCTGCGACCTCATCTTTCATGCACCGAAGGCTAAATGCTGGACTGGCAGCAAGTTTTTTATGGTCTAATAGAAGAGTTATAATGATGTTAGAGGGGTGAGGAAGCCAACAAACGTCATGTTGAGACTGAACTGCAGAACAGCTGTCCCATCATACAGCAGGGCCATCTTTCATGGGCTTTTGGGAAGACTTTCATTTACATAGGTTGTAACCTTTTCTTTGCGTCTTGGACGGTGTGTTCATTCTGTCACTATTGTCAGACTCCTTGGTTGTCCTAGATGTCAGCTGCATTGTTGGAAATTTATGTGTGGCTTATAATTGACAAATAGTGGCGTGTCCACTCTTATTCCCAGCTGCCAAAGATGAATACAGCCAAAGAAAAGTAGAAAGGGCATAAAAAGAAATGCAATTAAAATTATTTGCTCAAAAAGTTGCCATTTACTTAATGATTACCATAATTAGGAAGTCTATTTTAGTTCCTGTTTTTTCAAGAAATGCTTATTTGTACTGATACATTTTTGTCCCGGAGCTAGTGTTATTTTAGGCAACATATTTTTTTTTTTTTTTGTATTTCCTTTAAACATCTAAAATGTGTAATTAGGGGGCGTGGCTTGGCACATGGAGAGATGGGACGTGTCTCTTCTGAGCTCCCGCACTGGCCGTAACAATCACTGCCATACCGACGGCACACTTGGCACTCATCTCGCCCCATGAGCAGGCGCTGCAGCAGCACAGCTCCCTGATTCGATGGAGCACAAAAAACGGGCACAATTGGCCAGTATTTCCAGAAAAAATTCTCGGACATCAGGACCACGCCACCTTCCAAGATGGCGGTTACACGTCCAGGCTTCCTCACAGGTACACTCTAGACAGACCCCACGTTCCCCTCAGAGCACGGCTCTCCCTGCTCAGGAGGCACATCGCCCACATCTCACACATCTCACAGCTCCAGAGGCAGCTGGTACATGGAAGCATACATAAACGCACTGCCTACTAAAAACTCTGCTCATAAATAATATAAAATAAATATGCTACTATTAGTGTTCCAAAGCAATATACTGTATACAGTGCTTTGAAAAAGTATTCATATCTCTTGACATTTTCCACATTTTGTCTTGTTAGAACCAAAAACCTACATGTATTTTATTGGGATTTTATGTGATGGGACCAACACAAAGTGGCACATAAATGGTTTTCACTATTTTTTTACAAATAAATATCTGAAAAGTGTGGCGTGCATTTGTATTCAGCCCCCTTTACTCTGATACCCCTAACTAAAATCCAGCGGAACCAAATGCCTTCAGAAGTCACCAAATTATTAAATAGAGTCCGCATGTGTGCAATTTAATCTCAGTATAAATACAGCTGTCCTGTGAAGCCCTCAGAGCTTTGTTAGAGAACCTTAGTGAACAAACCGCATCATGAAGGTCAAGGAACACACCAGACAGGTCAGTTTTGGAGAAGTTTAAAGCAGGGTCAGGTTATAAAAAAAAAAATATCCCAAGCTTTAAACATCTCACAGAGCACTGTTCAATCCATCACCTGGAAATGGAAAGAGTATGGCACAACTGCAATCCTACCAAGACATGACCGTCCACCTAAGCTGACAGGCTGAGCAACAAGAGCATTAATCAGAGAAGCAGCAAAGAGGCCCATCATAACACTGGAGGAGCTGTGGAGATCCACAGCCCAGGTGGGAGAATCTGTCTACAGGACATCTATTAGTCGTACACGGAACAAATCTGGCCTTTATTGAAGAGTAGCAAGAAGAAAGCAATTGTTGAAAGAAAGCCATAAGAAGTCCTGTTTGCAGTTTGCGAGAAGCCATGTGGGGGACACTGCAAACATGTGGGAGATGGTGCTCTGTTCAGATGAGACCAAAATTGAACTTTTGTGGCCTAAAATCAAAATGCTATGTGTGGTGGAAAACTAACAATGTGCATCACCCTGAACACACCATCCTCACTGTGAAACATGGTGGTGGCAACATCCTGTTGTGGGGATGCTTTTCTTCAACAGGTACAGGGAAGCTGGTCAGAGTTGGTGGGAAGATGGATGGTGCCAAATACAGGGAAATCTTAGAAGAAAACCTGTTAGAGTCTGGAAAAGACTTGAGACTGGGACGGAGGTTCTCTTCCAGTAGGACAACGACCCTAGAACATACAGCCAGAGCTGCAATGAAATGGTTTAGATCAAAGCATATTCATGTGTTAGAATGGCCCAGAAAAAGTCCAGACCTAAATCCAATTGAGAATCTATGGCAAGACTTGAAAATTGTTGTTCACAGACGCTCTTCATGCATTCTGGCACCGCTTGAGCTAGTTTGCAAAGCAGAATGGGCAAAAATGTCACTCTCTAGATGTGCAAAGCTGGTAGAGACATCCCCAAAAAGACTTGCAGCTGTAATTGCAGCGAAAGGTGGTTCTACTAAGTATTGACTCAGGGGGGCTGAATACAAATGCACGCCACACTTTTCACATATTTATTTGTTAAAAAAAATTGTGAAAAACACTTATTTTCCTTCCACTTCACAATTATGTGCCACTTTGTGTTGATCTATCACACAAAATACCAATAAAATACATTTACATGTTTCATTGTAACATGACAAAATAGTGGAAAATTTCAAGGGGTATGAATACTTTTTCAAGGCACGGTATAGTCCAAACAGATTTTATATGGGAAATCAACTCTTCAGTGCAGACTAAAAACTCAAAACCTCAGTGCTTTGTTACTCAGTGCCACGCCACATTTAATCTCGTGAAAACACATGCACCAGCATGTTTTTTGTTGTTCCAGCTGCAAAAGGTGCCCCCCTCTATCTCTCTCCTCTGGTTAAACAGCTCATAGAAACCAGCCTCCAATATCCTCCGACTTGCCCTGCTTTTTTTTTTTACACCTTATCCTGTAATAAGGGACTCACGTGTTGTTACTTCAGTTGATAGAGTAATCAATCAGTCCTGACACTATGTCCATGTATTCACCTAGATTGTCCCTATTCACTAAAGGGACAAACAACTTCTTGTTCTGGGTCATATGGAGTTCAGCCCATGCCTTGCCATTTCTCTGTGTTAAATCACAAATGTGGGAGTGCAAATGTGAGAAAAACACATCTCTTCCTTTCATTTCTCTACCTGCTTGTGGCTGTACCGTATCTAATTACTTTTTAGCTCTTACCTGCAGAACACTAAACTGAGAGACCCAGGGACTGTGGGATATGTAGTTTCTTCACAAGAAATGTTAATTCTCAGAGGTCAGGCATTAGCCTGTGCAGAGCCATGCCGCATGTCTCCTGTTTCTATAAAAACACCAACAGCTGACAAAGGAATCTGAAAATGTACTCTTAGTACAAGGCTATATAAAACACCATGAAACTACATGATCGTTGCACATCTTCTGCAGGTGAAAAACACAAGGTGCAGGTAAGAAGGTTTATAATGTCTTTAAGATCATAGATCAGTGTTTTTTTTTTTTCATGCCAGCAACTTAGAGTTGTTTTCATCCCACTCTGGCAAAGAAAAGATGTGAAGTAATCCTCAAAGAATGCTGTAAATAAAGCCTCTTAGTCTCCTGCTGGCTAGTATCCTGTAGGGGACCAACTAGCATGTGCACTTTTGTGATTTTTATTTTTTTGGTTTTCCTGCTCTTATTCAGCTGCTGGAATTTTCCCCTGAGACCTATTTGTTATGCGTTGCTTTCTCAGTTATAGTTAAAAAAAACTATTTTCTTTTTATACGTTGATATGGGTAATTTATATACATGTGGTCCCCCTGTTTTTGCTAACCAAAATTACTCTTCGGATCACTGTAATCGGATTTTGGCTGCTAGTCATTAACTGTGTATGTTTAACCCCACCAACATAAAAGCTGATCTAAAATTGTAAGTACCTAAGCATATGTCATATAAATATGATAGGGCAGGATATATACAAAACAACTTTTATTTAAAAGTTTCCTTTATTAAATTGTTATTGTACAGTACAGGCTCAGCTTCAACGTTTGTCTTGCTGTGAACTTAGTGAAAGGTCCTTTTTTTTAATCTAAAGTAAAGGTCTACCTAAGAGCAGGCTAAGCAAGATGTCTGATCTTACCTTAAAGTGATACTAAAGTCTTGGTCTGTTTTAGTTAAAAATAACAAACATGTTATGCTTACCTGCTGTGTGCAGTGGTTTTGCACAGATCAGCCTGGATCCTCCTCTTCTCGGGTCCCTCTTTGGTGCTTCTGGCACCTCCCTCCTCTTGAGTTACCCCACAGCCAGCAGCTTGCTATGGGGGCACCCGAGCCGAACCACAGCTCCATGTGCCCATTCAGACAGGGAGCCCCCCTCCCGCGCCTTCCACCGCTTACCGGAGCCGCCGGTAGCGGCAGAGGCGATCGGGTCCTGCTGTGTGATGGGTATGGAGACGAGTGAGGCTAAGATGGCCCCCACTCGTCTCTATACCATAGGAGGGCGGAAGCGACGTCAAAACGTCACTTCCGCCCATACGTCTTAAAGGAACATTTTTTTTTTTTTCCAATATAATTTTTATTAGTAAAGTGAAAACATGTACATGAACAGAACCGTATAGTTGATACAGAAGGTATAGGTACATTTACAGTATTCAGAATGCAATCCAACAGCATGTAACAAAGACAAGAAACTTGGTGTAGGGAACAGTAAATGCATTCAGGAGTCAATCTGTACCAGTCATCAACACGGAAGTAGCGACAAGGTGTTAATGTGACTTACAAAAGAAATTCCATGTAGGAGGCATCGAGGGGCACAGGTCATACAGGTGGATCTAAAAATCCTCAAGTAGATCCCTAGGCAATCCCTGCTCAACCTCTGCACCCCTAATGGGAACATGCTGTGCAGAGGGAGCGGGGAACATTTTTTTCAATGTCATTTTTTTTTTTGCATTTAAGTCCAAATATGAGATCTGAGGACTTTTTGACCCCAGATCTCATATTTAAGAGGACCTGTCATGCTTTTTTCTATTACAAGGGATGTTTACATTCCTTGTAATAGGAATAAAAGTGATCCATTTTTTTTTTTTTAAACAGTGTAAAAAATAATAAATTCAAGTAAAATAAATAAGAAAAAACAAAAAATATTTTTTTAGAACACCCCGTCCCGACGAGCTCGCGCGCAGAAGCGAACGCATACGTGAGTAGCTCCCGCATATGAAAACGGAAGTCAAACCACACATGTGAGGTATCGCCACGATCGGTAGAGTGAGAACAACAATTCTAGCCATAGGCTCAAAAGATGCAACCTGTAGAATTTTTGTCGCTTATGGAGATTTTTGAGGGTAAAAGTTTGACGCCATTCCACGAGCGGGCGCAATTTTGAAGCATGACATGTTGGGTATCAATTTTCTTGTGCGCTTGTAAGACCGCTGCGCAAATACAGTGTGAAAAAAAGTATTGCAATGACCGCCATTTTATTCTCTAGGGTGTTAGAAAAAAAAAAACAATATATAATGTTTGGGGGTTCTAAGTAATTTTCTAGAAAAAAAAACTGTTTTAAACATGAAAACACCAAGTCTGAAAAACAGGCTTGGTCCTTAAGTGGTTAAGCTAATCTGTGGGGCAGGGCTTAGCCCAGAAGTCTGGACAGTCAAGACCTTAATATGAAGTAGAACCAGGGTCACATAATAAAAGGTGCTCTGTAGGATCTGCTTTTTTAGGCTCTTCAAATTTTTGTTTTATATGGCTATTTTATATGGCTGAAAAACTGATCTGCACCTTTCATATTTGTAAAAAAATATAAAATAGTTGTCAGTCTTGTTGCCCTGTGCTCGTACTGACACTATGTTTGCCGTATTTTATCATTGCATTGTGGCAAAGCATAGAATGCTATTTACGAACATATTTTGTAGACAATTTAGACAAACCCCTATGGTATGCATTCAGTAAGGAATAGTGTTTACAGTATGTGTACAGTATGTGTACCTTGAACATTGCATATTGCGTTTTCTCCTTTATATTGTGTAAACTATTTTTACTTTATAGTGCTTAAGACTCCTTTAACACTGGGGCATTTTTCTGGTGCTTTAGCGCTAAAAATAGTGCCTAAAAAGTGCCTCATCTGCAGTCCCAGTATGAAAGCTTAAGTGCTTTCACACTGGGGTGGTGCGCTTGCAGGACGTTAGAAAAAGTCCTGCAAGCAGCATCTTTGGGGTGGTTTGTGAGCGGTGTATACACTGCTCCTCCACCGCCCCTGCCCATTGGAATGCATGGGCTGCGCTGCCATAGCACCTGCAAAGCAATTCAGCAGCGGTGCTACATGGGCGCTTTTATCCCCTTCTAGGGGGTTAAAAGCGCCTGCTCCCACTTGAATAGCGGCGCCAAAGAGCCGCTATAACAGCTGTAAAGCTCCGCTAAAACTAGCAGCACTTTACCGCTACCGCCACAGTGTACATGGGCTGTAAGTGTTTTTTACTTTTTTTTTTTTTTTTTCTTTTTTTTTTTACAAATTTTACCTTGTTTATAATTGTTTAGTCAATGAGACATAACACATGAATTGCTTCAACAAGGCTTACGAAAGGAAACTTTTTTTTCTTTCACTTGAAGTTTGTGTATCCTGCAGAGCATTGCTTAGCAAGAGGGTTTAATGATCTTAAGTGAGTCACTTAAACGCCACTTTATTTCCTCTTCAAGCACTGACACATAAATTGTTACTAAGTTTTACACCCGCAGTGGCCATGCTCTTTATGGCATGTAAGTGCTTTGATCTCTCATATATACTTCTCCTGCTGTAGAGACTGCCAATAAAGCAATAAAATCATGGCAATAATTTTACTTCACGTTTCCCATATTGATCCTAAATAGAGCAGACCATATCCGTAAGGAGCCTTCCCAGACTAATGTGCTGTTCCTGAAATGTCAAAGCAAGCTTTCAGGCTTCTCCTGATTAGCTGCGTCACAATACATACCTAGGATGTACTTGCCCACTGTTCTTGGGGTCCGCCACATGATGTTTTAGAGGCTAGAAGTGAAGGCAGGCAAGTGACACAGGACATTGTGGCAGGATGTATTGGTGTCGCCCTACTATGCAAGGTGGCAGGGGTAGCTGAACTTGGTGTAGAGTGAGCAAAGGGATGTGTGTTAATGCTTCTTTATTGCTAAATCAGCATGCTGGGGGCTCTCCACCTAGCTCTGCTTCTGCAAAAGAAACTGAGGATCTAGTTTTGCAGTGTAGCGGTGTACCTTGTTCATAAAACTCTCTGCGGGTAATTGCAAATTCTTTTGGCAGGTCGAACAAAATATGTAATATGTGTTTTTGCTGATTGGATTGAAATGTATTTTTTATCACTGCCGGTCTCGTGCCTATATTCCCTTTATAGACCACAGCAAGGGATCTGTTTATCCAGTAATTCTGTCATTACTTAAGATAAAAAAAAACAATCAAGGCTTTCTTTTGATGATACTTTTATTTTTCAATTTTTTTTACTAAAGGCAAATAGACTGTGCATTTTGCAAGTGCAGTTGTACTTATTTGCCCCAGTTCTTAGTAAATGTGGTAAAGCCCTGAACGTGATTGAATGAAAGCAATCAAAAATGCTGTTTTTTTTTTTTTTTCTTGCACTTGATTAGATATTCTTTACAAAGCCAAATTTTACTACATTTGCATAGGAAAATGAGTGCAACTGCAAAGATTTTTTGCCTTTTAGCACCCCAATCTATAGACAATATAAATAATGATACCAAATTACATTTCTGATATAAAGAATTGCATTGCAAAGATATTTACAAATTATATTTTTTCAAAATAAATAATGGTTAAAAAAAAAAATAATAATAATATAAATTGTAGTATATATACTATTGTATTGATATGGTATTGATAGCAGTCACTAGAGCCAGCTGATGTATTTACACAGAAGTCCCAGCTGTCATTTTCACAGGCAGAACCGCCGGCAAAGGCAACTGTACTGCATACAGTATATACAGGAAACTTTTACTGAATATGAAGAATGTCATTGCAGAAATCTGAAGGGTGACAGGCCCTAAAAACTTTCAAAGCTGATTAAAATGACTAATAACATTGACATGCATTTTTATTTTTACCATCCCCTTGGCCTCCTGGTCTTTAATCCTCTTAACATCCCACATTTATTGCACTTATTTTATTTGCCACTGGTGTTATGTACAAATTAGGAGCGTCTTTTCTTGATGGATGTTTACCTGGCAAGCATTGCAGTGTGCAGGGTGGCTCAGTTATGGATATGATTGGCGTGGCTCACCATGTGCAAATATGGCTGCCCCAGCACGTATGAAAGCCATTTTCTGCGATACAGCACTGCGTCGATTTAACTGGCAATTGCGTGGTTGTGCGATGTTGTACCCAAACAAAATTGATGTCCTTTTTCCACACAAATAAAGCTTTCTTTTGGTAAAAAAAAAAGAAAAAAGAGCGACAATCTTGAAAAACACAATTTTTGTACATTTTGCTATAATAAATATCCAAAAAAAAAACTTTTCCTCAGTCTAGACCGATTATGTATTCTTCTACATATTTTTTGTAAAAAGAAATAAGCATATATTGATTGGTTTAAGCAAACATTATAGCGTCTAGAAAATAGGGGAAATATTTATGGCTTTTTTTTTTCTTTTAACTAGTAATGGCGGTGGTCAGCCATTTTTATCGGGACTGCGACATTGTGGTGCACAGATGGAACACTTTGGACACTTTTTTGGGATGCGTGACATTTTATACAGCCATCAGAGCTAAAGATACCCACTGATTACTGTATAAATGTCATTGGCAAGAAAGGGGTTAACACTTGGGTCGATCAAGGGCTTAACTGTGTTCCCTAGGTGTGTTCTAACTGGGGGGGGGGGGTAGGACTGACTGGGGGAGGAGACTGATCGGTGTTCCTACATAGTAGGAGCAAACAATCTGTTTCTACTCCCCTGAGAACCGGGATTTGTGTGTTTACACACACAGATCCAGGTTCTCGCTCTGTCACGAGTGATTTCAGGTGCCCGGGGGTCATTGCGCCCACCAGGCATGCGCATCGGCTCCGGGGACACGCTGCGGGCACGCCTGCTAAAGCGCCTTAAAGAGCCGACGTACAGCTACGACGACTCACGCAGGGGAGCCAACCTGCCACAGTATAACTGCGGCAGCTAGTCCGGAAGCTGTTTTAAATATAAAATGATCAAAAAGACATTACTAAATAGCTTCTGCTATAGTCAGTTTCAAACTTTGAAGTAATAAGGAGAACATTTATTATCTCTTCTTAAGCTGCCAAGGTGTTTCCAAAAGGGGCAAAATAAAAACTAACGTACAAAAAAATACAATATATTAAAAAATGTGTTAATTTGTGACCTGCTCATGGAGTAGTGGTTGTGAAACACCGCCTAAAAGTTTGGTGTATTTTTTATTTAATTACATTTTTTTAGTTTTGCCTATATTTTTTGGGTAATATTTTCATGATATTTGAATGTCTTCTGACATTGCATTCTCTACGAAATAAGGGATTAACTGCCACAGAATTTTTAAATTTATTAAATAGATTTTGTTAATTTTTTGTGACTTGGTAGTCCCTGCAGTAACTGGAATGAAAATAAACAAGAAGAGGAAAATAAAACTTTGAAATGTTGTAGTCTAAATATATATATTAAAACACAACAAAAACAAATGCCAGTAATTTGCTGTAGTGCACCTCATTTTTTGGTGGACCGATAGACCTCTCCAATCATTACAGTCTGTTGAATAGTAATAGGGAATAAAAACCTCTTAGCAATGTGTGTAGCTCAGTATGGTTTATTTGAGGGAGTGTGAAAAGTCGTTAGATGCCAGTTTACAAAGGAAAGTGTCAGCTGCCTGGTTAATGAATGTGAATGCCCTTTATTACATCTAAAGGATGATAACTGCTTGACAGAGTCTGCCATTACGGCAAAAAAACAAGGAATTATTTTGTCAGTTGAAACTTTTGTGTGCGTTTGTGCTAATCCCAGCTAGATTTGGTAGCTTTCCTCAAATCAAAAGTCTGCAGTTTTTTGCTTAACAAAGCGAGGGCAGAGCATTGGGTGCAGGTCCTTTGGGATGCAGCAGCTATGTTTACTTGCCTGTGTCTCTGTATTATGGGCTAGGCTGTAGGAACCGAATTTCCATCTGTGAGCACATCATTATAGATAGCACTGAGTGGTCTTTTCATTTTGATTGATGCTGCTGGTTCTGCACCATCTGGCTCCTGATAGGCTGCATTAATCATATCTTGGACTAGCAAAGTCTAGGCATGACTGTTTAATATGTATTCTTATTTAGTGTCACAACAGAGCTTATTCATAAAGCCTGCCTAGATTGGGATTTGATGCTGTTTCTGAATATCAAATGGTTATTCCATATAACGGTGCCTTAAGAAAAAAGAACACATCTTTTCCTTTTGTAGTCTAGTAGACACTCACATGCCTGTCTGCATTTAAAGAGAGAGAGAGAGAATTTCCAGGATGCACACGATTGTGAAAATTATATTTTGGGTTAAATCAACAAAATAATTATCTGCATGTGGTAATTGCATTCATCAGTAAGTTAGGACAATGGTATAAAGAAAACTTGTACACTCTGTGATCTAATTTTGAATCTACAATATTGGAATCAATATTACATTTCGAGGTGTCCCAGTGCTGTCACCTTGATCTTTAAGGTCATGCCGTGTAGTGATGGCATACTCTGGGGACTGCTTTGCAGGTTTTAGCAATTGTGTGGTGTTAAAACTGGAATATTGGTGTTATCCAGTAATGATTGCATTATTTTTGAGTTTTTATGTCAAGCCCGACAAAAAAATAAAATAAATTCTTTTTTTTTTTTTTAAATCTTCCTGTACATTTTTAGCCGCACTACTTGCCTTCTAATTATGTCTTACGTTGCACAGGCAGCTAGATCCTGAATAATCTTCACTATAGGGGATAACGATCCTCTCCCTGTGTCTGAAATTCTAGTGCTACAGCTTCAGGCCTTCAGATAGAACAGCAGTATTGATGGTAAAATGTGAACAAAAACCACGAACCCCCCCCCCCCCCCCTTTTAATGGGAAAAGTTTGTTTATTGATTATGCTGCCTTTAAAACGATCTGTGAATAAAGGAGAGAATTCTGTGACTGATCAGACTCTCCCCCTCTCATAGATTGTTTTACAGGCAGTGCAAAACATGAAAGAACTTTCCTCAGTGGAAGAGGAGGAAGGAGGGGATATGTACTGCTGATCTGCCTGAAGATTCAGAGACAGGAAGAGGACAGGCATCCCTGCAGTGAAAATTTCCCCAGGATCCAGCAGCCTGCACAATGTGGGACATACATCAGTACGGGTAAATTATGTGATGAAAGCTGTGGGTTCTTTTTTTTTTTTTTTTTTAGCTAAGCTTCTGCTTTAAACATGCTGCAAATACAAAAAGAAAAACATTGATGTGCCATAAGTGCAGTGTGCTGCTAGCTTCCACTTTCACATGACAACACAGTGTATGTTTGGCTCGGAAATCCAGAGGAAGAGTGGTGATTGGTCAGCCCTGCCTACATCATTTCTGATGGACTACAAAGAACACAGACCTCTGCTCATCTCCTTTCCCCTCCTCATCTCTGTAACGCCTCCTTTTTGCTGAGGCAGAGATGACAGGAAGTTGTCAACTCGCAAGATTTGTGACAAAATTAAAGCGGTTGTATACCCGTTTTAACTTTTTTTTTTTTTAAACTACCTGCAAGAGAAAGTCATAATGAGCTAGTATGACTAGCATACTAGCTCATTATGCATCACTTACCTTAGATCGGGGGCCCCCGACGCCGTCCTCTTCTCCCCCTCCAGCCACAGCCATCTCTCTTCCGGGTATCGCCGCTCCGGCCAATCACAGTGCCGCTAGGGCGCTGTGATTGGCCAGAGCAGCTGAGACGTCGCTCCGCGTGCGCCGCATGCGCCGTAGACAACGTTGTAAATCGTTCTTTGCAAATATCTCCTAAACCGTGTAGGTTTAGGAGATATTTCTTGTACCTACAGGTAAGCCTTAATCTAGGCTTACCTGTAGGTGCAACTTGAAATTAAGGGTATACAACCGCTTTAATAGGTCCTTATTGACCAGATATTACAAAAATGATATTGTATGTTTAGCAGAACAATTCCTTTGGGGTTTACATACACTTTAAGCTATTTCTCAATGATTTTTTTATTTGTAATGGTGGCTATTGGTTGTTCAGTAGTTCTGTTTTATTTTGAGGAAGCTGCAATTTCTGAGACTTAGAGGATGTATTTTATATTAATGTACAGTATATGAAAAAAACATAGGGAACTTGGAATGGCACTACTTTTGAAGCTAAAACCTGCTTGGGGGATTTATTGCAAGTTTCCGTTATCGTAAAACATTTTAACTAGCAAAATGAATCTGACCTTTGACCAGTTGTCTTAATTAATGAGAAAATGAACCCATTCTCTGGAATGTTGTTAGACTATCACAAAATAATGTTAATTTATTTTAAGTCAGGATAACATTAAGAAATCTAACATGGATTTCTGAAAAATGTTTGTACTTTAAAAATATGTAATGACCACAATTTTTCTAGAGCCGTCTATTTTAGTAATAATATTGTAGCTTTGTCATATATTTATTTACAAGCGTTTAACTGAAATAGTTTCTCTGCATCTTTTATTCTTTTTTT
This sequence comes from Lithobates sylvaticus, assembly GCA_028564925.1. Lineage (NCBI taxonomy): Eukaryota > Metazoa > Chordata > Amphibia > Anura > Ranidae > Lithobates > Lithobates sylvaticus. The sequence continues at coordinate 200,436,271 of CM053030.1, read as the reverse complement.
TGTTTTACCTATATGTTAAATTCCATACCAGACCACAGCAAAATGCTATCCTCACTATGCTGGACTGTAGGTATTATGTTTGGGAGGGGATGGCAGTGCATGATTGTATCTTCACATATTACTTTGAACTACATCCAAAATGTTTTTTTTGGTCTAAAGTGAACATAAAACCTTTTACCACAATGCAGCTGGGCCACGCTTACTTTTTTGGAAGTTTTAGTCTATTAAATGGCTCCTCTATTGCCACATAGGACTTTTGAAATTGTTGATAGTGACACAATGTTACTCCATTGTTAGATCCTGAGCTCTCTCATTCAAATTCCAACTCTAAAGCTACTTTCACACTGGTGCGTTGGTGGCGTTGGCGGTAAAGCAGAGTTTTTGCAGGGGCTTTCAGCCGCTAGCAGGGTGCTTTTAATCCCTGCTAGCGATCGAACAAGGGTTAAAACCGCCCACAAAGCGGCGCTATGCCGGCGGTTCGGTGGCACTGCCCATTGATACCAAATTGGGAAGGGGCGCTTTAGGGGACTTTTTTTGGCGTCCTGCCAGCACGCTGCTCCAGTGTGAAAGCACTCGGTCTTTCACACTGGAGTGATAGGAGAGGCTCTTTTCAGGCGCTATGTAGGCACTATTTTTAGCGCTATAGCGCCTGTAAAGCGCCTCAGTTTGAAAGCAGCCTTACTTTAAAAATAATTACTGCTTTAACACCTCTAGGGGGGAAAAAAGTCACCCTTCACTGCATGACTGCTACACGTCATGTTTGAGTGTCAATCTCTGGAGCATTGAGCACCGCCCACTTGTATATACAAACACTTGTTAACTGATTTATACCTTTTGCATAATGTATGTATTGGCATTGCTGGAATTCACTTAAGTCTTTTCATTAACTGTGGTGTTTTCATTTAGGAAACCTGAAGTGGAGGTTAGTTTTAACAAAATTGTTTATTAAATTGATTTTCACCTGAGAGTTTCCATCACATCAGTTAAAGTTTAAGTAACTCCCCCTATCTTTTCAAACAAGGAAGCTGCCATCTTTGCCTGTTTAATCTACATTTGCCATGATGCTGCACATGTGTTCAGTTATGACACCAGCCATTGGATGGTTTGACAGTTTGGGTGAGAGCACAATCAATGGGAGTATTACATTTCCGGCACGTGCCGGAAATTAAACTGTTTTATGGATGGGTTTACTTCCGCTTTAAAAACCTATTCAAACAGCATATTTCAGTATTTTGAAATCTAAATACCACAGTTAACCAAATGCCATTGTAGAGTTTGTGTTTTAATTGTGAGACAGGCAGAGAGCAAATTGATCTTTGTTTTCAAAACCTCAGTCTTGGATAACTGCACACAGATACTATCTAGACCAGGGTTTCTCAACCAGGGTTCCATGGAACTTTAGGGTACCTCCAGTGGTTGCTAAGGGCTCCTTGAGCAATTAGCAATTTCTGCCTCTCTGACAAGTTCCCACTGACACCAACTATATTTTTAGCTATCTGTAATTCTTCCCGAAGACCATAAGTGTAAGGAGCATTCTTTCCACTGACCATCACACTAATGTATCATGAATGTAGATGTAGTAATTTTTAGCAGGAGTTCCCTGAGAACAGAAACTTATTTCAAGGATGCCTTTTGTGTTGAAAAGGTTGAGAAAGCCTGAGCTAGATGTTTGCAAATGTACAGCACAGCTAGTTGGTGTGTATAATAGGCAGGAATTACACTTGCAGATCTGACTGTTTAAGGGTAAGTTGTACATACTAAAGCATTTCCTTTAAAGGGTCTGTATAGTCTTTTCTAATCCATACTTATATATGTGTATATACTTAAAACTTGTGCTTCTCCTTTTAAACATACATGAATCAACAAAAGTGCAGTTGCTAACCAAAACATGGCATAATTCAATAAATGTCAATATATGCTGGTGAAAAAGATCTGTGCACTAATATAAAATGTCCCAGAACACCGAAATTGCAAACAAATACATTAACCTAAGTTAAAGTGCCCCACAATAAAAAACAGTCCATCCACAGATTAAAAAGTGCTGATTGGATATCACATAAATATCCAAGACCAAACATAGCCTCTTACCAGTGATGTCGGACATATAACATGCACTAGCCATCTTGCGATGAAACATGTTGGGTGAAGCTTGAGTTGCTGACATCATCACGCTTACTGGCAGACAGCATTTGGCTGATGTTTTATTTTTATGTATTTTTTTTTTTTTATGTGACTATCCATGCAACTGTATGAAAGTATTGTGCTTTGAGTCTGTTCTTTTCCTCTCTCCTTGGTTATGATGTTTTGAGAAATTGTGATGCCTGCCTGATGGTGTTCATCTGATAGTCACACTTGACAAAGGGGGTGGGGCCACTGAAACGCCTTGTGTCCGCTCACATCCTAGCTTTGGTTGTCACTCTAGAGTGTGTGAGGCTGTTACATGCCACCACTGTCATGCTTTTGGCTGGTCCACCTTCAGACTGGCTACTTGGCTTACTGTCCCAGTGGTCTGTGTCTCCTTACAGTGGATGTTTTCACCCTTCTATCTGGGAGCTGCATCTTCCCTGCCTATGTGTAAGTAAGGATATTGTGTTTATAAATAAATATGGATACATTTTATTAATTCAGTGCCCTGGCTACTTTGTTTTCATCATCTGATTGTGACCCTAGATAGTCCTTATGGCCTGTATGTTAGAGGTGTGATATTTCTGGTAAGAGGCCATGTTTAATGTTGGAACACAGGAGTCATCACATGTGATATTGTCAGGGTTGGGCTCAGCCCTTCCTTCTCTGAGCTGGCCGCTCAGCTGTCGGCTAATTGCCAGCTCCCATCTCTCTCCACAGTTACTCAGCTGAAGTTGATCCTGCTTGTCTGTCCTGCCTACTTAAGCCGTCCAGTCCAGAGGAGCTCTGCCTTCGCCTCGGTCACATCACAAGAAACTATCTCCTGCGTTCCTTTTTAAAGACTGGCTTTGCTGACATCCCTTCAGGCTACAGATCCTGCTTGCTGTTCCACTACTTTGATCCCTGACTCCTGGTTTGGCTGACGATCCATTCCAGTTACTGAACTTTGGCTATGTTTTGACTAGGTTTGTTCTTATTACTTTTATTATTAAACAAGTGTGATTTAACCGTATTTCTGTCTCAGTCTGATTTATGGTTTCTGACAGTGAGCGAAGGCCATGAATTCAGAAGATAGTCAATCCACTTGTTGGTAATATTTTTTCCAGATTGGATGAGCAAGATCACCGCATGGATCAGTTTGCCATAGCGTTACAAATGCTCCTTAGTCGCACGGCCCCACTGTGGCTGCTCCGGTACAACCTGAGTTGCAGGCCATCCCTGCTGCTGCGCCAGTCTCTGTGCAGGCACCCGCCCCGAGTATTACCTCTATAAGAGGTATGTCTGGTTCCGCTCCGGTTCCTCAGATTTTGGGGGCGATCCAGTTCAATGCAGAGGGTTTCTCAACCAGGTTGAGATATACTTTGAGATACTGCCCCAGGCGTTTCCCACGCACAGAAACAAGGTTTTGTGATATCTTTGCTTTCTGAGAGAGCCTTGGCCTGGGCAAACCATCCATGGGAGATGCAAAAACCGGTTGTTTTGAGTCACCCTGAGTTTGTGGCCTCCTTTAAAATGGTATTTGACGTTCCTGCACAAACTGTTGCTGGCTACGCCATTGAATTCCGTACTCTGGCAGCAATGGTAGCTGGGAACAATGAGGCCCTCGTGGCTGCTTTTTCTCATGGGCTCTCGGATTCCATCAAGGATGAGATAGCAGCCCGAGATATACCCACTGAGCTGGAAAAGTTGATCACATTTGCCATCCTCATTGACTCCAGACTCCAAAAAAGACTCTCTCTTTTAAGGAGCGCTTGCGGAAGCCTCTTGTATGTTTGCCTCCGAGCTTTGCAGTCCCACCTGTGCCTCCCTCACCTTCCATGCCTCCTGGTACCGAGTAGGTCAGTGAAGATGAACCTATGCACTTGAGCTTCACATGTCTCACCGCGGATGAGAGAACCTTTAGGAGGAGGGAGAGATTGTGCCTTTATTGTGGCCAGGCAGGTCACTTTTTGAAGTCTTGTCCTACCCGTCCAGGGAATGCCCGAACCTTGAGGTCCTGTCACGGACAGACCTTAGGTGGCGTTGTTTTGTCCCCAGTTATCCAGAAGGATAAGCCCCTGGTTTCGGTCACCCTTTCTTGGGCTGAGTCGTCCATCGAGATACAGGCTCTAATCGACTCCGGGGCTGCAGGCCTGTTCATTGATGCTGCCTTTGTATTGGAGCACTCAGTGAACCACTGCAGCTGCGTGACACTCCACTTGCCATTGAGGTTCTTGACGAGTTATTGCGTCACTTAAGTTTCCGCTGGTTATTGGTTATCCTTGGTTACAGAGGGACAACCCCTCTTTTGATTGGCTCCGTGCTGAGGTTCTCTCCTGGCCACCACAATGCAGTGAGACATGCTTCCAGAAGGTAGCCGAGGTCCTGTGCAACTCTTCACTTTCCTCCATGCTGGAGGAGTGCCGCCATTTTAGCAATGTCTTTGACAAAGGTCAAGTCGGTAGTTTACCTCCATACCGGCCGTATGATTGTGTAATTGACCTTCAACCTGGTGCCATAACCCCTCGTTGCCGGGTTTACCCTTTGTCGGCCTTGGAGGATAAGGCCATGGAGGAGTATGTTGCAGATGCACTTTCTCAGGGTTTCATCCGCAAATACTCATCTCCTGCTGGTGCTGGTTTCTTCTTTGTATAGAAGAGCGGTGAACTGAGACCTTTATATTGATTATAGGGGTCTCAATCATTTCATGATTAACCACTTAAGCCCCTGACCATTTGGCTGGCCAAACACCAGAGCACATTTTGCGATTCGGCACTGCGTTGCTTTAACTGTCAATTGAGCGGTCATGCGATGTGGCTCCCAAACAAAATTGATGTCTTTTTTTCCCCACAAATAGAGCTTTCTTTTGGTGGTATTTAATAACCTCTGCAGTTTTTTTTATTTTTTGCGCTATAATCGACAATTTTGAAAAAAAAACACATTATTTTTTACTTTTTGCTATAATATCGCCAAAAATATATAAACTATTTTGAGTCAGTTTAGGCCGATACGTATTCTTATACATATTTTTGGTTAAAAAAATGGCAATAATGGCTTGGTTTGCGCAAAAGTTAGTGTCTACAAAATAAGGGTTTGTTTTATGGCATTTTTATTATTTTTTTTTACTAGTCATGGCGGTGATCTGCAATATTTATTGGGACTGCAACGTTATGGCAGACGCGGACAATTTTGACACATTTTTGGGACTATTGTCATTTTTACAGCGATCAGTGCTATACAATTGCACTGATTACTGTAAAAATGACACTGGCAGTGAAGGGGTTAACCACTAGCTGTTAGGAAGGTGTTAAGTGTGTCCTAGGGGGTGATTCTAACTGTTAGGGGGGAGGGGCTGTATGTGACACATTACTGATCATAGCTCCCGATCTTCGGGAGCTACGATCAGTGACAGTGTCACTAGGCAGAACGGGAAGATGCTTGTATACATTAGCATCTCCCTGTTCTTCAGCTCCGCGATCCTACTCGCGGAGCTCCCGGCAGGGTCGCGTGCGTACCTGTACGCCCATTTGCCCAGCCGTGCCATTCTGCCGACGTAAATGTACATGCAGCGGTCGGCAAACGGTTAAGAATGCCTATCCGATTCCGTTGATTACAGAGTTATTTGACCGCCTCAAGGGAGCAACGGTTTTCACAAAGCTTGATTTGAGAGGGGCATACAATCTCGTGAGGATTAAGGAGGGCGACTAGTGGAAAACTGTGTTTTAATACCAGAACAGGTCATTATGAGTACCTCGTAATGCCTTTTGGCCTTTGGCATTTATGAACGATGTCCTCCGAGATTTGTTGCAGTTGTGTGGTGGTTTATCTCGATGATAGCCTCATATTTTCCAAGTCCCTGGAGAGCCACCACACAGATATCTGTCGTGTGCTTCAGAAACTAAGAGAGAACACTCTCTATTGTAAACTGGAGAAGTGTGAGTTCCATTGTGAACAGGTTAAATTCCTGGGCTATGTAATTTCCACTGCTGGTTTTTCAATGGACCCAGAGAAACTTTTGGCAGTCCTACAGTGGCCCCGACCCATGGGTTTACGTCCTCTGCAGAGTTTTCTGGGCTTTGCCATCCATTATCGGAAGTTTATTCGTAACTTCTCGTCTCTGGTCAAGCCCCTGACTGATATTACCAGAAAGGACAGTAACCCACAGAGTTGGTCTCTGGAGTCCATTAAGGCCTTTGAGAGTCTCAAGGCTGCTTTGTTTCTGCTCCTGTGTTGGCACACCCTGATCCTATGTTACCTTTTATCCTTGAGGTTGATGCTTCTACGACTGGTGTTGGCACCCTTCTGTCTCAACGTCTTACCTCTGAGAGCGCTATGCATCCTTGTGGCTACTTTTTCCAAGAAATTGTCACCTGCGGAGTGCAATTTCGAGATTGGTGACAGCTGTTGGCGATCATTTTACCCCTGAAAGAATGGAGACACCTCGAAGGTACCACTGTGCTGGTTCTCATTCTTACTCACCATAAGAATCTCACATTCTTGTCTGAGGCTAAACGCCTCTCCCAGAAGGGCGCGATGGGCTCTTTTCTTGTCAAGTTTCAATTACATTGTCCCATTCTTACCCGGTACTAAGAATGTAAGGGCTGACACCTTGCCACGACAATTTTCCTCCACTTCCAAGTTGGAGTCGGTTCCGGTTCTTGTGATTTCTACTGATCGTATTATGGCTACGGTTCGCACCAGTCTCACTTCTCCTTTGGCTGACAAAATTCTTGCTGCTCAGGTCCATGCTCCCCCTGAGAAACCTTGTGACCGCTGCTTTGTCCCAGAGAGTATCCATACTGCTGTGCTCCAAACTTACCATTCTCCCAAAGCAGCTGGCCACCCTGGGAAGAATCAACTCGTTTGGGCCATTTCCCAACAATTCTGGTGGCCTAGTCTATGTGCTGATGTAACTGCCTTCGTAGCTGCCTGTTCCGTGTGTGCTCAAAGTAAGATTCCACGACACCTTCCAGTGGGCCTCCTACAACCTATACCGAATGGAGAGAGGCCCTGGACCCACCTGTCTATGGATTTCATTGTGGAGTTACCCAACTCCCAAGGCAACACAGTTATCTTTATGGTGGTTGACCGGTTCTCAAAGATGTGTCCTTGTATTCCCCTTAAGGAGTTGCCCACTTCTAAGGATCTGGCTTCCATTTTTGCTCGGGAGATCTTTCGCTTATATGAGCTACCCAAGGTGATTGTCTTGGACGGGTAGTCAGTTTGTCCCGGTTCTGGCGAGCCTTTTGTGCACAGTTGGGAATTCAGCTTGCTTTCTCCTCTGCATATCACCCGCAGTCTAATGGGGCCGCAGAATGAGCCAATCAGTCCTTGAAGCAATTCCTACATTGCTATATTTCTGACCATCATAACTGGTCAGACCTATTACCTTGGGCAGAGTTTGCTCACAACAGTGCCTTGAATTCTGCTTCCCAATTGTCCCCGTTTATGGCAAATTATGGTTTCCAACCTTCCATGTTGCCTGACTCGTTTGTCATGCAAGAGTATTCCTGCGTTAGGGGAGCATCTCCGTGGTCTTCGTTCCACTTGGGCACAAGTCCAGGAGGCTTTGTGTCATGCTAATGATAGGTACAGACTCCATGCTGACTGTAGACGCCTGCCTGTGCCTTCCTACCAGGTTGGGGACAGGGTCTGGCTGTCATCTCGAAAACTCCGACTTCATGTTCACTCACTGAAGTTAGCATCTCGGTTTATTGGGGTTCCGTCTTCATCGCAGGATTAACCCTGTGGCTTATGCATTAGACCTTCCTTCTAATATGAATATTTTGAATGTATTTCATGTCTCCTTATTAAAACCTTTGGTCTGCAACTGCTTTGCCACCTCGGTGCCACGTCCTCACCCTGTACAGGTTAAGAACCATGAGGAGTATGAAGTACAGTCCATTGTTGACTCCCGTAGGTTCAGTGGGCGCATACATTACCTGGTGCATTGGAAATGGTGCGGTCCGGAGGAAAGCTCTTGGGTCTCATCCTCGGACGTACATGCCCATGTCCTCCTCTGTGATTTCCAAAAACGTTTTCCCCTCAAGCCTGGTGGTCCTCCAAGGGGGAGCGGTCGTTGATGAGGGGGTACTGTCAGGGCAGGGCTCAGCCCTTCCTTCTCTCAGCTGGCCCCTCAGTTGCCGGCTAATTGCCAGCTCCAATCTCTCTCCACAGTTACCCAGCTGAAGTTGATCCTGTTCGTCATTCCTGCCTACTTAAGCCGTCCAGTCCAGAGGAGCTCTGCCTTCGCCTTGGTAACATCACAAGAAACTATCTTCTGCGTTCCTGTTTTAAAGACTGGCTTTGCTGACATCCCTTCAGGCTACAGATCCTGCTTGCTGTTCCACTACTTTGATCCCTGACTCCTGGTTTGGCTGACAATCCATTCCGGTTACTGAACTTTGGCTATGTTTTGACTACGTTTGTTCTTTTTACTTTTATTTTTAAACAAGTGTGATTTAACTGTACTTCTACCTCGGTCTGATTTCATTGTTTCTGACAGATATCCAATCAGCACTTTTTCATCTGTATTTATCAGTGTTATTTCACCATATTAATATATTTGTTTGCGGTTGCGTGACATTATTTTGTATGAATGCATTTTATTCACTTACATTGAATTACATTGAGTTATGGCATGTGTTGGTTATCAATTGTGCTTTCGTTGATTCATATACATTTAAAGTGAAAGCACAATAGGTTGCATGTACAGTATATACACTTTCTTGATGCTTTGTATTAAGACAATTGCAGAGTTCTGCTTCTTCATACTTAGTAAGATTTTTTTTTCCGGCCAGGTCATTGAAAAAAAGAAAAAACTTTCTCTATGTGGCTGATACTTAAAGCAGAGTTCCACCCAAAATTGGAACTTCTGCTTATCTGATTCCTCCTTCCCTCTGGTGCCACAGTTGGCACCTTTTGGGGGGGAGGGGGGCGGGCACCTGTGTTTGACAGGTACCCTGTCCCCACTTCCATCTGACCTCACCATGGAGAAGTATCGGAAGATCGGCTCCCTCCTCCTTCCCTTGCTGCCAGGCCAGTAAGAGAGTGCAGTGCGCTTTGCGCATGCACAGTAGGGATCCGGCTGTGAATCCGCAGGGCTTCATTACCGGGCTCCCTTACCAGCAATGGTGGCAGCAGTGCCAATATCGCTGAACACCAGGACAGGTAAGTGTCCTATTATTAAAAGTCAGCAGCTACAGTATGTGTAGCTGCTGACTTTTATTTTTGTTGGGGGCGGAACTACGCTTTAACTACATAAAAAATTATTTTAATATAGTGTGAAAGGAGCCAACTATCCTGGTGGAAACAGTCCTGGTTTTGAACTTTGCACCTACTTATGAGGTTTTATTTCTATTCCATTGTGTTGTGTTACTGCGTAAGTAACATACGGTTCTGTTTTTTATTGTTGTAACTTAAATGGGATTCTTGAATGTCTAACATCATCATGAACTAAAACGATCTTTGCACATACCATCAAAATTCCATGAATAATCAACTCGTCATACAATTATGAGCTGGTATGCTGAAGTAGACCATATTAACTAAAAGACAATGCAAGGAGGAATATCTTGCACAATTAATGCTGTTGAACAGAAAACAAAAGTGATGCAATGCAAAACATCTGTTTACAAATCAAGACAAAGCAAGAAAAATGAACAGAAAAAAAGTGTTTTATAATCCTGGGTCAGAAGCGGCACCAGTGCAAAATCAAAAACACAATTCTAATAAAACTGTCAGTAAAGCAATTAATTTGGTTCATTAAAGGTTGCTATTGTTTAACCACTTGTCTACAGTGCACTTTCACCCCCTTCCTGACCAGACCAATTTTCAGCTTTCAGCGCTCTCACACTTTGAATGACAATTACTCAGTCATGCAACACTGTACCCAAATGAAATTTGCGTCCTTTTTTTCACACAAATAGAGCTTTATTTTGGTGGTATTTAATCACTAGTGGTTTTTTTATTTTTTGTGCTATAAATTAAAAAAGACTGAAAATTTGGTGAAAAAATGCCTTTTTCTTTGTTTCTGTCATAAAATTTTACAAATTAGTAATATTTCTTCATAAATTTTGGCCAAAATTTATATGGCTACATATCTTTGGTAAAAATAACCCTAATTAGTGTATATTATTTAGTTTTTGTGAAAGTTATAGAGTCTACAAGCTATGGTGCAAATCATTGAAAATTGATCACACCTGATCACACCTGATGTACTGAAGACCTCTCTCAGTTCTTGAGACACTAACAAGCCAGGAAAGTACAAATACCCACAAAATGACCCCATTTTGGAAAGCAGACACCCCAACGTATAATTTATGAGGCATTATGAGTCTTTTGAACTGTTCATTTTTTTCCAGAAGTTTTTGGAATATGTGGAAATAAAATGAAAACGCATTTTTTTTCCACAAAGTTGTCCATTTTTAAGATATTTCCAACACATAGCATGTACATAGCAAAAATGACACCCCAAAATACATTCTGCTACTCCTGAGTATGGCGATACCACATGTGTGAGACTTTTACACAGCCTGGCCACTTACAGAGGCCCGCCAGTGAAGTAGCACCTTCAGGCGTTCTACAAGCATAAATTGCACATCTCATTTCTCAATCACCTTTTACAGTTTTGAAGGCCCTGGAGCCCCAGGACAATGGAAACGCCCATAAAATGACCCCATTTTGGAAAGCTAACACCCCAACGTATAATCTATGAGGCATTATGAGTCTTTTGAACTGTTCATTTTTTTCCAGAAGTTTTTGGAATATGTGGAAAACAAAATGAAAACGCATTTTTTTTCCACAAAGTTGTCCATTTTTAAGATATTTCCAACACATAGCATGTACATAGCAAAAATTACACCCCACAATACATTCTGCTACTCCTCCTGAGTATGGCGATACCACATGTGTGAGACTTTTACACAGCCTGGCCATATACAGAGGCCCACCATTGAAGTAGCACCTTCAGGCGTTCTACAAGCATAAATTGCACTTCTAATTTCCTGACAACCTATTTTTGAAGGCCCTTATATTTCTAACACATAGCATTTACATACCAAAAAATCCACTCCAAAATAAATTCTATTGAGCAAAGGGTAAAAAAAAAAGTATTACCTGTGTTTTTTGTAGTGTCCCCAGAGGAGGGATTTGGTCCAGGCAGCAGGCCGCAGGCAGCAGGCAGGGATGTGCTTAGCAACAATAGTAATTATCCAGGCAGCAGGTAGGAATATTGTCTATAGTCAGCACCAGGATATCGTCGGCACAGCCAAAGCATTTGTCCATAGAAAATGTGTCCAGGTGTGGTCAGTTTATGCTGCAGGCAGGGAGATAGTGGCAGTAAGTCAGCAGCAGGCTGAGGGCCACAATCAGGTAAGACCTGTGCACAGGGCCACAGGGGTAGAGGCTTCGACCCACCCAAATCTCTATGAAGCCTCCGGACTCCAGACCCTAATCCGGAAATTAAGAAACCCGGAGACAACAAAAATATTGTTTTCTCCATCCGGAAAAACATTTCTGGAGCCCCTCACATGTGAGACCCCTGTGTACTACAGTAGCAGGGCAACAGATCAGTCCAAGCGGTAGGCAAAAGCATAGTCCATAAAACAGGCCAGGGTCAGTTCACGTTCAAGCAGTCCAAGCGGTAGGCAGAAGCGTAGTTGATAAAACAGGCCAGGGTCATTTCACATGGAAGCAGTCCAAACGGTTGGCAGAGGCATAGTCAAAAAACAGGCCAGGGTCAGTTCACGTGGAAGGCAGTGGATATTTGAGGAAGCATGGGGAATGGTCAGCACAGATGTTGAAAATGGGGAAATGGTTAGGAATATGAGCTAATAATTTAGGGATGTGTGATATTGTCTGAAGCATACACCAATGCAAAGGCTGGGTTCGGAGGGACAGTCGACACAATGGTAGCTGGTATCTTTTTTAAATCCATTTTTGGTGCATACTCGACATCTTTTTAGGCGTCTTCGGCCTGCTTCAGTTGGTGGAATGTGGTCTGGGAAGTGGCGTTCGTGAAGTCGGCTAACGGCATCGGAGCGAAGGTTTTCTGGGGGGGGGGGGGTCTTTGACCGTAGATGAGGGACCGGACAACGTTTTCTATAAATTTTAGGAAGTGGGCAGGGCTTTCTGTGGACTTGGTGTGAACTATGTAGGCATTATAAATGGCCAAATGAATTAGAGTGCTACCTTCTTGTACCAAAAACGGGACCTCCTTATTGCTAAATAGGGCTGAAGCATTTGGTCGTTGAAATCCACCCCCCCCCCCATGTACAGATTGTAATCGTGTACACATTTTGGCTTTACGATGGGACCTTGTCGTCTCTGAATTTCCACCGTAGTGTCATCATGGATGGTGGACATCATGAACACATTCCTGGTATCCTTCCACCTCAAAGCCAGCACTTCGTCGCATCGCAAGGTTGCTCTTTCTCCCCTTCGCAATTTCTTGTTTACTATGGATTGTGGGAAGCCCTTCCTATTCTTTCTGGAGGTTCCACAGGCCAGGGTTTCTGCGAGGTATAGGTGTCTGAAAAGGGGCAGGCTGGTGTAGAAGTTATCCAGGTATATGTGGTAACCTTTCCTCAGCAGTGGGTATGCCAGGTCCCATACAATTTTACCAGTTGTGCCCATGTAGGCCGGGCACTCAGGGGGCTGGAGCTGGGAATCTCTTCCTTCGTATATGCGGAACGCATACAGATATCCGTGGCTCTCTCGCAAAGCTTATAAAACTTCACTCCGTATTTGGCCCTTTTGCTAGGAATGTATTGTCTTATTCCTAGCCGGCCTGAAAATGGTACCAGGGACTCGTCTACACATATGTGCTTTTCGGGGACATAGAGTTCTGCAAATCGTTGGGAAAATAAATCAATGAGTGGGCGAATTTTATATAATTTGTCATGATTTGGATGATTGCGGGGAGGGCACTGGCTGTTGTCCCTGAAATGGAAAAAACGCATTATCATCCTGTATCGGGACCGGGACATAACGGAAGAATAAATGGGCATGTGGTGGATGGGGTCGGTGGACCAATAGGCATGTCCTTCATTTTTTTTTGGTAAGCCCCATGTTTATGGTGAGGCCCATAAACACTTTGAACTCCTCCAGAGTCAAGCTTCTCCACTCAAATGGACGGGCGTAAGATGATTCGGGGTTGTTGGCAATATACTGCTGGGCATATAAATTGGTCTGGTCCACGATGACTTGCAGCAAAGTGTCGGGCAAAAATAAATGAAAACAATCAATTGGGGAAAAATTTTGGGTATTGGCCTGCACACCTGGCTGTGCGGTGAAAGGGGGGATTCTTGCTGATCCTGAGTTGGAAGGCAGCCATGTTGGATTGGCAAGACCATCTGGGAGGTATGTAGCGGCCCTGGCTCTTGGGGGACGTGGCACTCCAGTGCTGGTAGTTGGGGGATTTGTTCCTGTGCTGGCATTTGGGCGTGATGATGCGGCAGTGCTGGCACTGGGGCTGGGCATTTCTTGTGGCCTTTCGCTGGCGGCAGCGCTGATACTGGGCCTGGGAATTTGATCCTGGGATGTATTGCTGGTGGCTGCCTGGTTTCCAGAACGCCGTGCTCGTTTAGGAGGGATCCATTCTTCCTCCGATTCATTTGCCGATATACTACTTTCGATCGGTTCAAATGCTGAATTTGAACGATCGGAATTGGCATTTGAATCTGATGAGAACTCCCCGCTGCTCTCATCAGTCATGGCGAGGATCTGGAACGCCTCCTCACTTGAATATAATCTTTTGGACATTCTTTCTGATGGGCTGTGCGACTGGTGACAAATGACGGTCAGTGATGGGCGACAGGTGACAGGTGACGAATGGTGTCACTGGTGGGTGACAGGTGACGGTCACTGGTGGGTGACAGGTGACGGTCACTGGTGGGTGACGGGTGACGTGTGACGGTCACTGGTGGGTGACGTGTGACGGTCACTGGTGGGTGACGTGTGACGGTCACTGATGGCAGTCTCTGATGGTGACTGATAGGTGACAGATGAGGGTCACGGATGGGTCACTGGCGATGGGTGACAGGTGAACCACTGACGGCAGTCTCTGACAGTGACAGGTGCACTTTTTGGGCACTGAGAGGTGACAGATCTGGGTCACTGATGGCGGTCACTTATGACGGTCACTGGCGATGGTCACTGATGGGTGACAGGTGCACTTTTGGACACTGATGGGTGACAGGTGCACTTTTGGACACTGATGTGGTGACTGTTGGGTGACAGCTGTAATTGCGGGGGGGGGGGCGATGTGACAGGTTCTCTTTAGGTGTTTGGTGCAGTACAGTACAGAACAGACAAAGATCGGTAACTCACTGGTCCTGGCTGTTCTCTCCTCACACTGGTAACGGTGTGTGAGGAGAGAATAGCCGGTAACAGCTAGTAACCGGTCTTTGTTTACATTTAGTGGTCGGCTGTGAATGGATCACAGCCGATCACGTGGTAAACAGCCGACAGGCATTGGCTGTTTACCCTTGTCGGTGACGAGCAGTGTTCCTGGGAACACGCCGCCACCGACATGACCGCGCTGCGCGCTCCCGATCATGTGCATGCGCGGTCTAAAGCCGGGACTTCACAATGTGATCAGCCGTGACGTAATCGCGGCTGATCACATGGTGAACAGCCATGCCCAATGGCTGTTCACCCCTGTCGGTGACGCGGTGTGTCTCCGGGACACGCTGACACCGACAGAGCACGGCTGCGCGCCCGCGATCGCGCGCGCGGCCGTGTTTTCTTAGAGGACGTCATATGACGGCGTCCCGCCAGGAGAGCCGCACCGCCCCACCGTCAATAGACAGTGGGCGGTCGGCAACTGGTTAAAGTTCTAAACATATTCATCAAGCAGTTTGATACAGATAACAGTAAATTTCCCCCAACTGTTTCATTCAGCTGTTGTCTAACCCCTTCTGGAGGCACTTGTTTCGTGCTGCTTCTGCAGGTTGTCCTACTGCATGGATCACTGATTTGCTGACAATTACTGTGTACATTAGGTTAATGGCAGTTCATACAGGCCTTATTTATTATACTGTTCTTCAAGCACTTCATCATATCATATGGATGCTAACGCGTTTCACCCATAGCTAGAAGGGTCTTATCAGGTACCTACTGTTTTCTTTCCAATTCCCTGTGTTGCATCATTGCATAAGAAACGCACTGTTCTGTTTTTAATGGGTTGTAATGTAAATGTTTTTCTTGTTGAACATCTAACATTCTATATTTTCAGTTATCACAATGCTTATTTTTTTTTTTTTTTAAGGCAAATTTACTTTCTTGTACATGGATTACTACCACCATCTTGTGCTCAACTGTATATATCCTGAAAAAAAAGGAAGGGTGGAAATTCCAAAATCTGACCCTTGCATCTGAATGTCGCAGCTGAAATAAAAACTTGTCAGACCAATTAACATTTTTTTCAATCTTTCAGCCTGTATGAATTGTAGCCTCAGTTTCCTGTTCTTAGCTGACAGGACTGGTAATTGGTGTGGTCTTCTGCTGCTGTAGCCCATCAGCTTCAAGGTTCGATGTGTTGTGCAGTCAGAGATGTATTCTGCATACCTTGGCTGTAACAAATGGATTTTTGAGTTATTGTTGCCTTTCATCTGAAACTAGTCCACCCATTCTCCTCTGACATCAACCAGGCATTTCAGCCACACAACTGTCTTTAGGCAGGAAAGAAAAATTATATATATATGTATATGTGTGTGTGTGTGTGTGTGTGTGTGTATATATATATATATATATATATATATATATATATATATAATCTTCTTGTTTTTTTTTTATTATTTTGTTTTTTTTTAATACAGGAGGCTTTGTTAGAAAAGCCAGGGGTGCCAGCAACTTGAACTACTTGGATATACATATTTATCTTAAGTAATACAACATTTTCTAGGTAGCTAATTTGTGTTTGTAAGCTCACACTGAAATGTTAGAGAAAGATATTAAATATCTATAAGGCCCCTTTCACACTGGGGCGGTTTTCAGGCGGTACGGCGCTAAAAATAGTGCCTGTATACCGCCTGAAAAAACCGGCCCCATTCACTCCAGTGTGAAAGCCGGCGGGCTTTCACACTGGAGCGGTGCGCTAGCAGGACCGCAACAAAAGTCCTGCTAGCAGCATCTTTGGAGCGGTGTGTTCACCGCTCCTATACCGCTCGTTCCCATTGAAATCAATGGGAAACCGCGGGGATACCGCCCGCAAACCGCCGCTGCAGCGGCGCTTTGCGGAGGTTTTTAACCCTTTTGCGGCCGCATACCGCGGGTAAAACGATGGTATATAAATACGATAAATATAGCGCTGCTTTACCGTCGCCGCCCCGCACCGCCCCAGTGTGAAGCCAGCCTTTGATGTATGGCACACTTTTCCTTTGAATACATTGGCTTGTAAAACTAAGCAGTGATACTGATGGGCAACATTTGACTGGTGAACCTTTTGGCTATACTCTACCTATTCCAGAACTGCACCCTAAACACATGCCTCTAGTTACACTGTACACACTGGGAATCCGCACATGTCCTGAGGTTTTATTTTATGTGTGAGTAACATCTCGATATTATCTCACATTTGCAACTGCTGCGGTGAAATGTGTTACCAGTGCCCTGGCAGAGAATAAAAAGCCATCTGCTCCATCCAGACCATTCTCCACCAAAGTGCAGGATACACACTTGTGGCAGCTAGTTCTTCTACTACCCAAGCTGCTGATCATGTAAACAAAGTCCAAACTTAGAAGAAAATATTCATGCACAGTGAGTTTCTGAACCACAATTGAGTGCCCCATATCTGTTTTTTTAATATTTGTGATGTTTTGAAAGCCTGTTTCATGATGTGCACCTCACAGGTTTGAAGCGCAGGTCCCACAGATGGGGGAAAAATGGTGTAAAAATGTTACAGCTGTTAACATGTTGAAACAGTGTGACAGAATTGCGTTGATGTGTTTTCCTTTCTTGTACTATCGTTTAAACTTCTGTCAGCTCAGGTATTGATTTAAAACCATCTGAAACTAAGACAGAGCGTGGATGTTTTTTTTTTTTTTTAAACCTTGCATCAGCCATCTTTAGTCTAGACCTAGACATGCCTTGATGATGAATTGGAAGGAAAAAATGTGGAGTCTGTTTTGTCAGCCTCTCAGATTTTGTATACCTCATTCTTTAACAGAGTCTGACAAGCAGCTCATGGTAGCATTTAGTGAGGATCAGCTGTGCTGATCTGTGTGAAATAGCAAAAACCACGTTTACCAATTCTTTAGTCTAAGTCACCACTGTTTACATCAGCGTGGAGAGTTCTCAGCCTGTGAATCACTCTGCATCACATTCTTTTCCAGCTTTTCCAGTCCCAGAGTTTTGGTCATTTCTTGACAGACTAAATGTTCACACTTCAGAGTGGTTTTCCCAGGATGTTTTAAAGTGACCTCTTGGTAGAGATCTAGGCTTATAGAAAGAAAGCGAAATGTCAACCTACCGTAATCTTGCTATGGTCTCGTTAAGGCCTGCAGTCTCATTTTTCAACTGTTATTGCAGGTCATAATTTCACATGTAAAGAGGGCTTTTGTGATTTTTGTATTCCTATTTATTTGGCATAGATACCTTATAAACCGCTTTACTGAGTACATTAAAGCATTCATAACTGTTGAAAAAAAGCCATATCTGAATCAGGCACCATATGGAGCAGGTAAATTTGCAGAGATTAACAACTTTAATGTACAGTAATGCACACAAGTTCAAGCATCAGCCCTGAAACTACCTTATCCTGAACACTCAATGCTTTAAGGCTCCATGCACACTGGCTTAAAAAAAAACGTTGCTTCTACAGGAGTTCTGTGTTCTGCCTGTAGAAGCAACTCAATGTTATCCTATGTGTCCATGCACATTAGGACGTTAAGAGGCATATTTTGAGTTTAACGTTTAGACGCAGAAAAAATACCCTTCTGGTTCG
The DNA here is from genome assembly GCA_028564925.1 of Lithobates sylvaticus. Classification (NCBI taxonomy): domain Eukaryota; kingdom Metazoa; phylum Chordata; class Amphibia; order Anura; family Ranidae; genus Lithobates; species Lithobates sylvaticus. Next base: position 200,418,222 of record CM053030.1, on the reverse strand, counting down.
CGTTTCTGATTGGAGCTTGGGGGCAGAAAAAGCGTAAAACTCTTAAACTCATCTAAACTTTGTACAAAAAATGCTCTATATGAGCGTTTTTTACCCCAGAGAGAACAGGCAGTTTTTTTTTTTAAGCCCAGTGTGCATGGAGCCTAAAACTGCATCTTAAAGATTTGTTTATAATGCTACAGTAAAAGTCAGCATAGGCAGTTGCAAAGCTTCAGTGGCAGACAGGGTTATTGTTGCCTCGCCATAAGTCGAGTCAGCTCAAATGCATGCATGTGTACAGCTCGATTAATTTCCCATTTTAAAATCAATGTAGAGTGTTGCTGGGTGATTGGAGAGTGCAAAACCATGGCCAGGCTAGTTTTTCCTGACTGTGTTAATGATGCCTAATGCCTAGTACACAGTATGAACCAAGGAGCCCACGAGGAGGTCTCTGTACTAACTATGCAATGTTAGTACATCAATCTCCCTGCTTAGCTATTGTTTTCTGACACCCCCTCGCTGAACACTCCAGTCAGCATTCACAGCTATTGGCTGTGAGTGCTGATCAGATGGTAATCGGCAGATGTTTTTCTGGAATGCCCGTTCTCTGTCACATGCAAACAGGCAGAATGACGGCAGGTTCCTGTTGAATCACCCGGTATTTAGCCCGTGTATGCCAGGCTTGAGTCCCTGTATCTTACTACTGTATCTGCCGTAGGCACACAAGTGCACATGCTGTAGGGCTGCTATTAACCCCTTTGCTGCTACGGATATGTTTTGGCAGCAGCGGGCATTTCTCAGGTGTTCTCAGTTGCTGGGTGCAAATCACATCTGTGCGTTTCCTTGCATTTCAGAAATGTGCTGCACCAAAAATTGCAGTAAAAAAAAATGCACCAAGCTCCAAAAAAAAGAAAAAAAAAAAAGTTCTGACGCTTCTTTGGGGCGATTTCCCATTCAGGTGGATGGGCTGCCTTATGTGTGATAACTGAAAATGCTCCAAAACAAAGCCCCCCCCCCCCCCCCTCTCGCTAAAGAAAAATATAAAAACGCATGTTCCCGCTATGCAGAGTTGTGAACTGGGCTTGACAACTGAGTGTTTCTGTCCACTCTCTCCTTTGTACTTGTATAAAGATGTCCATACACTATGCAATCTAATTGTGTATTTAGTGAGAAGGGTGATCACTGATTGATTGCATTTTATTAAAAAAAAAAACAAGGTGCACCTGGGAATGGGTGTGTGCTAATGAGGTCAGCTGGTCAACTCCTTCCTGTGTCATGAACTTACCCTTTAAGTGGTTGTAACCCCTTACTTGTATCCAGTGAAATGACTGGACTGTTTTTCTGCAGGCTTCTCTTTTTTTACATTTGTTCAAAGTCCAGAATTTATAAAGCTTGTCTGAGCTGTCAGAAAAAAGGAGGCACACTGGGCTTAATAAAACGCCAGTTCTGTATCTTGATACATGTACTCTTTTTATACCAAAAATAAAAATCATTTGTAAACCAACAAAAACCAGTTCCCTTGGTAGAAAAACATTTCTGTTTTTTCTGCCAGAAAACTCCTCTCAAAATGCAGTCCAGAGCTTAAGCTGAGCTTAAAATATGCCTGTAAACTTCCTCATGTGCATGAACACATAGGGTAACAGTGAGCGACCCCTACAGGCAAAACACAAAACTCTTCTAGAAGCAGCAATTTTAAAGCCCAGTGTGCATGGACCCTAAAGGTGCGGACCCTGGGGTTGTAATTCCTCTCCTGTTTGAATCACCTAGTGAATCACTGACCTGAGATAGTGTCAGAAACCAAGAATCGGACAGAAAATGCAGTAAAAATCACACCTTTTAATATAATGGTAAAAATGGTACAGATCCTTAAATGTAGTCAAAACCTAGCCTGGGATCGGAAGCCAAAGCATATAGTCAGACAAACCAGTAAATCAGAAAAACAGATATAAGCGTAGTCGAAGGCAGCAGAACAGGATCAGGAACCAAAAGGGACGTCAGCCAGGCAAAGTTCACAGGAACACAGCAGAGAAACTCCCGATATGTTTGACCAAGGTGAAGGCACGGAAGGATTGGGCAAGGCAGTTTAAATAGCCAGAAGGGGCTGGCTGTAGGCTGGACTGACGAGCAGGAAATCATCACCAGATGAGCCACTGTGGAATGATGAGTGCTGCAAATTATCCGACAGCTGAGCACTGAGAAGAGGGCTGCTGAGAGCCCAGCCCGGACAGGTAGACATGCAGGTTTCAGAAGACTCAGTCGTGAATCCTGAATAAAAATAACAGCCCTAGAAAAAACTTAAAACAAAATATGTCTGCTATGTGATTTCTGGGCATCCTCTTCCGGTAGTGGCGATTGAGCTTTAAGCATGACATTACTAAACAAAGAGCTTGCAATGAACTGTAGTTGGCCCAGCTAAAATCCTTTTTTGACATGACCCATTTGAAATTCTTGCATTAAAGTTAACGGTTTAGGGCTCATGTGTTCAGAAAGTAGTGTAGTGTCTGTCATTAATATTATGCTCCATGTATAAAAAAAATCTATAAAAATACTTGCAAGTTGTAAAGTTCATATTTCTATCAATGTTATGTTACTTATTTGCACTTACATACAGATATAGTATGGGTATAGTGATTAGAGGATTTTGTGATGGGTTTCATCATCCCTAATATGCACACTGTTGCATGTTTAATGTTCCATCATTCCATCATCTGTGTGTCCCTATGTAATCTGTATGCATTATTACCACTGATAAATGGAGACTGGTGAAATGCGGAAAGGATAATGGAGGCTTATAGATTATACATAACTTATCATAACTTGTCATCAATGTCCTCCTCTCAGTTCTATTGGTGACAAGAGTAACAACCCATAAAGACTCCTAATGGTACTTTAGTTTGAAAAGGCATTCTTAAGGAAATATGATATGTATGTTTTTTTATATATATATATTTCTTGATCTGGATTTTAATGTGTTTTGCCCTGTTCTAATTTGTGAATTAACTTTATTTTTTTTCTTTTACCTCTATAAAATAGAGGGGTGGGCAAACACATGACAAATGATGTTCACTTTAGGGAAATGTAAAGTTAATGCACTTGAGGACTAGCGATATGATTTACACACTAGGGGGTCAACCTCTGGGGGAACGGAGGGTGTAGAAAGTTCTGGGGGGGGGGGGAGGGGATCCTAGTAGATCACACTCAGAAATAGCATGCAAAGCTGCTTGCAAGTAAGGCAAGTTGAATATTAGAATGCATTAAAAACTGTGTTTACTCAAGAGCCACACCTTAAGTATGCCATCCAGTTCTGGTCTCCAGTCCTCAGGATGTGCTGAAACTGGAGAGAGTCCAGAGAAAAGCAAAAAAATGCTATGGCAAGAGAGGTAGAAGGGATTTCATCCTGTGCAGGACTTAATGTTTCCTGCTTGTCAGACATTTACATCCCAGACATGAAAAATTGACATGCAAACTACCTCAGCCAGCTGCGCTTGAACCTAAGGGAATGATCTTTACACCCAGAGCTGTTCCAGAACTTGTGTCGCAGGTGGGGACTTCAGATGAGGATTTCCTGGCCTCTAGGTTCAACAAACACATAGAACAGTTTGTCTTTAGGTCCAGGGATACAATGACAAAAGAAGTGGATGATGTGGTAGCTCCATGGGATAAGTGATCTATGTCTTTCCAGGCCCCAGCCTCCTATTCTTTGATTAGGACCTTTGTAGGGCTGCAACTAATGATTATTTTCATAATCGATTAGTTGTCCGATTTATTGTTTCGATTTAATCGGATAATAACCTTAAAAAAAAAAGTGTGGTGTATAATTTAGTTAATATGTAAAGTTTAAAAAAAGGCAATTTATTCTTAAATATCTATATGCAGTGGTAAATATAAATAACCAACAATAAGGTTATGGAGCAAAATCTCTAATCTACTCTGAAAATACTAGACAGAAGAGATATACTATTAGGCCCCTTTCACACTGGGGCGGGGAGCCGCGGTGACGGTAAAGCAGCACTATATTTAGCGCTGCTTTACCGTCGTTTTAGCCGCGGTATTCGGCCGCTCGCGGTGCGGTTTTACCCCCCGCGATCGGCCGAAAAAAGGGTTAAAGACCCCCCGCAGAGCACCTCCGTAGGGGCGCTTTGCGGCGGTATTGCCGCGGTATTACCGCGGTTTCCCATTCAAATCAATGGGAGGGAGCGGTGAATACACCGCTCCTATACCGCTCCAAAGATGCTGCTAGCAGGACTTTTTTTGCCGTCCTGCTAGCGCACCGCGCCAGTGTGAAAGCCCGCCGGCTTTCACACTGGAGTGAATGGGGCCGGATTTTTTCAGGCAGTATACAGGCGCTATTTTTAGCGCTGTACCGCCTGAAAAACGACCCAGTGTGAAAGGGACCTAAGAGGTTGAATCTGGTAAATATCATCAGACTCAGATCTATTTTTTTATTTAAAGAAAACAAAATAAACTAAAGACTGTTTTTCTGATTTTCAGACCGATCTATAATATATTATATGCTGGCCATACAAAAACAATGTCTTCCTTCAAAAATGTTCATGTAAATTTTAGAACGTTTGTTCGATATTCTAATTGTTAGTGGGGTCAAATAAACATTTGTTTTCAATCACAGTAATGGGAAAATTGCTGCAAAAATGCACTACATGCTTTTCTGCAGCTTCTCCATTGAAGTCTTTTGAACCAAAAAAGCACCGTTTTGCATTGAATAAAGTCCCAAACCCTTTCCAAATATGCAGTTGCTGAAAAAAAAGAAGCATAGATGTGAACGTATCCCATAAAAAACCATGCTAAATGAACTGTAGTGCGTTTCTGCAAAAAGCACAAAAAAACGCATAGGTGTGAACCAGGCTTGGGACATTTAGTAGCAGCAGCATGCTTTTTTTTGTAACGCCTGTCATGGGGTTAAAAAAAAACTAAAATTAGCCCTTTTATAGTACAAAAAGAGCAGATAATCGCTACTATAAGGGGTTAATTTATACTGTGAAAGTAATGATGTATATATATATATGTGTATATATATATATATATATATATATATATATATATATATATATATATATATATATATAAAATACACCCAGAAGTAGGATATATGGGCATTTTAAATAGGAGTCAGACATGAAGCTATATGAAGGGTGGAAGGGAGATATTTTTTTTTTATATTAAAGTAGTACTAAAAGCTGAGACTTTTTCATGGATCTGATCATTTTAAATATAATGCACAATACTGGTAAAAGTTTACTTTAGATGTAATTGTAATGCCTTCTATTACCTCCAGTCTATCAGCCTCCACCTTCTCTGGGTTCAGTTGCTGATGTTTTTTTTTTAAACAACAAATATGTCATACTTACTTGCTCTGTGTAATGGTTTTGCACAGAGCAGCCCTGATTCTCCTCTTCTAGGGTCCACCCACCAATGCTTCTGGCTCCTCGTGCTTTCATAATGCCCCTATAGCAAGCTGCAAAGTGTAATATAGAGTGCCCCCATAGCAAGGTAAAAAAAAAAAAGACTTTAAAACCACTCACTTTCTGGCCAGGACTACACATGCCATGGGGCATTGCTTCCTTACACAGTCATATGTTCGCAGGCACTTATTGATATGTGTGGACAGTGTACTGATCTGTGTACTGATCTGTGTACTGATCTGTGTCTTCTTTAATGTGAACAAATAATGCATTCTGTTTGCAGACCAACTAATCGGCTGGCCGATTAAGATTAGTTGTTTCGGCCCTAGACCTTTGTACAGCATGACTTTAACTGTCACTATGTAGGATTTGAATTTTATTCTCTCGGTACTTCAAAAACCACCTTTTGAACCTACCTGATATATTCCCGTTTATTACTCCCAAGGTTGTGCTCATTGTCACCATCACCTCTACGAGGTGTATGTCTGAACTGGAGGCTTTGTCCTGTAAAGAACCCTTTTTCCGTTTTTCTAAGGACAAGGTGCTCACTCCTGTGATGGTGTGGGCCAGCAGTAATGTCTGAGGGCATCTTATGAGGGAACTCTAAGAGACAACTATGACAAGTCAAAGCTGCACGGTTTGTTTTTATCCACTGCATAGGCAGCTTTCTTAAGATAAACTAACCTTTTAAACTAAATTATATATGCCCTGATATTTGCTCCTATATAAAATGGTACCTACCTTAAAGAAAAGTGCTTTGTGCACACAACCGAAAAATTGTTTTAGTTGGAAAAACGAAACATTATTATTTGTAAATAACCATCCTTGTCTTACAGGATCCTTCAATGGTTGTGTAATTGACAGAGCAATTAGCTGCACGCTTACTTCATTGTCTGGCAGATAGAACCTTTCAGCGCACAAGAAAAATACTCGCTCCTCATATCACAATAAAAGCTACATATAATAAAAAAGGCATTTTGCCTTCAGTGTCTGGCAGATCCTCTCTCAGCAGCATTCTGCGTGGGTACTGATATAAGCAAATGTATGAAAATACCTAATGGGACCAAAACTTCATTACTGGATGTTTTATAATTATTCTTCACTTCATAGTTTGAGCAATGTAATTATTCAATTTTGAAAACAGGATATTGTTGTTGCTGAGAGAGCCATTTGTCTTTAATAGCAGTTGACACACCAGTGTATTACAGCGCTCATGAGTTATTTCTGTGGAGAGCAGTCTGCTCCATTGACTTGATGCCTCAGGCAGAATTATCTGTAGAAAGGAGCTGGATTTGTTGCAGACCCTAATTTGTTTTTCTTTTCCTATAATCATCTCTGCAAAGGTAGTTTTGCCTCTAAAGGGAAAAACATTAAAAACAAAACTCTGACTATAATTTTTTAAAGATGGAATGTTTTGCACAAAACTAAAATCATATTTTGGCGTACGGTTTGGAAGTACCACTCCTGCCACATCAGAGGTTTATTAGTAATTAGGATTCTAACTTTTTGTTTAAAAATTTATTTTTATTTTTTATAAAGCAACCTAAACTAAATGTTGCTTTATGTAAAACAGATATAAATAACTTTTACATATATGTAACTATCCCTTTATCTGTATACAGACTGAGATTGACAACTTGGGAATCTGTTCTTTATATTAGACTTGAAGTAGGAACATTTGTTGGAAAAAGAGAGACAGGTTTTAGGTCTAGAAAGTCAGTTGGGACAAAACAACTTTACATTTTATAAATATAATTTTGAAGTATGCTGTGCTTAATCTGTTAAGCAGCCCACACACAGCAAATTTCTTTCTGCAATAATGGGCTGTTGGAAAGAAATTCACTTGTTTCCCCCATCAACACAGATAGCGTTGACAGGGTAATCCCTCCCGCCGAGACATTGTATAGCCACTAGCGATAATTGCATGCAAAATCCACCAGGCAAGTTGCACCCAAGTTGATTGACCAATCAACTTGGTACATTCAGCCTGCACATACATAGTTTGAATTTTGGCCAGTCCCTGCTAAACCAGCTGAGATTCGAACTGGCAACGGCCCACCTTGGTGTACAGCACAAAACTCCTACTTTTTGTTCAAGCCTTAGAAATTACCTTTTACCGCCTAGCCTATTGTAAAATGATGGCTGGGTGGGAGCACTGTTGTCATGCGGCACAATCTGTCACCCACCATGTCCCCTGAACATGGCAGATGACCGATTACTGTACTGACCTGCTGCCAGTACCATGTGATTGCTGTGGCCAACCACAGAAGATCACATAACAGTATAACACAATGAAAGGCTTTGTTACATGCCTTTCATTGTGTACTATTGTGTTGAGCTCTGTGATTGGTCACAGTTATCTATGGTTCAGAAAGGGTCAATCACAGCCCATCTGTGTACTATAGTAGACACTGAGTAGTAGTTGAGTAGTTTGCTGTCATAAAAAAATATGGTTGCTTATAAGCTGTAAAATGCACAGTTATAAGCAATCATAGTGTGTGTGTGTGTGTGTGTGGGGGGGGGGGGGGGCTGATAACCTCACCAGAGCAGTACTATGGTAACACTTTATGTGAAAAAAAAACTGTAAAAAAAAGAGGAAAGCAATATTTTTGTTTTTATTTTATTAATTTTTTTCTTATACTGTCACTAATCAGTGTCCTTGATTACAGCCACACAAGTTGTATGGTGGTGCTGTACTGCACTGGTGACAGTGTGTGAAGAATTGAAGAAAATTTTTTTTTTTTAACATTTTCTTTATTTTTCAAAGATATGGTAACAAAGAAGTTACAACCTCAAAAAACTTGCCATGCCTCTTACTAAATATGTAGGACCTTCTTCATTCCAAAAAGCGGGCATTTGGGGGATATTTGTACTTTTATGGCATTTTCAGGCTTCAAGAAATGAGAGGCTGGTAGTACATAAGGATTTTTAAAGGTGTGTGTGTATATATATATATATATATATATATATATATATATATATATATATGTGTATGTATGTATGTATATGTATGTATATATATAAAGGCGCCAATACAGCGCCGAACACCGGACCCGAACTTGCAGCCAATAGTTCGGGTTCGGGTCTGGGTCCCGAACACCCAAAAGTCTGGTACGGACCCGAACTTTACAGTTCGGGTTCGCTCAACCCTAAACATAATACATTTGTGTTGTAGAAATTGTTACTTTATGCTCATCTGTTCACGTGTATCTCTTTCAGAGGAGTAGGAAACAATTGATTTATAAATATAGATGCAGATGTGTTTTATTGGCACACTATCATTGCTGGAAGAAATTGTGCTGTGTTAGAAGTCTGGTTGTGTCGACAACAGATGTAAAGAAGATGTGAGCTTTATATAGGATTTCATTTCCACAGTAGATTGAAGATTTTTGTGGAAATCCTTTTTTTTTTTTCTGTAGCAGTGCATCCAAACACATCCACAAACATTAACCATTTAGCAAGGCACTTGTCTGGATGTCAGGATCCATCCAGATGCCTGGCTAAGGCCAATCTAAAGCCTGGTGCTCCAGTAAGCATTAGAGGGGTGACAGTGACCCCCAGTGGTCTTTGATCGCTCAGTTCTTGGTCTTAGAGGTGGCAGGGGACAGATGCAGCATCTGACCAATGCTGCTTCCACCTAGCTGACCGAATGTTTATTTTTTTTTAAATCTTGCAGTTCTCTTTTAAAAAGTAATCATATTCATACAGTACAGGACAAACGGCAAGTATTCATACATCATGGTTTATAGGCGGTTACCTTCAGGTGATTGGACATTGGCAAAGCTTTAGAGGACACACCCTTCTCCTCTACTCTGCATGACCTCAGTTTTATGCTAGTGTCTAAGAGGTGATGGATCTTTTTTGCTTTATGTAGAAGATCGCCATTAGCTTAACTAGTTTATTATTTTTCTATGTTTTATTCTGTCTTCTAATACCAGCATAGAAGCAATGCATCCAGATCAGTGCAACTTTGGGAGCCATACCCAGACCCTATGCTGTGGGGATGGCCTGTAATATTGCTTAGGGCACTGGATCCTGTGCTTACCATGGCAATTGGTGAAACTCATTGAGTTAGCTTAAGGGTGCTATACAGGTCCAGAACTGTGGTCCATCACTATGGAACCCAATACCTAAGCATCCCTTCTAAGCCCCCTGTGATTGACCAAGCCTGGATTGTAAGTACAGTCCAGCGGCGTGGACAGGTAAGTCAGGGTCACCTCGTATCCTTGTGTTGTTCTGACTCTCACTGTTCAAATAAACATACCAGTAAAATTATAGACTGATTTATTTATTTATTTTTTCAGTGAGGAAACAAAATCGTCAGGGGATAACATTTTTTCCCTCGGGGCACCTTCACACTGAGGCGTTGGCGGTAAAGCACTGCTTTTTTTACTGTTGTTTTAGCTGCACTTTTCGGATGCTAGCGGCCAAAAAAGGGTTAAAAGTGCCGCTTTGCCCGTGTTGGCGCTGCCTATTAATTTCAATCGGGCTTTCACACTGGAGTGACTGCAGGTGTTATTTTTAGCGCTATAGCGCCTCAGTGTGAAAGTAGCCTCACTGTAGTCTTTTCCTGTTTAGAGCCTTTCCTCATTCTTGACAATGTTGTCTTACATCCAAAGTTAATCTTTCTGCTGAAGGTGCTTAGAGCATTCCACCTCAGTGAGGACATTGTCCCCTAAACCTTGTGGCCTGCGCCTAAACATCCAAAGAAAATCTCTTTACATTATCTGGATGTAGTAAGAGCCATTAGGGTATACATCAAGGATACTACTACAATCAGACTAAGTGATTCCTTGTTTGTCCTGTTCTTTGGATCTCAAAAGACACAACCTGCTTCAAAGTCCATTGCATGATGAATATTAAATCTAATTGCAAGAGCTTCCAAGAGAAATCTCCTCCTGTGCCTTCCTGCCCATTTTACCAGATTGGTGGGAGTTTTCTGGGTTTTTCGGCATCAAGCTTCTGTAGCCTGCCACCTGGTTTGTGTGTTCATATGTTATCAAAGTTTTACAAGGTGGACGGTCCTGTCTTCTGCTGACGCAGCTTTTACCTCCAAGGTTCTCTCAGTGGCTTCTGACCCTTGTTGTTGGGAATGTTGGCCTCATTGTTGCCCACCCATATTCATTGTTTGGAGCTGTTTGCTGGTGTTTGAATATTCTGCCCTGTCTTGTCCTGTATGGTTAAGAGAATTGTTGACTTACCTCTAAATTCCATATCTTGAAGTACAGTACAGGACACAGGCCACCCTCTCACCCATGCTATATGCCTAAAACCCTTTGTGTGTCTTTATTCTACCTGTCCTGTGCTGTACTCCAATATATGGAGTTTTACAGGTTAGTCAAAAGGCTTCTTGCATCTTCTGTCAGTAGTGCAGTCATGTCATCAATGCACTTTACATCACACTGAGTAGAGGTTAGTACATGGCATACGATCTTCACTTTCTGCTTTATGACTCGCCATGAATCAATGTGTCTATTTACATCACATATTGATTTGAAAAAGTCACTCTAGGAGTGCTGGGAGCTTTAATACGTTGCATTGTGCTGCTTAATACCCGATGACTCAGTGCTTTCCCTGTAGTCACATGGCTGTTTCGGTAATGAATACACAAAGTTCAGCTAAGTCGAAGGTTTGCAGATTTTCTTCTGAGTGCAGACATTGTTTGTTCCATAACACAAAGATCAAACAAGGACAAGAATGTTTTCTGAACATGAAAAAAAATCTTTAGCTATCAAGTGCTTATTTTTCTACTCCCTTACTGTATTGTATTCAGTACCGATGTCAGAAAGCATGCTGTAAATGTCTGGAAAATAAAGCAGCCCAGATTATCTTGTTATTTATAGGAATCATCAGAATTGCAGTTGAATTTGTTCTTGTCTTAATAAAGACATGGTGTCCGATTCTACCTCTGCTGCTAAGATCTTGTAACCAAGAATTTATTGCCTTAGTATTTGCCAGTAACTGCCTTGAGTTTCTCTATAAATTTATTTTTATTTATGTATTTTTGCTTTGCTTGCAAGAATTAATTTTCATAGTTTAATGTTAAATTATATGCACTGAAAGTATATCGTGACAGTACATTATTATTAATCATAAGCCTTACTAAAAAGAGACACTTTTTTGACCATGGGTAGTGGGTAAATAATGTTCTAATATTGCGTCTTCTGCATCAAACGCCAACAATGGAAAACCATCTTGTTTCAGTTTGGCTTATACTGTTCCCGCTTAATTGTAATGTTTCTCTAGAAACCATAGTCTTCAGATGTCATCCAGGGTCAGAATCTGTTTTACTACTACTTTCTCCGAAATGACATAAATATTGGGGTCTGCAGAAAGTTGTTTTGTTCTTGAGAGGGTACATACACAGCCCCTCCTGCTTCTTGCCTTATGAGCTGGTAGAAATGTTTCTAGGCCCACCTACAAAAGATAAGTAACAGTGATGAGGCTGATTCCAGTAGTTTGCTTTACAAATCTCTCACAATACTAAAACAGACATATTGTTTGGTACCTCAAAATCTGCCTAAGGCATGTTAGAGCTTGGCTACAGAGCAACAGAAGCAAACATCCAACATACAGTATATGTGAATTACTGGAGCCAGTTCTGTAATATTTTGGTGCAGAGTGCATTGAAACCTTACTTTAACCAGCAGAATCCAATTATGTGACACTACCAGTTCACTGAAATTTTGGTAAGAAACGTTAACCCTTATACAGTCCATGAGCATAGCTAAAGGGAGTTAGTGGTAGAGGGTTACGAGTTCTCGGTAACCCCTGACTCACTATCAGATTCTCCCCAACACCTGTGTTTTATTGAAGTTGCCATTACAAAGGTGTTGCACCCTAGCAAACTATCTCTGCAGATCTCCTTAGGCATCCCATGTACCTCAGAGTGGCTGCCAATCTACCTATAACTAGCTTTACCATGCATACATCCTCTCAGAAGCCAGTTCTCCAGGAGATATGAGATGCCCCATCTCACAGATGCAGGGGATGCACAAAAATTTTTTAAAAGTACTTCCCACCCTGCCAATCTATGTATAATCTCTCCAGAGTTCCACATTACTTCCTGCAAACCTGGCAAACATATCTAGCATTAGCGGACACCTGTACGCACTAGGACAGCTAGTTGGAACAATGAATACCACATGTTCACTACTACATTTAGAATCATTATGTTCCTCTAACAAAATCTGTGTTTGCATTGTCACATCCTACAAAATGTGTGTTGGTATGTATCTGTGTGTGTATGATTACTTATGTTTGTGTACATGAGTGTATGTATCTGTGTGTGTACTTTGTGCTGGACTGTATATGACATATTTCTGACCCCTGTCCTCTTTATGCCTTATTATACAATTGCTGGTTACTAAGTAGTTACTGACTATGTTAATGAAGCTCTTTGAGGTAGGTTGTGGGCATGAAAACATATGTCATGAAAGTTAATTTGTTTGTAAAGTTAATGTAAATGTCTGGACTTGCTGCACGGCATTAAAAACATATTTTTGTGTACAAGGACTGTGCCCATTATCTCTTCTCTAAGTTCCAAAGACTGACTCCAAAATTCCCTCCCACCCCCCAAATAAAATTATCAATGACCCTGAGGAAAATAGGTGCTATGTTGCCAACAATGTCTTATTACCATTTATTTTAAAACAGTATGTATATGTTTAATTTTAAAACCTAGATGTTCCATTTAAACAAATTGTATGATTTAATGGGAATTTATACACCCAGGTTATCGCATGGTTGGATGAATTAAATGTGTACTCTTGGCAGAATAAAAAAAGCACCACTTATAATGCATTTATTAAATAGTTATTTGCATTTTAAGGACTGGTTCACATAGAATGCGGGTTTGAAATCGCTCTGCTTCAGAAAGATTTCAAAGCCGCTAGTCAGTGTGATTACATGTTTGGCTTGCCGACATCTGTGCAACTTCATGCATAAGATGTCTATGCAAGTTGCACATGAAATCGCCTAAAAATAGAGCAGGAACCTTTTCAAAATTGGTGCAAAAAAAAAAAAAGTCAGAGTCGCACCGATTTGAACGGTTCCATAGGCACAAATGGGGTTCAACTTGTCATGCAATTTTAAACTCTCAAATTAAATGCCAAGTTGCACCGGTGTGAATGGGGCTAAATGCAACAGTGTTGGAACCTAAATTTTGTCTTGATATCAGCCTCTTGTAATTACCTTTACAGTAGTCTTATCCTGGGAGAAGGAGGCCAGAACTGCGAAGAATCAGGGTTTGCTGCAGTATATATGTGCTGACTGAAGTAGAGAACATACTGAGCAAAGTGATCATTTATAGATTTGCTAAACATAGGGTGAAGAGAGATTGGAACCATTTTTTTTATTGCTGTCTGTGTCTCAATGACAGTTCTCACTGAAAGTGAAAAAAATATTGGGTGGTCACCAGAACAAGAATAGAGGGGGAATCTTCCTATGCAGACTGGTGACTACCAGTAAGGCAGGCAATACATGGTCGAATTCCGAATAAATTTTCTTTTTAAAAACAGAAATGTTGTGCGGTTTGTGATCCGATTGTACCACCATTGATTTTCGAAATTCCACCAACCACAAGCCTTCAATTTCACCTCATTTTGCTACAGAAAAGAATTTTTGTGCCTGGGAATCTTCTTTTCTTTCCGGGAATTTTCTTTTCTTGTACTCGTGTGCATTCCTTTTTCAATTATATTTCTCACATGATTCTCCCATCATTGATTAGAAGATAGTTTGTTTTTCAAAAAATTTCCAACATGTCAGATCACTCAAATTCGATAGTCGCATGGACTAATGGTGCGAAATTCGAAAGAAGATTCTTTGCAAATATTTTCGAAAGAAAATTTGTTTGGAATTTGAACCATGTATGGCCTGCCTAATTGTGAATTTGAACCATGTATGGCCTGCCTAACTCGAATGCTGGTGAGATTTTCCTCTCAAATCCTATTGTAGCAAAAAAAATATTTTGCCTTTAGTTCAATTTAACCGCTTCCTGACCGGCGCACGGCGATGTACGTCAACAGAATGGCACGGACAGGCATAAGGGCGTACAGGTATATCCCCTTTAAGATGCCGTCATGCCATTGAGCGCGTGCGGCTCACGCTGATCGGGACCCCTGTGAGGCCGGTTGCGGGTCCCCCGGACTCCATCGCCGTGGGGATACCCGCAATCGTGTCACGGGAAGGCTGAACGGGGAGATGCGGAAATGAACAGCATCTCCCCGTTCTGCCTTGCAACTAGTGACGCCGATCTCTGCTCCCTGTGATTGAGGCAGAGATCAGCATTCACTAGCTGACAGCCACGCCCCCCCACAGTTAGAAACACACCTCTAGGAACATGTAACCCCTACACTGCCACCTAGTGGTTAGCCCCTTCACTGCCAGTGTCATTTACACAGGAATCAATGCATTTAAATAGCACTGATTGCTGTATAAATGACAGTGGTCCCAAAAATGTGTCAAAAATGTCCGATGTGTACGTCATAATGTCGCAGTCACAATAAAAATTGCTGATCGCCGCCATTACTAGTAAAAAAAAAAAAATATTAATAAAAATTATTAATAAAAAATGCTATAAAACTATCCCCTATTTTGTAAACGCTATAACTTCTGCGCAAACCAATCAATCGCTTATTTTACGAAAAATATGTAGAAGAATACGTATCGGCCTAAACTGAGGAAAAAAAAAAGTTTTTTTATATATTTTTGGTGGATATTTATTATAGCAAAAAGTAAAAAATAATGCTTTTTTTTCAAAATTGTCGCCCTTTGTATATAGCGCAAAAGAATAAAAACCACAGGGGTGATCAAATACCACCAAAAGAAAGCTCTATTTGTGGGGAAAAAAAGGACGTCAATTTTGTTTGGGAGCCAAGTCGCACGACCGCGCAATTGTCAGTTAAAGCGACGCAGTGCCGAATCACAAAAAGTGGTCTGGTCTTAAGCCAGCAAAATGGTCCAGTCTGAAAGTGGTTAAGGAATTTTGAATATGTTTCACTATCCATGGTTGACTTATCAGAAGGACTTGACTTGACATGACAGAGGACATTGTTTCTTTTTAAGGTTTTGTCTGTGCAAAACATCAATGGCACCATTAGATCTGCCATAAGTTTAATAGGTTTTTATGTTGGATGTTTAACTTTTGACCACTCATTGATATCTGGGCTAGAGTTCATGAAGATGTGATCTCAAAGTACACTCAAGCTCGTTCTAAAAATGGAGAGCTCTCTAAAGCTGTCCGCGAGCTTCACTGAAACCTACGGGTAACTTGTTAACTTTGTGTAATGTTGAATGGAGGCTCATGCAAGCAGGGGAGGACTTATTCTGTCTATATTAGCCCTTGTACTGAACTTCTGAAGTCCATCTACTCTTTTCAGTTATTACATTTAAAATGTGATAGTGTTGCGGTGAACAGTTTTGTTAATAGTAATAATTGTTTAAATCCACATTTTGTAATCACCTAAGACCACATTTGCACCCTATTAAGCCATAATAACCTAAGGCCCAAACATGGCTCTTTAACCACTTCAGCCCCGGACCATTTGGCAGCCAAAGGACCAGAGGTCTTTTTTCAATTTCGCACTGCACTACTTTAACTGGTAATTGCGCGGTCATGCAATTTTGTAACCAAACGAAATTTGCGTCCTTTTCTTCCCACAAATAGAGCTTTCTTTTGATGGTATTTGATTGCCTCTGTGATTTTTATTTTTTGCGATATAAACGGAAAAAGAGCGAAAATTTTGAAAAAAAAAGAGATTTTCTACTTTTTGTTATAAAAAAAAATCTAATAAACTCAATTTTAGTCAAACATTTGGGCCAAAATGTATTCAGCCACATGTCTTTAGTAAAAAAAATGCCAATAAGCGTATATTTATTGGTTTGCGCAAAAGTTATAGCGTCTACAAACTAGAGTACATTTTCTGGAATTTACACCGCTTTTAATTTATGACTGCCTATCTCATTTCTTGAGGTGCTAAAATGGCAGAGAAGTACAAAACCCCCCCAAATGACCCCATTTTGGAAAGTAGACACCCCAAGCTATTTGCTGAGAGGCATGTTGAGCCCATTGAATATTTTTTTTTTTAGTCCCAAGTGATTGAATAAAGACAAAAATAAAAAAGATTTTTTTTTTTTTTCAAAAAGTTGTCACTAAATGATATATTGCTCACACATGCCATAGTTATATGTGGAATTGCACCCCAAAATACATTTTGCTGCTTCTCCTGAGTATGGGGATACCACATGTGTGGGACTTTTTGGGAGCCTAGCCGCGTACGGGGCCCCGAAACCCAAGCACCGCCTTCAGGATTTCTAAGGGTGCAAATTTTTGATTCCACTCCTCACTACCTATCACCGTTTCGAAGGCCATAAAATGCCAAAATAGCACAAAACCCCCCCAAATGACCCCATTTTGGAAAGTAGACACCCCAAGCTATTTGTTGAGAGGCATGGTGAGTATTTTACAGCTCATTTGTTTTTGAAAATGAAGAAAGTAAAGAAAAAAAAATTTTTTTTTCTTTTTTTCAATTTTCAAAACTTTGTGACAAAAAGCGAGATCTGCAAAATACTCACCATACCTCTCAGCAAATAGCTTGGGGTGTCTACTTTCCAAAATGGGGTCATTTTGGGGGGTTTTATGCCATCTGGGCATTCCATGGCCTCCGAAACTGTGATTGGCAGTGAGAAGTGAAATAAAAAAATTACACCCTTAGAAAGCCTGAAGGCGGTGATTGGTTTTTGGGGTTCCGTACGCAGCTAGGCTCCCAAAAAGTCCCACACATGTGGTATCCCCGTACTCAGGAGAAGCAACAGAATGTATTTTGGGGTGTATTTCCACATATGCCCATGACATGTTTGAGCAATATATCATTTAGTGACAACTTTTTGTAAAAAAAAATATATATATTTTTTTTTTTTTCATTATTCAATCTCTTGGGACAAAAAAAAAAAATATTTAATGGGCTCAACATTGCTCTCATCAAATAGCTTGGGGTGTCTACTTTCCAAAATGGGGTCATTTGGGGGGGTTTGAACTGTCCTGGCATTTTATGCACAACATTTAGAAGCCTATGTCACACGTCACCCACTCTTCTAACCACTTGTAGACAAAGCCCTTTCTAACGCTTTTTGTTTACATGAAAACATATTTTTTTTTTGCAAGAAAATTACGTTGAACCCCCAAACACTATATATAATGTTAAAGCAAAGGCCCTACAGATTAAAATGGTGGGTGTTGCATTTTTTTTTTCCACACAGTATTTGCGCAGCGATTTTTCAAACGCATTTTTTGTGGAAAAAATACACTTTTTTTTATTTTATGAGAAAGGATGGGGAGTTTGGGACTTTAAATGAAACAATTGAATAGTGGAGGTAAGTTACAGTACAGCGTATTTTATTTGTTTGACATAGATCTCAAAATATTAAAACAGTTTACATCGCATAAATGCACATGGAGCATGCCCAGAGATTTGGCATAGAACAGGAAGTATATACATACAAACACATGATGGAGGTGGTAAATGTGTAAGGAGGGGGCATACATGTGCCAGTGGCATCATGCCCGGTGCTGGCACACGCACCCACATGATATATATACATCTATCGAATAATATGAAAACATCATGAAGTATATTGATGGTAAATGAATAGGAATTCATATATGGTGTAGCTGCAACATCGAATGAAGCTCTACGCGTTTCGTGGGTACTCCCACTCGTCAGGAGCGGATGCAGCAGACATTCCTATGGAATATATATATACAAAGAGTAAAAAACCTAAACTCTAGAGAGAATTACACAGATTCATTTTAATAAATGTGGTTGGTAAACCAAAAACACTCACCAACCTAGACAGCGATCGAGCTGCGGGGTAGCTCGCATAGGGCCCGGCCAAAGAACATAGGCTCCACCGCGGGAGCTGAGGCGGCATATTAAAGTGATGCAGCATCTGATGATAAGGGGGCATGAAAAAGTAAGAATGAAATCTCCCTGGGGCCAGTACTTGAAATGTACTTCGTGAGGCAAGAGTATCTGGGAACAAAATATTGAAATATATATATAGTTACAACTATAACAAGTTCTAAGTGGTAATTATTTTATAAGGTGAACCCAGTGTAGCTCCACAGAAGGTGATGATGAGGTAAGAAAAGTGCCAGAGGGTGTGAAGATAGCAGTGTAGAGAGATGGTGAGCAGTTGTATCAATCTATAAAGTGTGACCAACGTAAAGGGATTTGTAGCAAGTGAAAAATATGAATGAGCAAAAATGTTTGAATCAACACGCATTGCGTCACCAAGGGAAAAGAAAACAAAGGAGAAAATAGAAATGTGAGCAGGGGGGGAAAGAAAGCTTACCCTGATGCTGCATCCAGGCATCACCAGCAAGCAACGTAGCCGGTGTGCACACATCCCAGCAGCAGACTGATCAAATGAACAGCTCACTACAATGGGGGATATGAATATATGCCGCCCACGCCACGCAGTGGACCAATGGGAAAGATGCAGTCGCACCTGGACCGAGTGAATACTCAGTAACAGGCGCGAGAGCTTCCCCATACCGGAACACACGATGTTATGACTAGACGCCGGCGCAATGACGTCAAAACTGACGTCATGCGCACGGCGTAACTAGCGTCACACAATGGTGTGACAGACGTGGCGCCGATGAGTGAAAGGGTACCCGCCCACACCTCCTGGACGCGATGCGTACAAGGGGAGGGGAGGGAGAGTCCACTACACTCATCGCAGCTCCCGCAGTTGAGAAGGACCTCGGCCATGACCCCACGCCAACCAATCCCACAGAGCAACGGCTGAGAAGGCAGGATCAGTGTGCTGGACAGTGATGATCCATGTGGGTGCCCTGAACCAGCCTGGGGAATGCTGCAAGTAAATGATGTACCAACGATATGAAGAACACAAAGCAAAACGAAATATAATAGATAATAAATACTTGACATTTAGTAATATGTGTAAACCTTAACAAAAGGTACCCGAAATGGGGGCAACCTCGCACAGGGATGGCAGGGGAACACTGCCAAACCCAAATATTCAATTGTTTCCATCCCGATAATTGGGTATATTGGGGGGGAGTTTGGGACTTTAAATGAAGCACCCATTAGGTGCTTCCATCCCTATAATGAATGAGAAAGGATGGGGAGTTTGGGACTTTAAATGAAACAATTGAATAGTGGAGGTAAGTTACAGTACAGCGTATTTTATTTGTTTGACATAGATCTCAAAATATTAAAACAGTTTACATCGCATAAATGCACATGGAGCATGCCCAGAGATTTGGCATAGAACAGGAAGTATATACATACAAACACATGATGGAGGTGGTAAATGTGTAAGGAGGGGGCATACATGTGCCAGTGGCATCATGCCCGGTGCTGGCACACGCACCCACATGATATATATACATCTATCGAATAATATGAAAACATCATGAAGTATATTGATGGTAAATGAATAGGAATTCATATATGGTGTAGCTGCAACATCGAATGAAGCTCTACGCGTTTCGTGGGTACTCCCACTCGTCAGGAGCGGATGCAGCAGACATTCCTATGGAATATATATATACAAAGAGTAAAAAACCTAAACTCTAGAGAGAATTACACAGATTCATTTTAATAAATGTGGTTGGTAAACCAAAAACACTCACCAACCTAGACAGCGATCGAGCTGCGGGGTAGCTCGCATAGGGCCCGGCCAAAGAACATAGGCTCCACCGCGGGAGCTGAGGCGGCATATTAAAGTGATGCAGCATCTGATGATAAGGGGGCATGAAAAAGTAAGAATGAAATCTCCCTGGGGCCAGTACTTGAAATGTACTTCGTGAGGCAAGAGTATCTGGGAACAAAATATTGAAATATATATATAGTTACAACTATAACAAGTTCTAAGTGGTAATTATTTTATAAGGTGAACCCAGTGTAGCTCCACAGAAGGTGATGATGAGGTAAGAAAAGTGCCAGAGGGTGTGAAGATAGCAGTGTAGAGAGATGGTGAGCAGTTGTATCAATCTATAAAGTGTGACCAACGTAAAGGGATTTGTAGCAAGTGAAAAATATGAATGAGCAAAAATGTTTGAATCAACACGCATTGCGTCACCAAGGGAAAAGAAAACAAAGGAGAAAATAGAAATGTGAGCAGGGGGGGAAAGAAAGCTTACCCTGATGCTGCATCCAGGCATCACCAGCAAGCAACGTAGCCGGTGTGCACACATCCCAGCAGCAGACTGATCAAATGAACAGCTCACTACAATGGGGGATATGAATATATGCCGCCCACGCCACGCAGTGGACCAATGGGAAAGATGCAGTCGCACCTGGACCGAGTGAATACTCAGTAACAGGCGCGAGAGCTTCCCCATACCGGAACACACGATGTTATGACTAGACGCCGGCGCAATGACGTCAAAACTGACGTCATGCGCACGGCGTAACTAGCGTCACACAATGGTGTGACAGACGTGGCGCCGATGAGTGAAAGGGTACCCGCCCACACCTCCTGGACGCGATGCGTACAAGGGGAGGGGAGGGAGAGTCCACTACACTCATCGCAGCTCCCGCAGTTGAGAAGGACCTCGGCCATGACCCCACGCCAACCAATCCCACAGAGCAACGGCTGAGAAGGCAGGATCAGTGTGCTGGACAGTGATGATCCATGTGGGTGCCCTGAACCAGCCTGGGGAATGCTGCAAGTAAATGATGTACCAACGATATGAAGAACACAAAGCAAAACGAAATATAATAGATAATAAATACTTGACATTTAGTAATATGTGTAAACCTTAACAAAAGGTACCCGAAATGGGGGCAACCTCGCACAGGGATGGCAGGGGAACACTGCCAAACCCAAATATTCAATTGTTTCCATCCCGATAATTGGGTATATTGGGGGGGAGTTTGGGACTTTAAATGAAGCACCCATTAGGTGCTTCCATCCCTATAATGAATGAGAAAGGATGGGGAGTTTGGGACTTTAAATGAAACAATTGAATAGTGGAGGTAAGTTACAGTACAGCGTATTTTATTTGTTTGACATAGATCTCAAAATATTAAAACAGTTTACATCGCATAAATGCACATGGAGCATGCCCAGAGATTTGGCATAGAACAGGAAGTATATACATACAAACACATGATGGAGGTGGTAAATGTGTAAGGAGGGGGCATACATGTGCCAGTGGCATCATGCCCGGTGCTGGCACACGCACCCACATGATATATATACATCTATCGAATAATATGAAAACATCATGAAGTATATTGATGGTAAATGAATAGGAATTCATATATGGTGTAGCTGCAACATCGAATGAAGCTCTACGCGTTTCGTGGGTACTCCCACTCGTCAGGAGCGGATGCAGCAGACATTCCTATGGAATATATATATACAAAGAGTAAAAAACCTAAACTCTAGAGAGAATTACACAGATTCATTTTAATAAATGTGGTTGGTAAACCAAAAACACTCACCAACCTAGACAGCGATCGAGCTGCGGGGTAGCTCGCATAGGGCCCGGCCAAAGAACATAGGCTCCACCGCGGGAGCTGAGGCGGCATATTAAAGTGATGCAGCATCTGATGATAAGGGGGCATGAAAAAGTAAGAATGAAATCTCCCTGGGGCCAGTACTTGAAATGTACTTCGTGAGGCAAGAGTATCTGGGAACAAAATATTGAAATATATATATAGTTACAACTATAACAAGTTCTAAGTGGTAATTATTTTATAAGGTGAACCCAGTGTAGCTCCACAGAAGGTGATGATGAGGTAAGAAAAGTGCCAGAGGGTGTGAAGATAGCAGTGTAGAGAGATGGTGAGCAGTTGTATCAATCTATAAAGTGTGACCAACGTAAAGGGATTTGTAGCAAGTGAAAAATATGAATGAGCAAAAATGTTTGAATCAACACGCATTGCGTCACCAAGGGAAAAGAAAACAAAGGAGAAAATAGAAATGTGAGCAGGGGGGGAAAGAAAGCTTACCCTGATGCTGCATCCAGGCATCACCAGCAAGCAACGTAGCCGGTGTGCACACATCCCAGCAGCAGACTGATCAAATGAACAGCTCACTACAATGGGGGATATGAATATATGCCGCCCACGCCACGCAGTGGACCAATGGGAAAGATGCAGTCGCACCTGGACCGAGTGAATACTCAGTAACAGGCGCGAGAGCTTCCCCATACCGGAACACACGATGTTATGACTAGACGCCGGCGCAATGACGTCAAAACTGACGTCATGCGCACGGCGTAACTAGCGTCACACAATGGTGTGACAGACGTGGCGCCGATGAGTGAAAGGGTACCCGCCCACACCTCCTGGACGCGATGCGTACAAGGGGAGGGGAGGGAGAGTCCACTACACTCATCGCAGCTCCCGCAGTTGAGAAGGACCTCGGCCATGACCCCACGCCAACCAATCCCACAGAGCAACGGCTGAGAAGGCAGGATCAGTGTGCTGGACAGTGATGATCCATGTGGGTGCCCTGAACCAGCCTGGGGAATGCTGCAAGTAAATGATGTACCAACGATATGAAGAACACAAAGCAAAACGAAATATAATAGATAATAAATACTTGACATTTAGTAATATGTGTAAACCTTAACAAAAGGTACCCGAAATGGGGGCAACCTCGCACAGGGATGGCAGGGGAACACTGCCAAACCCAAATATTCAATTGTTTCCATCCCGATAATTGGGTATATTGGGGGGGAGTTTGGGACTTTAAATGAAGCACCCATTAGGTGCTTCCATCCCTATAATGAATGAGAAAGGATGGGGAGTTTGGGACTTTAAATGAAACAATTGAATAGTGGAGGTAAGTTACAGTACAGCGTATTTTATTTGTTTGACATAGATCTCAAAATATTAAAACAGTTTACATCGCATAAATGCACATGGAGCATGCCCAGAGATTTGGCATAGAACAGGAAGTATATACATACAAACACATGATGGAGGTGGTAAATGTGTAAGGAGGGGGCATACATGTGCCAGTGGCATCATGCCCGGTGCTGGCACACGCACCCACATGATATATATACATCTATCGAATAATATGAAAACATCATGAAGTATATTGATGGTAAATGAATAGGAATTCATATATGGTGTAGCTGCAACATCGAATGAAGCTCTACGCGTTTCGTGGGTACTCCCACTCGTCAGGAGCGGATGCAGCAGACATTCCTATGGAATATATATATACAAAGAGTAAAAAACCTAAACTCTAGAGAGAATTACACAGATTCATTTTAATAAATGTGGTTGGTAAACCAAAAACACTCACCAACCTAGACAGCGATCGAGCTGCGGGGTAGCTCGCATAGGGCCCGGCCAAAGAACATAGGCTCCACCGCGGGAGCTGAGGCGGCATATTAAAGTGATGCAGCATCTGATGATAAGGGGGCATGAAAAAGTAAGAATGAAATCTCCCTGGGGCCAGTACTTGAAATGTACTTCGTGAGGCAAGAGTATCTGGGAACAAAATATTGAAATATATATATAGTTACAACTATAACAAGTTCTAAGTGGTAATTATTTTATAAGGTGAACCCAGTGTAGCTCCACAGAAGGTGATGATGAGGTAAGAAAAGTGCCAGAGGGTGTGAAGATAGCAGTGTAGAGAGATGGTGAGCAGTTGTATCAATCTATAAAGTGTGACCAACGTAAAGGGATTTGTAGCAAGTGAAAAATATGAATGAGCAAAATGTTTGAATCAACACGCATTGCGTCACCAAGGGAAAAGAAAACAAAGGAGAAAATAGAAATGTGAGCAGGGGGGGAAAGAAAGCTTACCCTGATGCTGCATCCAGGCATCACCAGCAAGCAACGTAGCCGGTGTGCACACATCCCAGCAGCAGACTGATCAAATGAACAGCTCACTACAATGGGGGATATGAATATATGCCGCCCACGCCACGCAGTGGACCAATGGGAAAGATGCAGTCGCACCTGGACCGAGTGAATACTCAGTAACAGGCGCGAGAGCTTCCCCATACCGGAACACACGATGTTATGACTAGACGCCGGCGCAATGACGTCAAAACTGACGTCATGCGCACGGCGTAACTAGCGTCACACAATGGTGTGACAGACGTGGCGCCGATGAGTGAAAGGGTACCCGCCCACACCTCCTGGACGCGATGCGTACAAGGGGAGGGGAGGGAGAGTCCACTACACTCATCGCAGCTCCCGCAGTTGAGAAGGACCTCGGCCATGACCCCACGCCAACCAATCCCACAGAGCAACGGCTGAGAAGGCAGGATCAGTGTGCTGGACAGTGATGATCCATGTGGGTGCCCTGAACCAGCCTGGGGAATGCTGCAAGTAAATGATGTACCAACGATATGAAGAACACAAAGCAAAACGAAATATAATAGATAATAAATACTTGACATTTAGTAATATGTGTAAACCTTAACAAAAGGTACCCGAAATGGGGGCAACCTCGCACAGGGATGGCAGGGGAACACTGCCAAACCCAAATATTCAATTGTTTCCATCCCGATAATTGGGTATATTGGGGGGGAGTTTGGGACTTTAAATGAAGCACCCATTAGGTGCTTCCATCCCTATAATGAATGAGAAAGGATGGGGAGTTTGGGACTTTAAATGAAACAATTGAATAGTGGAGGTAAGTTACAGTACAGCGTATTTTATTTGTTTGACATAGATCTCAAAATATTAAAACAGTTTACATCGCATAAATGCACATGGAGCATGCCCAGAGATTTGGCATAGAACAGGAAGTATATACATACAAACACATGATGGAGGTGGTAAATGTGTAAGGAGGGGGCATACATGTGCCAGTGGCATCATGCCCGGTGCTGGCACACGCACCCACATGATATATATACATCTATCGAATAATATGAAAACATCATGAAGTATATTGATGGTAAATGAATAGGAATTCATATATATATATATTATTTTAATGCACTAAAACACACTATATTGCTCAAATTTTTGATGAAATAAAAAATATGATCTTAGGCCGAGTACATGGATACCAAACACGACATGCTTTAAAATTGCGCACAAACACGCAGTGGCGACAAACTACATACATTTTTAAAAGCCTTTAAAAGCCTTTACATGATACCACATTAGATTCACGGAGGAGGTCTACTGCTAAAATTACTGCCCTCGATCTGACCTTCGCGGTGATACCTCACATGCATGGTGCAATTGCTGTTTACATATGACGCCAGACCAACGCTTGTGTACGCCTTTGCGCAAGAGAAGGGGGGGCAGGGGTGCTTTTTTTTTTTTTTTTTTTGGTTTCTTTTTTATTTATTTAGCTTTTTTATTTTATTTTTAAACTGTTCCTTCCATTTTTTTTTTCTTTGTTATGATTTTTATTGTTATCTCAGGGAATGTAAATATCCCCTATGATAGCAATAGGCAGTGACAGGTACTCTTTTTTTGAAAAAATTGGGGTCTATTAGACCCTAGATCTTTCCTCTGCCCTCAAAGCATCTGACCACACCAAGATTGGTGTGATAAAATGCTTTCCCAATTTCCCAATGGCGCGGTTTATATCCGGGAGGGGGGACATTCCCTCCCACTGCTTGTAAAAGCAGTCTAGAGGCTAATTACCCGCTAGAATTGCTTTTACATGAAAGCCGATCACTGGCTGAAAAGAATGATACCAAGATGATACCTAAACCTGCAGGCATCATTCTGGTATAACCATTCAAAGTCCAGCAACATACTGGACATATATTGTAATCTTTTTTTTTTTCATGCAGCCTCTTGGCTGAACGAAAAAAAGAGATTGATTGGTGGGTATGCCCACCATTAGAATACCTCCCTTCATCCACCCACTTCTAATGATGGGCATACATGCACCATTTATATATGCCGATGCATGGGGGCATCCTCCCGCAAAAGTTATGCCGTGTACACACGGTCGGAATTTCGACCGTATGTACGTGGCATTAGGAGCCAATCGCTCCCCCCCCCCCCCTGCTGCCCCCATGCTTCGGCATATATGCTCTTTTTTTTAACTGTGGTGGTGAAATCACCTCCTACAGCGTTGGAGTCGCGGCTTTATGTATCGTGGGAGCAAACGCTGTTGCTGTCAAGATAAATAAATCCGCGTTGCAACTGAATGGCGCACCTGAAAACAAAAAAATGCTTAACACTAAAACACAGTAAACAAAATTACATACCTGAAAAGCAAGCATGATAAAACATGATAAAACATAATAAAACATTGCAGAATAGAATGGAGTAAAAAAAGAGCAACAATAGAGAGAGAATAGAGTGAGAGAGAGAACAATAAAACGACAACTATTTTTATTTTTTTTATTTTTTTGAGATTCACAGGTAAAAAAGCTCCTGACTGAAGCGACTGAATCAAAACGCTACCACAAAAAAAATGTTAGCGATCGCAGGGATCAGGCCTGACTCTGCGAACGCTGCAGTTATGTGTGCTTAGTGTTTTGTAAGTGACAGTGATCGATCGATACTGCACTTGGGTGGGCTGGGCTGGGCGGAGGGGGAAAACGCAGGTGCTAGCAGGTATCTGGGCTGATCCCGCTAACAATGCGTTTTTTTTTGGAACCCTAAACTGCTGGGACGCTAGTATAGATCTGATCAGATCAGATATTGATCTGTTCAGATACTGTACCACTAAGGGAGGTGTATGCTTTGCGCGTGGGTGTTTGCGGTACTGGCACTAACCTGGGGCGACGCAGACCTTATTTGACCCTAAAACCTAATTGATATCACCCGCCGGGCGATCAGGGGGTTAAACCGTTATTGGGTAATAAATGGCGGGTGCCCTGACAGTATAAAAAATAAAGCTAACTAACCAGCGTCACCCGTAACAGTAATACAAAAAAAAACTGGTTACCTAGCGACACTAATGCAGCGATCAGAAAAACGATCGCTTAGTGACACTGGCAAAAGGGGGTGAAAGGGTTAACTAGGGGCAATCAGGGGGTTAAAACCTTTATTAGGTAATATATGGGGGTACCTGACGCTATATAAAAACCTGACGGGGAACCTAAATAACGAAATAACTAACTGGCTAACCAGCGTCACCAGTGACAGTTATACAGTGATCACTGGTGAAAGGGTTAACTCTAGGGGCAATCAGGGGGTTAAAACCTTTATTTAGGTTGTAATATGGGGGTACCTGACCTATAAACCTATTTATGAACCTATATAAACATGGCGGTTACCTAAAAAAAAAAAATGGTTACCTAGCGACACTAATGCAGCGATCAGAAAAACGATCGCTTAGTGACACTGGCAAAAGGGGGTGAAAGGGTTAACTAGGGGCAATCAGGGGGTTAAAACCTTTATTAGGTAATATATGGGGGTACCTGACGCTATATAAAAACCTGACGGGGAACCTAAATAACGAAATAACTAACTGGCTAACCAGCGTCACCAGTGACAGTTATACAGTGATCACTGGTGAAAGGGTTAACTCTAGGGGCAATCAGGGGGTTAAAACCTTTATTTAGGTTGTAATATGGGGGTACCTGACCTATAAACCTATTTATGAACCTATATAAACATGGCGGTTACCTAAAAAAAAAAAATGGTTACCTAGCGACACTAATGCAGCGATCAGAAAAACGATCGCTTAGTGACACTGGCAAAAGGGGGTGAAAGGGTTAACTAGGGGCAATCAGGGGGTTAAAACCTTTATTAGGTAATATATGGGGGTACCTGACGCTATATAAAAACCTGACGGGGAACCTAAATAACGAAATAACTAACTGGCTAACCAGCGTCACCAGTGACAGTTATACAGTGATCACTGGTGAAAGGGTTAACTCTAGGGGCAATCAAGGGGTTAAAACCTTTATTTAGGTTGTAATATGGGGGTACCTGACCTATAAACCTATTTATGAACCTATATAAACATGGCGGTTACCTAAAAAAAAAAAAAATGGTTACCTAGCGACAGCAGTGACACTAATACAGCGATCAGAAAAACGATCGCTTAGTGACACTGGCAAAAGGGGGTGAAAGGGTTACCTGGGGGGCAATCAAGGGGTTAAACCTTTATTAGGGGGGGGTAGGGGGCTACCTTGGACCTAAAACTAACTGCACTGACAGTTATTACAGTCACACTGACACTAAATGCAGTGATCAGTAAAAAAATGATCACTGCAATTAGTGACACTGTGACTGGGGGGGGGGGGGAGGGGGTGATCTGGGGGGTGATCTGGGGGTGACAGGGGGGTGTTTTGTGTGCCTATGTGTACTGGTGTCAGTGTACTGTTGGTGCACTAACCTTTAGACGTTCACAGCTCGGCGTTCCGGTCACATAGACCGGCGCACCGAGCGTGACATCACTTCCTCTGCCTGTGTTTTGATTGACACAGACAGAGGAAGCATCTGATTCGCCAGGAGCGATCGCGAGGGGGTGGCCAGAAACCACTGGCCGTCCCCTCATCCCGGATCGCTCCTGAAGCGATCCCGACCGTCCCCGCCGGCCGGGGGGGGTCCGATCGGACCCCCCACCCGCCGGAAGAATGGCACGTACAGGTACATGGTTCTGCCTGTACGTGCCATTCTGCCGACGTATATATACAGGGGGCGGTCGGCAAGTGGTTAAGGAAGTGATTAAAATAGGTAGAAATTTCAGAATAAATTACAAATTTCAGTTTTAAATCGGTGATGTTAACTTGGCCCTGCTTGGGTAAATTAATTATTAGCATATAATAGTGATTGAAGTGAATAGCGTCTCCCATAACTTTAATCTGGTATGAATTTAAGCCTAGGAGAACAAGTGTAACGTTTCTATGTTGGTTTAGATTTCTTAGTGTATGCTAGTGTTAGAATGATTTACTATAAAAGATACTTGGTAAATAATTTTGTTTATGGAGATGTTCCTCAACAGCTACAATAAAGGTGAGGAAGGCCACTATGTTCTCAGTCTGCTAATCACGTTGAGTTTTTACACCATCTGTACCTCTAAGATAACTGTAATTTCTGTCACAGTTGGAAGCTTCAGTTAATTTTTCCTGTACACAAAAAACAAGAAAATAGACCTTCTGTAAGTAATTGCATATTATACAAAAGTGTGAGACATTGCAATCAAATCTACATTATTGTCGCTAACAAGCTCTAAAGTCTTAAGGGAATGTTTAAGGCATCATGATTCCAGGATTTTGTTAATTTCTACTTTATGAATATAAGTGAAAAATGTGATTAACCCTTTCAGTTTAATAAGTACATGCCAACTTCGGTTTTGTAATGAATAATGAGAATATAGTGCATTCACTTATTTTCCTAAACAACTGGAAAGTGAAAATGCACACAATTTAAGGCTGTACCACTGCATGTTTTATTTTTTAAATGATTTTTGCTTGGAAATTACTTAAAATACTTTTTTATTTTTTTTTATCTGCCACAAAATTCAGCAATGTTTTTTAAATTGTTGGGTTATACTGATAGCTCTACAGACCCTGGCAAAACAAATGAAATGTTGATGCCAGCCCCTTTATAACCCTGTCCTTTAACCACCCTGCCGGTTTTCCCGAGTGTGGCTCGGGGTTCAATTTCAGTACCATTAGCAGTAACTTCGAGCCACGCTCGGGATTGCATTGCAGGATCCTGGTGCGGTATACTTACCTTGTCTCCAGGATCCTGCGATGTCCCCCCGCTGTGTCCATGGGCTCTGTCCTCCGCCCGATGCCTCTATATGCCGGGCTTCGTTCCCTGCGAGCGTCGCGACACAAGGGGCGGAGCCCGGCGGCAAATTGAAAAATCATAATACATACAGTACACCGTCATCTTACAGATTACATTACTGTATGAAATTATTTCACATCCCTTTTGTCCCCAGTGCTTTGTCTAATGCCCTGCATGCAGTTTTATATGATATACTGTTCTTTCTGCCTGGAAACTGGAGATTCCTTTACGTCAAAAGTGGTTTTAGACCAGCTAGAAAACAGCTATAGTAAATTAGAACACTTGCAGAATTGAGTGATAGTGAATTGTGGGGAAATTTATTTTATTATTATATTCTTTTTTATAATTATATTTATTATAATTTATGATTTTTTGTTTCAAACTGTATCATACCCGGGATATCTTCTAGACGCTTGTTTGGACAGATTTAAGTGTGTTATTGCTAAGAATTACAGGCCTACAATATAAAATGCCAAATTTTTATGCAAAATAATTGTGCTTTGAGACACAAAAATCTGACATCATACCGCCAGGGAGGCTACCCATGCGTGTCTCAAGCTACGTGTCTCAGTTTTTTGCGAGTGTGCAAGGAAGTTGGACACCTATTTTGTTTTCTCTGTTGACTTCAGTCAAGAGACGTGATACACTATAGATATTTTTTCTTCAGCGACTTCAATCAAGATTAACAAATTACGGTTTGAACTAATCTCGGCACAACAGCTGTCTGGATCAGCATATACTTTGCAATAGCTTTGGAGGCTATGCCTGAACCCTGCTGGAATGGAAGATTGCATAGCCTGGGCACTGGGCTCTGTGTTGTGGTGCTTTCCAGACCCTTTTGTACTGGCTATCTGGGTCTCTGGTGTGACCCTTTCTCTAAAGACTCACTTTGTGATTGACCCGAGTCTAGCTGTGGGCGATGGCCATTGAGCAGACTCGTTACCTCTTTTACTATTTGATGTCATCCTTTTGTATTTTCAATGCTGTTCCAAATAAAAATATTTTACATCCTAAAGACTCACTTTGTGAGTAATCCAAGTCAGGCTAAAGTTACCTCACTGTGGTACAATTAAGCACTTTTCCCCCCACCACCACTCTTTTTACTGTGGTAAAGGTTAAGGTTACAGGGCTTGGGCACTTACTGTATGTCAGCAGTGAGGTGACGTGTCACACATATTCTGTGCTCTTTCTCTGACATTCAGCCTAGAGGAAACACTATATCCTACTGCTGCTTCTGCAGCACTCCATGGATCATCTGGTCTCCACCTTTTCCATTTCCCTCCTACAGTGACTTGATCACCTCTGGCCATCTGTGACCCTCATCAGGACCAACTGCTTGTGTTTGAAACGCAAGACCTTGCCTCAACAGGTGAACTCTGCTCATTACTCCCCTAGTTATTCTAGAGACATTTACTCTGTTTCCCCTGAAGAAACAGTTGTGTATAATCCAGAACCTGGAACCCCTCTTATTATAAGGTCATCGTCATCAGAGTCTTCTTCAGCTCTGTTGGATGAGGCCCAGGTTTCCCCTGTTTTGTACAGCAACCTCCATGTCTTCTTTGGACTTTTTGGTGCTCTGGTGCCAACCCCACCAGAGGTTAGCTCTGATCCTTCTGGGACCCCATCTTACAGTATGCCTAAGGCCCCTTTTACCATCTGAGTCACATTTCTCACATTCTACTCTTGTAGGGGCTGTTTTTGAGACGCCTGAAGACTACCCAGGGGTTGTTTCCAATCTGATTAATGCAGTATATACTACCCTGCATTTTTTGGATTGGCCTACTATTCTAAGCCTAGAGAAATCTACCAGATCGCCAAAACTGCCCACTATGTGGTGATCACAGGCCTTCCCTACTACACAGATTCTGGTCCTGTCCACTTGTTTCATGCTTCTGGGACCAAGTTGAACTTTTTGTTGCATCAGTGATAAGCCTTCAACCTCGCTAAGACCTCTATTCCCTGTTTTGATATCTGGAGGCTACCTCCCCCAGTACACCAAAACCATTGATTAAAGCTGCCCAGCAAAACAAGGAATGGTTATCCACCTGCTACATGGCTGCCAGAAGGGCCGTCCTCGAACAGTGGACATCCTCCTCTCCTCCAAACATTAGGGGCGTTAAATCTGACCTCCTTGGGCTCCTAAATAAGGAAAAGTTGAACCTGAGCCTGTCGCATCACTGCCAGTTGCCTCGCTTCCACCACAAATGGGACTTATTTTTTAATAGAGTATTGCCTTAACTATTGCATTACTGGTCATTTTGTTCTATGGTCACATGTGTTTTTATTCTTACCACCTGTACATGTTGGTAGCTCTGATAGCTCAGTTTATGCAAAGTCAAGCTTGGGTCCATACGCCCCTCCTTCCTTCCAACCCATTTCCGTTCCTCTCCCTCCTCCCTCAGGCATTGCCACCTTTGACATGTAGTCTGTTCCATGATAGTGTTATACATATGTTAATTTGCCACATTGTCCTTGATATTATTTGGTCACAAGAAAAAACAGTTTCTTATTAAAAAAAAATAAAAAAAATTACAGCTGCATAGAATTTACTGCTACATCTGTGGGGACTGGAAACAACTTGTAGGATTCTAAGCCCTCTTGAGAATATGGTGAAATGTTTCCCTTTGAAAGGAATTGTATTGCTAAGTGATCTTTGTCCACTGTAGATGCTGCTAGTTATTCACCTTAAGATGCACACAGCCAAATTGGTCGACACATTCTTACCTTTAGGCATTTTACTGATAGCTAGTTAGATTCCCTGCTTACATCCCAGTTTAAATTATTGTGAGTGACTCCTCCATAACTTGTCAAATGATGCCACTATGATTCAGTCCCTTAAAGGAGACCCCTCCATCACTGGTGTCATGGAACATTTATGTCTGGTGCCCTACACTTTTAGCTGTGCTATCCTCTTACAAACTTCTAAGCTAGATTTGTGTCTGTTTATATGCATAGGGCAATTTGTGTGCCTAGGATGCCAATGATCTCTCCATCCAATTTGGTTGCTCTTCAAGGTAAGTCATTTCTTCAGACCTGATCTTAACACTGCATTGGCAATATGAATGGGTAAAGCTGCGCCAATATTGGATACTTAAATATAAATAAAAAAGGGAACACAAATAGCCAAACAATTACTAAACAAAAAGAATAGTGTTCATATAAAACATGACCATGGAGGAGCACACAAAATAAAATGGATAATAAAGTCCAGTAGTGACTGCAATAGTCCTATTTGAATGTCTTCTTTAAAATGCAAGGTCTGGTTTCATGTAGCCGACAAACTTGTAATATTCAGAGAATAAACACCACCGTGACAGGTCTATATTATCACACTGTGACATGCAGAAGTTTTGTTCGATCCCAACCACCTGTTAGATTGAACGCTTACCAGATGGCTGTATATACAGAGCACTGTATGTAAAGCCTGCAGCTTCCAGGGTAAACGATGACTGGTAGGACCGATCAACCCAGGAACAATTCATTCAAAAGGGAAAGAAGGATCTCTGCACCGTCCGCTCCACCCAGAAACATTCAACTAATTATCTGTCTTCATGTGTTCATCTCTAGAGGATGAACACAAAGGTGACCCCTGTGCTCCTTCATCCAGAGTGGGGGTACTGTAGTACAGGAGGTGTGTCGCTGGCCAGATCATCGGGTGAAAACGTATGTGAATTGTATGCGTTTTGAACCACATTCAATTCGCATGACGTAAAATGGCATTGATTTCCATTGAAGCTGTTCTCATATATGCGGGGGGGGGGGGGGGCAGTGCAAATGTAAAAAGATTCCTGAGTGTTTTCTGAGCATTGTGGTTCAGGTGCGAAGTTCAGGCTCATTGGTTTCTATGGGAATGCTTCTGAATTCAGGATTCAGTTCAGCATTCAGGTTTTCAGCACGGATTTCTCTCTTACTACAGGAGTTGACACCCTTTATCTACTATGCATTGGCCAGCACTAAAATTGCTGCTGTGACAAAAATCCAGTCCTGAGCCTTGCAAATTTGCATCAGAAACGCACCTTAAAGTGGAAGTAAAGTCAAAATTATAACTTTTACCTACAGGTAAGCCTATAATAAGGCTTACCTGTAGGTAAAAAAAATATCTCCTAAACCTGTACGGTTTAGGAGATATTCCCCGTGCAATGCGCCGCTGACTGCAGCGGCGCATGCGCACAGGGGATTCTCGGCTGAAGGGCCGGCAGAATCCGAACCCTGCCGGGAAGAAGTCTCCCGTGCGCATGCGCGGGAGTGACGACATCACAGCTCCAGCCACTCAGCGCTGGAGCCGCGATACCCGGAAGACACGCCGAGGCAACATGTCAGCGACCTCGGCGTGGACCAGGTGAGTTACCGACGCTTCGTTCTAAGGTAAGTAACTGCTGAATAAATGTTTTTTTTTTATTCACAATGAAAACGGACATACAATTCGGACAAATGAATGCAGCAACCACATCCAATGATGGATAAACTGCAATATATTACACTTTGGTTTTGTGTTTAATACTGCTTTAGCTGTATCTTGATGTGGTAGACTCCCGTGGTCTACACACATACAGTATATGTATTATCGAGAGATATTTACAGTATATGTATGTGTATATATACACCGATTAGCCATAACATTATGACCACTGACAGGTAAAGAGTATATCTCCTTACAATGGCATCTGAAAACTGGTGGGCTATATTAGGCAGCAAGTGAACATGTTGTCCACGAAGTTGATGTGGTGAAAGCAGAAAAAAATGGACACCGTTTGTTGTGTATGGGGCTGTGAAACTCGTGGTGACCCATGTCCACAGCCAAAAGCTTCTACAATGGTCACCTGAACATCAAAACTGGACTACGGAGCAATGGAAGAAGGTGGCCTGGTCTGATAAATCACATTTTCTTTTACATCATGTGGATGGCCATGTGCGTCACTTACCTGGGCTAGGGATGGCACCAGGATGCGCAATAGGAAGGCAAGTTGGGAGAGGCAGTGTGATGCTTTGGGCAATGTTCTGCTGGGAAACCTTGGGTCCCACCATTCATGTGGATGTTACTTTGGTGTCCATGCCTCAATGGGTCAGGACTGTTTTAGCAAAAAGGGGCCATACTCAATATTAGGTGGGTGGCCATAATGTTATGTATGATCATTGTGTGTATGTGTGTGTGTATATATATATATATATATATATATATATATATATATATATATATATATATATATATATATATATATATATATATATACATATTTACATACATACACACACAAAAAATACCAGTACAAATGCATTAAACCGTTCTCTTAGACTGAGTAAATCTGTTATGAATATACAGTATGTGTCTTGGATCATAAGGTTAAAAATATGTTCAATGCCAATATGCATCATTCATTCCAGAAAACAATTTCTTGTCAATGCAAAATTAAGAAACATATCTACAGACCTAAAAAAAAATGCAGTAACATTGGCATATTTTAAGAGAAGGGCACCAAAATAAGTTGCGTATGGAAGACCATATTATTAGGAAAGACAGATTGAACCTAATGAATTCACTCTAGCAGATTGAGGCTTGCTTGGCTCCTATTATGGGTCAAAAAAAATAAAAAAATAAATCCTTGCATAAAGCAATTGTAAAACATAAGTTTTCCAATTATGTTCTTTTATGAGTTTACTGTATAAACATGTTTTTTTTTTTTTTCTTTTAACCTAACTAAAAAAAGACCATAGACTTAAGAGTGGTTGGACATTCAGGGGCAGTATGACCATCCTATGTCTGAAAAAACATGAATGCTCAGCTTAGCTTTTATCTTTTATGACTGTGAAGAGGAGATCATGGAGGTGGGGACAGATGCTGTTGGCACTACATTTTTTACCTGTTCAGATTGTTTCCCCCAGCAGTGGTCATAAAGAGGGTTGTCTGCCATTTACATGAAATTGTTGGCCAAACTGGTCATCTTCTGTCTTAAGGCCCGTACACACGGTCGGACTTTTTGACAACCAACATGCAAATTAGGTGGTTTGGACCAACATCCGACCGTGTGTACGCTCCATCGGACCAACTTTTTCCAGGTTGCATCGGACTTTTGTTGGCTGTGCGAACGGACCAACTTTCTGCCAACAAAAGTCCGAAGGACCAAAGTCCGAACGTGTGTATGCAGTACCAACTGACTTTTGTCCACAGTACAAACACGCATGCTCAGAACCAATGCAAAAGATCAGACAACAATATAGAAGTTGACCAAAGGTGGCGCTGGAGTATTCGAACGTCCTCTTTTGAAGTGTCGTCAGTACGTTGAAACGTCACTACGTTCGTGTTGGTTGTCTCAAAAGTCCGACCGTGTGTATGCAGTACCAACTTGAGGGCCAACGCCCTTTGGACAAAAGTCCAAGGGAAAGTTGGTCCACGGTCCGACCGTGTGTATGGGGCTTTAGACTTACTTTAGTGTGTACCTTCATCACTATTATTCTACTATTGCTTTACTACTTAAAAAATGTAACGAGCAGGATTAAAAAGACCCCAGCTTGTTCCATTTCTTTTCTTTCCTGACTACAGCTGAACAGCTACTATATTTCCTATGTGAGTCAGCATTCATTCTGCACCCAGGGACAAATAATGACTGATTACCCCTTAGTCCTCTTGCAGAGCTGGTGGGAGTTGATGACTTTCGATGAGGATACAAAGAAACATATGATGTCCTTGTAGTTTAGAGAGTTTTTATGGATTATGGAATATTTCGAAGATTTCATTTTATAACTGAATTGACAAAAGAAAGTACAAGAGAGACTGAAGAAACAGACGATTACAATCCACTAGAGTAATAGGGTTTTCTTCCCTCATTATCCCTTAAAGAAAGTTTCCAGGTGCAGTGATAGTGGCTGTAATTTACTGATTCAGCTGTCACTAGAAAAAAAAAACTGAAATTGTTCAAGTGAATTACTTGAGACAGCTAACAACTCAGAGTCAGAAACACAGGCCACAGCTTTCATTTACTGAGTAATTCTCAGGGCTGAGGAAATTAGGCGATAATCAACAGGGTAAACCTTACAGACCACTAGCAGTACAGGGATATTATACATGTGTAAGCCTAGGATGGTAGAAAAGGTGAAGCATGTCTAGGGCTTAATTACGATGTGCAAGGCAGCCTGCACTATACAACAATTAACACAAGAGCAGAAAATTATATGTAGGTTAATTACAGTCATAGATGTGGCAAGAAGAATATATAGAGGCATCCTGTGGCATTTCAGTTACTGCAATAGGATTGGTGGTTTTTGAGGTTTACCAGCAGTGTGGTCATTTTAAAGCTGAATTCTTGGAAAAGTTATAATCCTCCCTTCCAGTGGGGCCAAGCAAACAAGCAAAGGTCAGCTGCCCATTTATATGTCTAGGGGGACTGGGTAAATCAGTTTTACCACCTACTCCTCGATGCTGCTAGACTGGTCCCTGCAGCCTTTTACCCCCTACACTTAGAAGGTCCAAGGACCTCTGACATCAAGACTGATGCATTGGACATTTTATTGTACAATACCCTGCACTGGACACAAAATCGGATCAGTCCAGGGCCAGAGCATGGGGATGCATCATTTGCCAGTGGAGTGGAGGATCAAGTTAGTAAAGTTATTTTCATTGTCAGCTAGACTAAACTAGCATTTAACCCTTGCAGTGAGGTTCAAACCCACTGCAAGAAAGGACTTTAGGTTTTCCTGGAGTTGTGCTTTAGCACATTTCAGTATTTTGCAGGTGCTCTAGTCTTGTTTAAGAGTCAGTCTATGCAATGTTAAGGCACACGTGGATTCAATTATGCACTTGTTTCTTAAGTCTGCCAGGGATTTTAGGGTCCAGATCTCCCGAAGAAACTTCCCAGCTCCACCTTTGACACTTTGAGAGTAAAACTTAGTGGCAGTTGGCCAGAGCTGCTGATTCTGATTGAAATGTCACCACTGGAGCACTCTAGAGATGTAACTTGATTCAATATCCTTACCAAACCTAATCAGATGTTTGTTGACTAGCTTTTTAAGTGTGAAGAAATTTGTGTAGTGTATTCACACCTCATAATGGCGCCAGAGGAAAGGTTCAACTCTGCTGTCAGTTGCCGTTGAGCTGCAGATTTGGTGATGAGCTAGATGTGGTAATCTTTGCATTTCAGCAGTTTTAAAACATTCCTCCTCATAAGTAAGCTGACATTGATAAAATGGAAAAAGTAAAGTAATGACAGTAAGTGAAGGTCTATGCTGCAGTGCAATACGTTTTTTTAAGGCTCTCAATCATCAGAGATATATGGGGTTTCTAAAAATGCTAGTATAAGGAAAATCTAAAGTTTGTATCCACATTTATTTCTAGTTCAGTGAGTTAAATTATTAAAGCTATTGGTTCAGCCTGAAGGCCAAGCAACAAACATTTCCAGGAGGATAGGTCAACCTTGGCAGGTTTCCTTTTAAAACTGCAGGTTGTAGTTTGTTCACAGCATTTTGTGATTGTAGCCCATACAGGATTGAATCGCAACATTGTTGCGCATTTAAAAAAAAATCCACACAGCATATTTTTTGGCTAGTGAAATGAACATGTGTAAGAAATCTCTACTAGTCTCTACTAGTCAATGTGCAACAATGCTCTTGACTAAAGGGTGTAGTTGCACATTAAAAATGCACTGTTAATTACTGTAGTGTGCATAACAGTGGATCAGAACACTACAAATAAAATGTGTTACATTATAAATAGGGACATTTTTGAATGATCCTTAAAGTATATGTCTTCCAAAAACTGAAAATTTGCCCAGACAACACATTTTCCAATGAATGTTTATGATAAAAAAAAAAAAAAAAAACTGGATGCTGCTTTCTGAAGTGAATACCCTTTTTTGATATTTAAGAAGTATATTACAATACGGCATTATGTTTCTTGTTAAGCCTCATACACACGATCAGACTTTAAACAAACTTTCTCATGGATTTCTGTACAAAGGGCGTTGGCTGTGAACTTGTAAAGCCCCATACACACGGTCGGACCGTGGACCAACTTTCCCTTGGACTTTTGTCCAAAGGGCGTTGGCCCTCAAGTTGGTACTGCATACACACGGTCGGACTTTTGAGACAACCAACACGAACGTAGTGACGTTTCAACGTACTGACGACACTTCAAAAGAGGACGTTCGAATACTCCAGCGCCACCTTGGTCAACTTCTATATTGTTGTCTGATCTTTTGCATTGGTTCTGAGCATGCGTGTTTGTACTGTGGACAAAAGTCAGTTGGTACTGCATACACACGTTCGGACTTTTGTCCTTCGGACTTTTGTTGGCAGAAAGTTGGTCCGTTCGCACAGCCAACAAAAGTCCGATGCAACCTGGAAAAAGTTGGTCCGATGGAGCGTACACACGGTCGGATGTTGGTCCAAACCACCTAATTTGCATGTTGGTTGTCAAAAAGTCCGACCGTGTGTACGGGCCTTTAAGCATACACACGATCAGACTTTTTCAGCCAACTTTCACCAAGTCACGTGGTTTTTCTGCTCTTTACCACCACCCTTTGGTCAACTTCTGTATTGTTGTCTGATCTTTTGCATTGGTTCTGAGCATGCGTGTTTGTACTAAAGTCCGATGGTTTTCTGTACACGCGATCATACTTTGCTCCATCGATCTTTTGTTGCTGAAAAGTTTGTCTGTTTGCAGAGCAAACTTTTGTCCGATGAAAACCGAAAAACTTTGTCCGATGGCGCGTACACACTGTTGGATGTTGCCTTAAAACAGCTAATTTGCATGTTTGTTGTGAAAAAGTCTGATTGTGTGTATGGGCCTTAACAGTGCCTTCATTTTGTAGTATTAACAGAGAAAACTTTCTCCTATCCAAGTTATAAAATCTCAATGGTGACAGTGCATCCTTTGAAGCTAATTTCTCCTCCATGATGCAAATGCTCTTGCTAAGCAAGAAAAAAAGATGCTGGCTGACGTCATTGACTTTTTCAGGCAGTTACACACAATGGAAGGTAAAGATGAAAAAAAAATTCAAGTTCACCTTGCTCTTTAGTTTAAGGGAAGACGAAGACCAAGTACCTTATTCAGATCTTGGCTCAATAGAAGCATAAGGATACAAATGTGGACATCCATTAGAAAAACTGTCTAAAAAAAAAAAAAAGAATCAGAGTTAGTCTGGTGATTTTTGGTTAGCCCATCAGGGATAATTATAGATTTATTTTCATGGCTACCGCAATTAGCTTAATCTGCATTTAAACCCTTCCAGTGGTTAATGGCTCTTAGCTCAGCACATTAATAAATGTGCAGATAAACAGGTGAGAATAAGTATGTTCAAACCACATTCTGCTGTATATTCTTCCCCCTTTGCCCATCAAAGTATTCATGCAATCGTCTGGAGCCAAGCAGTTGACAGCATGCCTTTATATCGGAAGATATGCAGTGACATTTCCCTGTAAATGTCAAATCTTTGCTCTGTTTATGAGTGTTGATTTTAAGGATGTTATTATTTTTCTCCATCAAACTTGCAGTTTCTAGCAGCAAATAATTGTAGTATACAGTGCATAATCACACCTGAGATATCTCATTAATTACTTTGGTGCAGAACTCCTATATACTCAAGATAGGCCCCTCTTATCACGCTGTACCCTTCTCCCCTTTATTTCACCTGCTCATGAATAATTTATCCTACAGCACCATGTGGTGTCATTCCACACAACGAGATCAAAGGGACAAATCAGTAAATTGTAATGCTGAAGCAGTTGTTGCCTATGTGACAGTAGGCATTTTTTTTTACCTCCACCTATAACCTCTTCGTTGCCACGTTGTTACTGTAGGCAAACTGCTACACAATGCACCGCACACCCAATTCCTGCTTTAAAGCAGCTTAATCATGTCTGCTATTTTCATGTGTCGCCAGAGCAGTGAACCCCTGGCTGAAAGAGCGGCTGGAGTAGAAATGATATGCACACCACTCTCTAGGAGGAATATGACATTTTCCAAGAGGTCTGACTGTTTTCATTACTTAGATTTATACATTGATTTCTGCATATTAGAACAAGTGATATAAAGGGAAAAATGAAACTCAAGGGGGCTTGACACCTGGGTAGGAGGAGGGTTGGAAGAGAACAGCTTGTCAGAGTTAAGACCTTAAAGTGACTTGTCTCTGCTAGGACACGAGAGTAATTACTGCGATGGGGAAAAGGGTCTTGATACAAAGCGCTAATAGATGTTTTGTTTATGATTTGGCAGCGTATAGAAGCTGCAGCAGGCACCCATTGTAATGCTTCGGAAAGCCAAGGAGAAGCGTAGGAAACTTTGAAGAGCCTTGTAATTAAGTTACATAGTAATGTCTGATGCCGTGCTGCCTAATTAGTGTCATTTTATATAGAGCCGCAGTGGGAGCTGGCATTCAGTCGCTCTCATGCTAAGTTTGCTTTGTGACAGGCGAAGATGTCACAAAATCCTCTGGTTTTGTTCAGGAATCAGTCTGAATAAATGAATGAGCACTCTTCTTTATTTGTGTCCCTACAATGTGCTTTCTTATTAAATTTTTGTCCTTGCCACTTTTATGAGCATGCTGCCTGAGCTGAATGCAGCTAATTGGTGTAGGCGTAGGCAAAAAATAAAGAAGTAAAAACACGTAGCTAGCATGTTACACAATATAAAAAAGCCCGTACAATACTTGTGC
The DNA here is from genome assembly GCA_028564925.1 of Lithobates sylvaticus. Lineage (NCBI taxonomy): Eukaryota > Metazoa > Chordata > Amphibia > Anura > Ranidae > Lithobates > Lithobates sylvaticus. The sequence continues at coordinate 200,376,501 of CM053030.1, read as the reverse complement.
ACCAATGTGTACCTGCATTCTGAGACTTAAAGTGGTTCCAAAGGTTACATTTTTTTTTCTTTAACTACTTCAATACAGGGCACTTCCACCCCCTTACTGCCCAGGCCTAATTTTCAGCTTTCAGCACTGTTGCACTTTGAATGACAATTGTGTGGTCATGCAACGGTGTACTCAAACATTTTTATATTTTTTTTTTTAGACGGTTTTCTTTTGGTGGTATTTAATCATCATGGTTTTTTTTTTGCTAAACAAATGAAAAAAGACCAAAAATTATGAAAGGAAAAAAGTTTTTCTTTGCTTCTGTTCTAAAATTCTGTAAATAAGTAAGTTTTCTCCTTCACTGATGAGCCTGCACTTATGGGCACTGAGGAGGTGTCAGTAATAGGCAGCACTGATGAGGCAGTGATGGACATCCCTGATGGGCACTGGCACTGATTGACACCACTGGTGGACATCACTGGACACTAGTGGGTTTTGCTGATGGGGCTGCACTGATAATCACTGCACTGATTATCAGTGCAGATCCCCCCTGTCAGGAGAGCCGCTTATTGGCTCTCCTCTACTCGTGTCCTGTCAGCGTGAATATAGGAATGCTAATAACCGTCACTTCCTAGTTACGCTGTGATTGGACACAGCTGATCACATGACAAAGAGCCTACATCATAGGCTCTTTACCAGGATTGCAGATGCAGTATGTTGGAGCTACCAATGGCTCCTGCTGCTGTTTCTCAACTATTGAGGAGACGGAGACCTAAGAGAGACACTACTCTGGTGCACATCGCTAACTCAGGCTTAGGTAAGTATTGGGGGGGGGGGGACCTTCACCCTTTATAACCACTTTAAAGTGTTACTAAACCCACAAACGTGAAATCTGTCTGTGCAGAATAGCATGCTTGTTATACTCACTGTGGAACTTAAGGGGTTAATCCTCTGCGTTTTGTAAAAAGGTTCTTTGATCCTGTGTGGACAGATCCTCCCCCTCCTGCAGGGTCTCTGTGAGGGTAGTACTGCTGCACATGCTGTTTGTTCTTTATTGCTGGAGAGAATATTCCCTTGTTGAGCAGAGCTAGCCAGGTCACATAATATTGACATCATACACATGGGCGTGTATACAGATCCTAAATTACAGCCCAGTCCCTCCCTCCCTCCTCAATGCCCAGTAAATAAAAAAGATCTCAGTGGGTGGGATGTCACATCTTGATTGATGGATGATCCGCCTCCCGTAACAGCATGAGGACACAGGCTGTAGAGGAAATCTCCTCCTACCTGAACACTCGGCAATCATGCAGACCCTGCACTTTATCATGTGACCACGGTATGCAGATCAGCCAAAAAGTTAGTGGTAGTATTTTAATGTAAAGAGATTTATAAGCTATGGGCACTGTTGGGAGGGGCAGTGCAGATGAACTATTTTCATATTACTGGGTTTAATAACACTATAATAACATTAACTGAAACACTGTAAGTAATGCAAATAAATGATGTGGTGCATCTAAACTAAAAGGTGATTTGAAATGGAGTGGAAATCTTAAAATTTCCGAAGTCAGCCCATCTTCATGGGTTTAAGGTCCGAAGTGGTAATTTTTAGTATTGTGTAGCTGGGGTGCTGCATGCACATAGAAAGTACTTTTAAAATGCATAAAAAAGTGTACAAAAATGTAGGCGACTATGCGCATAACCTAAGTGATCTAACAACTCATGGTTAATAATAAATAACAGAACCATATTTCTAATATTTCAGCAATAAATAAATATATGTGCAATATATAAAGTGAATAAGGTTCAGTAATGTTAAATATAATATATAAATGCTAGGTACACAATAAATATATGTAGTGCTGGCCACTATATATATATATATATATATATATATATATATATATATATATATATATATATATATATATATATATAAAGTGCCAATGAGCATATAAAGTGCAAATCCTGGATAAAAATAAAATTGTGCAAAAATGCAAAAAATACTCCAATGCAAAAAATTAGTGCAATATTGGAAATTTCCAACATGTGCAAAAAATTGGTGCAATATAAGAAATGTCCAACATGTATATATTCTTAGGTGACACATTAACAGTAAAAAGGTATGCGGTAGCAATCCAATTTTGAGCTCTCAATGCTCTTACCTTATAGGCATAAGGAAAATGCCTTATTCAATTATGTCGATCATGTCCCCACTTCCATTCATACGAATCTATCAATCCAACAATGTTAATTTGATGTAGGAGATGAACATCCACTTGAACTCAATATAAGGATCCACATGCAAAAATAAAGGGGCTCCAATAGTGCATTACCAAAATAACACACTGTTTATTAAATAAAATTGTCTGCTTATATGGCAATAGTAAAAAATAGGCCAGACAGAGTACAACGGCGTCCATGCCACTTTATATGCTAATTCCGATCCGCGGCATTTACTTCCGGTTCGCGGTGACGGCTTCCGGTTCGCGGTGTCTACTTCCGGTTACGTCCTACGCGTTACGTCACATTGTATACCTCGTGACTACCTCAGGGACTGAACCGGAAGTAGATGCGGCGGACCAGAAGTAGCATATGAAGTTGCGTGGAAGCCGTTGTACTCCGTTAGTAGATCTAACATTGACCACACTGAGATAAACTCCATATATACGTTTATTTTGGCATAAAATCAGATGAAAACTGTACACATTTCCAGCGCATTTTGGGATCCAAACCCCATCCTTTTCACCATGGCTTGAAAGCTGGTAAAATCTGTATATGAACTAGGTGGCAGAAATAAAGAACCAGCTGATGACAAACATTTGCTTATCCCAACACTTTAGTTCCAATATTTAGAATATTTGCTATATATCTGTTACCCACTTAGTTATTACAGTGTGGTGCTTGGTCATTTATGCTCTCAAAATGCACATTAAGCTGATAATCACTGCTTCAACTTTGCTGTGAGATCTGTGGTGCAGTGTCTGGCTCCTGTCAGATTAAAAAGCCCTTACCCTTTACAATTCTGCATATAGTCTCATCTGAGGTTGGTTAACAGTGGACAGTTAGTCTCTGAGTAGTGGTATACTATTGGAGAAAAATAGAACCGCGCTTATATCTAAATATACACAAAAACAAACAGGCTGCCGCTCAAGGTGGGATACACACACTAAACAATATTGGCAAAAAAGGAAGCAGCGCCAAATATTAATAAACAAGGATAGTGACAAACTCCCTGTTAAATGATCATAAATGCCATAATGGTACCAGTCCAGGCCAAATTATAAATAAATTAAAGTTCTTATATGGAGGAAAGTTCGAGTTTGGCTGTGGGTAGGTTATAATGTTGAGCTACACGCCAAAACACTGACCACGTCCAAAGCACATTGAAGATCAGCACCGCAGTGAATAATATGCAGTAAGTGACAAACGGGCCCTCCACCACCATATAATATGCCCTTACCAGATGGCAGAGCATATGGGGCTCTGTGATGAAACAATCAGCTGTAGGTATCCAGGGCTTGAGGTCTGTGGCCACCAGCAATGTTGAAATTAGTTCCTTGTAGACAATGGAGTATTAAGGGTGTCCCAAGCTTGTACCTCCTCCCGATCCTCGATACCGAGTATAGACTCAGAGGTGCGGACACATCACCCTCCTCAGCCCGCGTCCGCACCTCTGAGTCTATACTCGGTATCGAGGATCGGGAGGAGGTACAAGCTTGGGACACCCTTAATACTCCATTGTCTACAAGGAACTAATTTCAACATTGCTGGTGGCCACAGACCTCAAGCCCTGGATACCTACAGCTGATTGTTTCATCACAGAGCCCCATATGCTCTGCCATCTGGTAAGGGCATATTATATGGTGGTGGAGGGCCCGTTTGTCACTTACTGCATATTATTCACTGCGGTGCTGATCTTCAATGTGCTTTGGACGTGGTCAGTGTTTTGGCGTGTAGCTCAACATTATAACCTACCCACAGCCAAACTCTAACTTTTCCTCCATATAAGAACTTTAATTTATTTATAATTTGGCCTGGACTGGTACCATTATGGCATTTATGATCATTTAACAGGGAGTTTGTCACTATCCTTGTTTATTAATATTTGGCGCTGCTTCCTTTTTTGACAAAGTGGTATACTATTGCCCCCTGTATCAATAAAAGTGTGTATTTGTAGTTTCCTTGATCCTTACCATGTGACATATTGCTAGGTACAGTAGGTGCCGCCGATATTGTGTTTCCAGCACGACCCTGTCGCGCTTGTTCCCGGCGACAGGCTTCTTTAACCAGCGCGATCCCACCGCGCTGGTTCTCGCGCTGGCTGCAATAGGAAAATGTCATATTTTCCTATCGTAGCGAGAGAGATCAGCGACAATGTCGCCTCACTAAGGAGACCTGCATGCCTTCAGGGGCATACCAGGCTCTTAGGTCTGGTAGGGATTTTAAGGGGAACCCCCTACGCCGAAAAAACAGCGTGGGGGTCCCCCCAAAATCCATACCAGACCCCTATCTGAGCACGCAGCCCGGCCGGTCAGGAAAGGGGATGAGTTAGTGCCCCCCCCTCCTGAGCTGTACCAGGCTGCGTGCCCTCAACATGGGGGGTGGCTGCTTTGGGGGAAGGGGGGCGCCCTGCTGCCCCCCCACCCTAAAGCACCTTGTCCCCATGTTGATGAGGACAAGGGCCTCTTCCCGACAACCCTGGCCGTTGGTTGTCAGGGTCTGCAGGCGGGGGGCTTATCGGAAACCGGGAGCCCCCTTTAATAAGACAATGTACCCCTACCCATTCACCTGGTGAAAAAAGTGTACAAAAAACACAACACGAGTTTTTAAAATACTTTATTAGACAGCTCCGGTGGTCTTCTTCCATCTTGGGAGGTCTTCGCGCCTGACTCCTCCGCTATCTTTTGCTAGCTTTTTTTACTAGCGGTGGAGCCCGTCTTTCATCTTCGTCGCCGCCGCCGTCCGGGGATCTTCTTCCGACTTCGGAGGTGTTGTTCCGCTCTTCGGTTCTTCTTGCCGGAGGAGTCTGGTGAGAAGACCCCCCAAGACAGAAGAAGACCCCCGGAGCTGTCTAATAAAGTATTTTAAAAACTTGTGTTGTGTTTTTTATTTACACTTTTTTCACCAGGTGAATGGGTAGGGGTACAAAATAAACATTTTTCCTTTTCCGATGCGGGCCGGCTTGGCGCTGGATCCCGCGACGGGGCTCGCAGGGTGTCAATCTCACCAATAAAAGCGGCGAGATTGACACAATATCGCTGGCACCTACTGTATACTTTGTACTAAATGTTTTGCAAAGTCACAATGTCCATTTTTCTGTAACCCAGACTGTGAGCTGCCTATGGCTCTTATAATCATAGGTTTCCTACAGAGCCCAGTAGATTGAATGTTAGTTGATCATCTGGGACAACTAAAAAATTATTCATCATATCTGGTGTCATATACAGTTTTTCACCTTTATTATAATACACATTTAATAATGCACTAAAATATTTTTACAAGACTTTCAAATTGTTAGGAGAAGATTTTTTGTACATTTGTTTGATCTAGAGAACCATCATAGACTGTATATTCCCGGCTTTCTAATGTCAAGGGAAATATAGCGATCAGCTGTGTTGAATTTTATTTTCAGTCATTTCCCTAAAATGTATGACATTGCTGAGAACTTGATCAAGCCTCTACTTCTAACCCCCTATAGCTTTAAACATGTATACTCAGCCAATCATAGCAGGCATGTTTACACTAAGGGCTTGCACAAGGATTGTGTTAAGGAGGTGGTATTCTTCTTGCGCCATTCCTTGACCTTTAATGTTTATGCATAAAAGTTAACGGCGCGCCTGTACTGGATACATTAATGTTATCATGAATCACTACTTGCAGGTGCCATTTCTTCTTGCTGGCGGATAAATGCTCACAGTATAAAATACATATAGTAGGCTTTAGACATTTAAGGTAAAAATGCTGTCATGTTTCCCTTCATTACTTAATATAGTGGCATATGTAATGACAGCATTTTAATATAATTAAAAGGTAAGCCCAGGGCAGGCCACGTGCCAAAAGACAGTTAGGCCATGTGCTTACTAAATCACTGCCTACTTATTAACATCTGTGGAAGCAAATGTCCCTTGGCTTGTTACGACTGCCTGTTTGTCGAGCATCAATAGTACTGGTCTATTTGTCACCGATGCCAATTCTAAATCTTGAAATTGTTGGAGAATCAAATTGTACATAGGATGAAATGGACCAAATCCTCTGCAACATGTTAACCCGCAGTCAAAAATGCAACTTGAATGCATTGTGCTGTGATTTTAACAGTTGATAAAGGATTTTTTTTTTTAGAATGCAGAACCTGACCCTCTGCATATGTGTGGCCTTTTATCATTTCAGTTAAAGTGTTCTCAAGGTTTTGTTTCTATGTTCTTAATAGTGAGTAACCCCTTTATGTGTGCTGGTGGCCATTGTCACTAAGAAAGAAAGTCCAGGAAGACCTGCAAATATTCAGTTGTCCTTATAACAAACGCTAAGAGAAATCTTCCAATGCGGACACTTGTTCCGTGGACAACTGTTTAAAAAGGGAATTCCTATTGCTTCTATGGGACGTGAAGTGAAGTGAAAGTTCCCTAGTGGTACAAAGACTAGAAAAAAATGGCAGGGTTTTTAACCGTTCCCTACTCTATCCAGCCATTTTTCTGAAATTGTAGATGATTACAATTCTACGATTGCGGCTGCAGGTTATAAATATTATTGTATGTTCAGATATTAAATTGGTATACTAAAGCTTAAGCAGTGTATACAGTGGGTATATAATAGAATCACCCCCTTTTAAAATAATCACATTTTGTTGCTTTGCAGCCTGAAAATTAAGACATACACAGTTTTTGTTTTATCTAGCTGTATTTACTCAGTGCAACTTATAACATCCAGGTGAAAGATATATCAACATGTCAGAAAATAAAATCAAAAACAGAAAAGCAAAACGGATCTGGTGGACAGATTACTGGGAGGGGCTGGGGAAGAACCAGCTGTCATGGTGCACGTTGGCACCAATAAGAAAGTCAGAGGTAGATGGAGTGTCCTAAAGAGCGATTTTAGGGGACTTAGGAGCTCAGTTGAGGAAAAGGTTCCCCAAGGTAGTATTCTCAGAAATACTACTGATTAGGGATGAGCTCCGGCGTGTTCTCATGGTCCACGTGCAGAGCCCACCCGGAAGTCGGCACAGTGCTGTGCTAATCACAGGCAGTGAGACATTGCCCCGATGCGCGGCTGTAGAGATCGGGAAATGTCTCGCTGCCTGTGATTAGCGCAGCGCTGCACCGACTTCCTGGCGGGCTCTGCACGTGGACCATGCGAACACGCTTGACCTCATCCCTACTACCGGTACCTCAAGCCACGCCAGAAAGGCAGAAGGAGATTAGGGAAGTAAACAAGTGGCTGAGGAGCTGGTGTAGTAAGGAGAGGTTTGGGTTCCTGGAGAACTGGGCCTACTTCTCAGTCGGTCACCAGTTCTATAGAAGGGACAGACTGCACCTAAATTAGGAGGGTGCAGATCTGCTGGGAGTGAAGATGACCAAAAAAGTTAGAGGGGCTTTTAAACCTAGGCTTAGGGGGGTCCCGAGGAAGAGATAGTCAATGCTGAACATATTCCAGAGGGTAGTATTGGGGGCATTAGTGGTAGGTTGATTAAAGCACATAAACCCGAGGTAAGTATAGTAACAAGTCCTATTTGCAACTTTAGAACATCCAATAAGAAGACAGTATGCGACTGGTCTAAGCTATGTGGTATGTTCACCAATGCCAGGAGCCTGGCAGACAAGATTGGAGAACTAGAGATACTGTTATACGAGGAGGATTTTGATTTTTGTGGGAATTTCAGAGACTTGGTTCAACAGCTCTTATGATTGGCTGGCAACCATTCAAGGTTAGTCCCTTTATTGCAGGGATAGGGAGGGGAAAAAAGAGGGAGGGGTATGCCTGTATATCAAGAATAATGTACAAGTGAATGTGAGAGATGACAAAACTAGGGGAGCTAGGGAGGAGGTGAATCCCTTATGGGTAGAGATCCAAAGGGATGAAACTAAGGGTAAAGTAATACTGAGAGTATGCTATAGGCCCCCTAACCCGAGGGAGGAGGGGGAGACAGACCTCCTATCACAAATTGGATTAGCGGCAAGGATGGGAGGTGTCATAAAGGGGGATTTTAATTATCCAGACAGACTGGGCAGAAGGAACCGCGCATTCATCTAAGGCTCACCAGATCCTAAATGTCTTGCAGGACAATATCTGCCTGGAGTTCAGTCTTACACTTGGGCTAGGTTCACATCTCTGTATAAGGGAAATGTGCACATTGCAGCGCATTTTTGATTCAGAGAGAAACATGCCTGCACTTTAGCAGACATGCAGGATACCATTCAATTTTAATGGCACCTCTACGCATCGGCACTCTGTCACTGAACCGCATGGTGGTGCGGTGATCAGTGCAGTGTGATTTCAAAAAAGGGCGGGGAATTCTTTCCCTTTTTTATTTTTGTGGATAGGGTCATCCATTGAAATGTGCTGCTCTACATGCACTGTGCACACTCAAATGCACACTCAAACAGGTCTGAACAGAGCCTTAAGCCTAGTACACACGGGCTGAATGTCGGGCGACATTTGGTCTGTTTGACCGGCTTCTGTCAGACGAGCATGCTGGAAAACCAGCAGCTGAGTTGCTCCCAATCAGCCAATGGCTGAGAGCTCTGACCAGAGTGTTCTGGCAAAGGGGCAGTCCCTCGGTCAGAACACAATAGAACAGCAGGGAGATTGATGTACTAACATCAGATTGTTAGTACAGCCGCTTCGTCCAGAGCTGTCTGAAGAACTCGGCGATCAGAGTGTGTCACTCTGCGGGACAAGCGGGCAGCGCAGTCATGGGAGTTAGCCAGTGCTGTAGCTGTCTTTTGGCTATAGCGTGGGCGGGAAGGGGTTAGGAATATAATTCCCCTGCTACAGCCAAGATACTACTTACCCTTTAGTATTACAGTGGCGTCCTCTTCACTCCTATGCTATTGACTGGGCAGTGAAAAAGCAGAAGTAAACAGATTAGGTTACCCTTGTGCTTACTTTGCTCCCCCACCTATCAGCATGTAACTTGTCAATAAATTTGTGTGCAGCACACCTGACTCATAGGCCTGCATCTCCCTCTCCAAAACAAAATGCTATAGGGGATTGTAAGAGCCTGAAATCCAGTAAACTTCAGGTACCATAATTTACTTTTAAAGAAACCCCTCTTGCTATCCCATCTAACAGCATCTGTACATAGATGTTTTTGTAAGCATTTTAATGCACCCTTTCTTGTGTCAAATGTCTCTATGCCTAGAATGCAGCTGTGAATACTTATTGCTAAAATATTTTCTTCCTTTAGCGTCTGCCCAAATGCCATCACTCCTACTTTCCTTGACTGCAATGTATCTTCTTGTTAATATCTTGTGGCTGATCTCGGCCAATAGAAAAAAAAAAAAATCCAGTGATAGGCAGTTGGCAATTATTGGCCTTCCCTATATTATCCAAAACATAGTCCAAGTCGTTCCCCTCTGACGGCTGTGATATTTCAAGATCCTCTTCATACACCGCAGTATAATTCACAGGCTCCACGTTGATTTCTTATATTTTCCTGCACAGAATCCAGCTGTTAATAAGTGAAAGCACAGATCCCCATAAGACTAAGCAAGGTATTTTATGTGATGAATGTTACTTATCTATTTAGCTGGCATCAACTTGGTTGAGAGAGAGCCAGGTAATTCTGTTGGCAAAGGCAAGTGCACATTTAAGAATCAAACTCTCAGAATTATGTCTACTTGAAGATAACAAATATAAATTTGATTTTAAAATAAGCTCATCAGCATTCACATAAACAAACAACTGTGCACCACCTCTCTGATCTAGTATATAGAGGGGTAGGTTTCTTTTAATGGTCTCCTCTAATGCCTTTTTGTCCTGTCTCTGATCACTTGTAAATTCATGCTTGTTGAATTGCATTAGGTGTCCTTATCCTCATTTAAACTCCAGGAAAAAGTGTCTTGTTGCAGGTGGTTAGAAGTGCACAAAACAGGACAGGAAATTATTTCTGATATTTGCATGTGGAATTTCTTTAGGCCTTGGACTTAAGCGATCTTGCTATATTCAGCGAGGAAAATAACTTTCTCATGTTAATGCTGGATACCAAGCACTTTCCAACATCTGGGAAAGTTTAACGTCCTCAGTGCATCAAATTACCCTGGTAAAACTTTCCCCCATTTATTATTGCAGGGCATGCCGTCCTGTCTTACGCCTTCTCTATATAGAAAAACAGAACTATTTTCTAGCAAATATCAACTTCCAGTATACACCAATACAGAACTACACGAGAGTGTTACCCATTTACTATATTCGAGATTTAATATCTCCCAGATATGATCTGGGTTAAATGAGAGTTTTGACCATGAGTGAAAGCTTTAACAAAATAACAAAAATGTATTGGTATATAGTAAAGTAGGCCTAGACTAATGCACACAATCTATCTAATTGTACAGGGAAGGGGGTAAAAATCATGGATTACATAGAGGAATACCGAGTATATTCCTTACAAAATTAATCTACAAACAGTAGGACATAAAAGACTTAAGACCAACATATTTAAATACAAGTACAATGGAGATTTACCATTCCCATAGAGGTTCCATTCACATCGTGGCTGCTCTGCCATAGTGTGTGTGTGTGTGTGTGTGTTTCCCTCCCATCTAGTCTGTGTATAACATTACAGGCTGATGCCTCATTGGTTGGCATGGTGTGGCTCTGATTGATGGGCTTCCCTATTCCTGGTTAATGCAAATCCTTGTCCCAGACTATTTTGAGCAGGAATCTTAACCTTGAAAGTAGTTTACATTTTCAGGGAAATTAAGTATACATGACGGACTGGCCATAACCCCTCACTGCATATTCAAACATGGGATGCTTTGAAGTGAGTATGTGTAGAACAATGAGGTTTGGGTCCCATTGTTTGTATTCACTTAGGCACCGAATTGTCTGTCTAATGCAGCGTACACACGGTCGGAATTTCCGATGGGAGCTTTTCATCGGATTTTCCAACTGTGTGTATGCCCAACGGTCTTTTTCTGTCGGAATTTCCGACGGACTTTGAATTGAGAACCTGTTCTCAATTTTTCCGACGGAAAACCTTTCTATCGGATTTTCCGATCGTGTGTATGCAATTCCGACACGCAAAATTCAGACGCATGCTCGGAAACAATTTGAAGCATGCTCGGAAGCATTAAACTTCCCTTTTATAGTGCTGTCGAACGTGTTTTATGCCGCTGTGTTATTGACCGTCGGAATTTGGTGTGATCGTGTGTAGGCAACACAGCTTGAGCGGAATTCCGTCGGATAACCGTCAGAGTTTTTTCCGACGAGAATTCCGACCGTGTGTACGCGGCATAACAGACACTTCTGTGAAGCTATGTTGCACGCCCTCCATAGATACAAGCTAAATTAAATATATTCATAATTACAATGTTTTACAGCTATTAATGAAGATTTCACATAAACTCATAAGGCAACAAGTAGAAGCTATCAAATCTTTCTAATTGTGGTAGCATTTGGTGGAGTAATTAAAGCGGTAGTACACTTTCACACACACAACAAAAAATGCTCCTGCAAGCTAATGTCATAATGTGCTAGTATGCATTGCATACTAGCATATTATGAAAGACTCACCGCTGACAAGGCTTCCATCTTCACTTAGTCTTTCTTCTAGGTTAGCAGGCTGTGACCACGCTGCAATAATGTCACTCCCACCCATGCGTGCAGGAATCATGGCTGCTGCACGAATCTCTGAAGGGACACCATACTAATACTTGTATAGCTCCATCAATTTATGCTGCACTTTACATATTATTGTACATTCAGTCCCTGCCCTCAAGGATCTTACAATCTAAGCTTCCTAACTCAAGTTCATACATATACCTATTAGGGTCAATTTAGACAGGAGCCAATTAACCTACCAGCATGTCTTTGGAGTGTGGGAGGAAACCGGAGTACCCGGCGGAAACCCATGCAGGCACAGGGATAAAATACAAACTTCAGGCAGTGCCATGGTTGGGACTTGAACAGGCAACCCTAGTGCTGCTAGGCGGAAGTGCTAACCACTTAACCACTGTGCTGCTAGACGTGCATAATTTTAGTGGTTTATAGCTTAAATTTTCCCTCTTGGGGCCTCCACAGCCATCTCCTCATATCAGGTAATATACAGGTATTTTGTATGCCTGCTGAAAAGTTCATTTGCTTTTCTGTAGCATAAAGCAACAGCTGACTATCAGTAATTTAGAGAGTAAATGTGCAGAGAAATTCCAGCATGTTGGAAATGTATGTGTCATCATAAGATCATAGTAAACACTACTAGTTCCTTGCTGTCTCCGATTAAAAAAGTGTGTGTGCATTTATATAATACAGTACATGTTTGTAAGCTAAGTGTAGTATGTTTGCCCTTGTGCTTGTGCGTTTCCCCCTCCTCTCACTAATCTTTGCTGGGGTAATAAATAATACGCTCCTTTTTACTAGCAATGCTATCTCGACCTTTTCCAGTAGTAAATTCAGAACAATTACACTGAGTGATTGAAGATATGGGTAGGACCACAAGTGACACAGCAAGATGAGCCGTAAAGTCATGGATATACCCCTTTGATATAATTCCTTAGGTGTTATTTCCTCACAAGCACTTTTACAATGTAAATGGTTTTGGTGGTCTAAATCTTGATAAGCAGATGACACTGTTTGAGTGCAGTGCCATCTATCTGTCTTGGTGTGTTCAATGAAACATGCCTCTCCTTCTTTATCCACCTCTTGCAGCTTGCCCAGTCTAGATGTCACTGCTTCACTGTGATGTTTGACACTCATCTGCGGCAGGCCAGTCTACAGCAGGCAGAAAGAAAGAAAAGTGGAATTCATTAATGTGACACAATAGTAGATAATGATTTTACCAAGGTCACAGGTAAATATCAGTCCAGCACGGCCTGGTTTCTCAACACACTCTGTCTTTTTAGCTTATCTTGTACTTCAGCAAGTGAATTTATGTCTTTGTGTAGTGCACTCAGACACCAGTCTGTTCCAGCTGCCTCTGACATCACACGAGATACCATGTTCCCTGGGCAGAGTACAGAATGTATAGATCGGATAATGTATATATAACAGGAAAGAACAGAACGGTAATAAGGACACAGCCTTTTCCTCTTCACACATCCATATTTTATCAAAGTTGGCACAGATCAAAAATGACAAAACTCAATCAACAACATGAATTTTTGTTTCCATTGAGGAAAGTTTCAGTCCATGTGATCTTTATAATGCCATCTTCTAATAAATGTCCTATTGACAAAAATATTGCTGGATACTGGGTGAACAAACTTGCCTTCATTTCTTCAGTTGTCCTGTTATGTTCCACTTTTTCAGGAAGGACTCCATTAGGTAATTTAGCATAGCCATACAGAGGTTTTTGATTAACATGTCTGGTACTCTTTGTTTATAGGACCCAATCATGTTCTGTCAGAGACTCTCCTTCTATAACATATATGAAGCCCAATGTGATGTACACACTATCTACCTTGAGCAGCAGATTTAAGTTGCTGAGAATAGCATACTGACATTTAGTCCCTTAACACTTTCTGGACACGGTACATGAAAAAACTCTGACCGGGTAACTCTCAAATAACAGAATCTTTCCTTGTACACCACAGCCTCTATCCTGAATACTTTTAAGATATTTACTGTAGCTAATACCATATTGGATTGTGATATTTTTGTCTCCCCTTGTTTCCTTATTTCTGCTTTGTATGGAGCCTACAAAATTTACAAATTGATGGGCACTGATAGGTGACACTGGTATGCAGCACTGATTGGCACTCATAGGCGGCAATGATGGGCACTTATGGGTGGCACTGATGGGTACTTATGGGTGGCACAGATAGGTGGCATGGATGGGCACTGATAGGTGGCACTGATGGATGGCACTGATGGGTGGCATCGCTGGGCATCACTGATTTTTATTGGCACATGATGGTGCCAGTCAGTGCCCATTTGTAGGCACTGACTGGCACAGATTGGGCATTATTTGCACATGTGGATGGCCAGGGGGTACATACCTGGCCATCCACATGTTGCCCACTTCCCTGGTGGTCCTAGTGGAGTCCCTGGTGGTCCAGTTTGGGCATCTGAGGGGGGGCCTCGCTGATAAACAATCAGCGCAGACCCCCCCTGTCTACTCGCGTCTGTCAGACGCGAGTGAGGAAAAGCCGATCACCGGATTTTCCTGTTGACATCGTGGTCAGCTGTGATTGGACACGGCTGATCACATGGTAAAGAGCCTCTGCTGGAGGCTCTTTACCAAGATCAGTGTAGCGGTGTGTCAGACTGACACACCGATCGTGGCGATGCGCGCCCCAATGGGCACACGGCGGCATGTTATCCTGAAGGACGTCATATGACGCCCAGTCAGTATAACGAAACCACCTTCCGGCCGTCATTCTGCTATAGGCCGGGCAGGAAGTGGTTAAAAATCGCTGCTTCTACAGGAGTTTTGTTTTGCCTGTAGAAGCAGCTCAATGTTATCCTTGGTGACCATGCACATTAGGATGATTAGAGGCATATTTTGAGCTCAGCACTTAGAGGCAGGAAAAAAAAAAAACTTCTGGTTTGTGTTTTTGATTGAAGCTTTCTGACAGAAAAAAGGCTAAACTCTCCTAAACTGTGTACAAAAACGCTCTATATAATACGCTCATTCCTGATAGACAAGTTGGCAGCCAAAACTGTAAAATTTCAGTGTATTTCAAAACTCATGAAATAATAACAGCACAGCCAGAATACTGACATATTTACCTCCCTCAATTAAGTTGTAGTGTTTTTAGGCCAAACGTTGTTACCCTAGGAGTACCGGGAACATAATCGGCCCAATTCCCCTCCTAGGCGATACCTATCATATTTATATCTATTTTGAAGCTTATTTCATGCTGTATGATAATATGCATATTATCAGGCTATAATCTGTAGGCATTCAGAAGTATTAATACTTCTAGAAAACTGGACCTGGTAT
The DNA here is from genome assembly GCA_028564925.1 of Lithobates sylvaticus. Lineage (NCBI taxonomy): Eukaryota > Metazoa > Chordata > Amphibia > Anura > Ranidae > Lithobates > Lithobates sylvaticus. The sequence goes on along the minus strand of CM053030.1, from coordinate 200,361,428 downwards.
TTGGTCATAAACACAGTGACATCCCAGGGCCACGCCTCAGCTGTGTAATTGGTCAGATGGTCCCTGTCAACACCCCCTTGATACCAAATTAAAGTGGACTGCAAACACCTTTGGACAGCTCTCGTGTACCATCAAACAAAGGAAGATCTGTCAAGTTATGAGAGCCAATATATCACTTTGCTCATTGACTGAAGTCTGCTGAAACCAGGACTTGCAAATATTTTTAATTTTCAACTATTTTTTTTGTTTTTTTTTTATATATTTTTCTGTTGCATTATTGTTTCTTTGTAATACTCTTATTTACTAAATAATTTAAAAAAAATATGTTATACCACTTTGACATTTTCCTGATTAAACCATATTTTAAAATTGTTAAAACGGTCTCTAACGTGCTAATGCAAACTCAAATAATCCCTTTCTCTTCAAGAGTGCTACTCTAATGCCGCGTACAGACAATCGGAATTTCCGACAACAAATATTCGATGTGAGCTTGTTGTCGGAAATTCCGACCATGTGTATGCTCCATCAGACATTTGCTGTGGGCATTTCCGACAACTGTTTGAGAGCTGGTTCTCAAATTTTCTGACAAAAAAACTTGTCGGAAATTCAGAGCGTGTGTACACAATTTTGACGCACAAAATTCCACACATGCTCAGAATCAAGCAGAAGAGCCGCACTGGCTATTGAACTTCATTTTTCTCGACTCGTCGTATGTGTTGTACGTCACCGCATTCTTGACGTTCGTAATTTCCGAAAACATTTGTGTGACCGTGTGTATGCAAGACAAGTTTGAGCCAACATCCGTCGGAAAGAAAATCCACAATTTGGTTGTCGGAATGTCCGATCGCTTGTACGCAGCACAAATCTCTGAATATACTTGTTTGTGGTGACAGTGTATGTTAGACATTTTATTTTAAAATCATAATTGTTGTAAATGAATAAACTAACGTGCTTATAGTTCCAGTGAATTGGTGTCGGAATGTTCTAAACTATATACAGTGGTTTTTTTTTCAAAAAATTTACGGTGGATCCAACAACACCGTAGTAATTCCACACTGTCAGTGTCCTCTTCACCAGCATGCAAGCACACAGCTCACTCATTAGAAGTTTTTGACTCCCTATTACAGGCAGTCAAAAATAGTATTGGGTATCTGATGATTCCACTTCCAATAAGATGTTGTTCTAATTGTCAAAGGAACATCTCAGGACAGGCCATCAGTAGCAGCGATCTTGCACCTATAAATTCTTATACCAGACCATGCTCAAAGGGGAGGTAAGAGAGAAGCCTCTCATAGTGCAGTAAATCCAGGTTTATTTAAAATAAAGTTAAAAACACACCTACAATGAGTAGATTGAATCACAGGATTCAAAACAAACCAGGAACACTGGATTGTGCGCCACCTGCAATCCAAGATGGCAGATGACAGAATCAAAACAACTTATTAGCATTTTTTACAATGGGGTTGATTTACTAATACTGGAGAGTGCAAAATCTGGGGCAGCTCTGCTTAGTGACCAGTCGGCTTCCAGGGTTTTTTTTTTTTTTGCCAAAGCTTAATTAAACATGTTTAAGTTAGAAGCTGATTGGCTACCATGCAGAGCTGCACCAGATTTTGTACTCACCAGTTTTAGTAAATAAGCACTAGTGTGTATTCTCCAGCTCCTCCCCTCTATACCACCATTGTCAATGAAGTAAGAAACGTGACTATGTAATCTAAAGCTGAACTCTAGGAAGAAATAAGGCATAAATTAATGCAGCTCTTTAATAATTCATACACAATTAAATGTATGTTCTAATTGTAAGTAGTGTAAGTACATGACTTTGATCTGGTATCAGTCTTTCAGTTCTGGAACAGCTGGACAGCAGTGTGAGTGGAAAAAGCAGCACAAATAGCTGTTCTTGCTGACAAGAAGCATGGTGATTGAAGGAGAAAGCAGAGCATCCGTTCAGTCCTAGGGTAGAGCAGGTCTAGGTCAACCTGGTTTTAGAGAACATGGGTTGAATGATGCTAGCTATCAGGCTGAGCACAGCTAGTAGCAGAACAAATGTACTGTGGGGGGGGGGGGGGTTATTTTGTGTTAGAGTGCCGCTTTAAGTCAGGCTTTTTACCCTAGTTTTAGAGGGTTGCAATTTAACTTTGCTGTTGCTCAAACATGCTTGAAAGCCAGAACAAGTTGTGTTTTACACTGGTACAATTTGTGGTGCGTAGCTTGGGTGGTGAAGATATAAATATTGAAGAAATTGTTTCATTTATATTCATAACAAGTACATTAAAAATCCTTCTGCAGTTAACTTGGGGCATCTGTGTTTTTGTGCCTAGTATATGGGGCCTTTTGTTTGCGTTCATATAAAATTGAGGATTTCTCGTTCAATTACATCCTTAAAGAGTCTACGTGAAAGTGGTCATTAATGGTTTAAAGCTTTAGTCTAGATTTATGTCTCACAAGTATACTCTCTAATACAAGAGACTTTCTCTTTGCATAAATTAATTTCAAATCACAGACTTTTATGAGTGCTCTTCAGAGACTGAATAGGATCCTGATTAATTTTTGTTCTACAATTGCAAGACTTTATAGAGAGCTAAATTTAGATTACAGTCATGAATATTGTCATGTTAACTTGTGGTTATATGTATGTGCTGTTCCTTTTGAATGGATACACTGAGAACAAAATAATAAGTTTCAACTGGTTGATTTATAGTATTATTACCAATCTCTCCAATGTTCTATCCTGCACTAAAGTGGATTTATTCACAAAGTAAAATGGAATTCATTTGGGCAACTTTTCTTAACATGAATAACATTAGCGTTTGAGAAAAATATTGGTTTCATACTTTTCATTGGTTAGTATTCATACTAAAGTTGGGCAGAGAGATTGAAATTTGCCAGGTTCAGCAGGGGCAGGCCAAATTTAGATTTGTGTGACCCTTCCTGTTAGACAGAAGTCGATCATTAGATTGTATGTGGAAAGTTATTATTGTGCAGGTTACATAGTTACATAGTAGGTGAGGTTGAAAAAAGACACAAGTCCATCAAGTCCAACCTATGTGTGTGATTTATATGTCAGTATTACATTGTATATCCCTGTATGTTGTCGTCGGTCAGATGCTTATCTAATAGTTTCTTGAAACTATTGATGCTCCCCGCTTAGACCACTGCCTGTGGAAGGGATTTCTACATCCTTGCCACTCTTACAGTAAAAAAATCCTTTAAAGAACCAGGTGAAAAAAAAGTGACCAAAAAGCTACTGGCAATAACACAACAGAACAAATTGTGTAAAAAATATATAAAACATAAATTGCTGCGCTGTGAATAATGAAGTGCAAACACTATCAAACAACCGTTCAAAAAATGCTTCCAAAATGGGGTTAAGTGGTAAATGCAAAAGACTTTGAAAATGTGTCCAAAAGATAATAAAACAATCCATCCACCCGAGTGCAACTAAACCACAAGTGAATAAGATGTACGCTTACCAAATCCCTAGACTCCACATTATAGGAGTCTAGATGAGCATGGGTTTACAAATCATGGCAGATCCATCCACTTGAAGGAGGTGAAGATAGTGTCATGGCAGACCGTGCTGGTTCCTAATCACTCTCATGGATGTCCCATAAAAAAAAGAAGAGTATCCACATAGTGTAAAACTGCATGATGGTTTATCAGAAATAAGTGTTGCTAACAACTTGCACAGATCCACTAAGATACAGCATATAGATAAAGATTCCCAGGCTGGGATCAGCTGGTCAGAAATCAAGCTTGTGTGGTGTTGATGGGCATAGACTCTGCCCTACATGTTTAGTCAGATATGACATCATTGGGGGCATGGAGCCTATGTCAGAACCCACGCCTACATACATAGTACATAGTCAATCACTAGATGGAATGGACATGCTGGAGAACTTTTGTCAATCAGAGGCTGCAGTCAATTAATATCAGCCAAGTGGTTGCAACCGCTGAGCGGGGGAAAAAAAACTGTCTATGCCTAGTTATAGTTTATTTACTTTGTTATATATAATTTATATAAATTTGATGTATAACTAAAGTTTTTATTTTATTTTTATTTTTTTGCCTTTGAATAGAGAGGAGTGGGATTAGAACACCTTTCAGTTTTTATTGCTATCTGTGCCCTCAGGGAGTTTCACCCTCTCTGTTTGTCCTGTTTACCATTACCATTATCCTTGAAAGTGAAAAGAAAATCCTGGATTGTGGGTTGTCTCCAGAAATGTAATAGAGAGGAAATCTTCCAATGGGGACATTACTTCTGGTAATCTGGGGGTCCCCAAGGAATTTCTTTTAATTTGCAGGGATTTCCTCTCACTTCCTGTTTGGTTATTGGACTGGAAGTGAAGGGAAATCTCTGAAATGGTACACAGATAGTGAAAATAAATCTGACAGGTCTGTAACCCTCCCTTACTCTATCCAAAATGAAAAAAAAAAAAAAGTTTCAACTATAGTTCTACTTTAAAGGGGTTGTAACGCTTTACTTTTTTTTTTTTTTCAAATAACAAACATGTCATACTTACCTCCACTGTGCAGCTCTTTTTGCACACAGTAGCCCCGATCCACGTCTTCTGGGGTCCCTCAGCGGCTGTCTGGCTCCTCCCCGCGTCAGCTAACCCCCTCTGGGAAGCTCTCTCCCAAGGGGGTTAGCTTGTGGCGCACTCCCGAGTCCTGTATCTGGCGTCCATAAGCCGCCAACTACAGGACTCGGCCCCGGCCTTCATGTCTTTGGAGTTGATCGACAGCAGCGCAAGCCAATGGCTGCGCTGCTATCAATCTATTTAATGAAGACCAGGCCGACATCAATCACGTTCTCGACGCGGGACTTTTGAGGTCTCAGGTAAGTAAACGGGGGGCTGGGAGGCCTGCAATCGCCAAATGTTTTTTCACCTTAATGCATAGGAGGCATTAAGGTGAAAAAACATGAACCATTACAACCCCTATAAGCACCTGTACCAGAGGAAAGTGATGTGAGGGTCAATGTGTAAAGTGTGTGTAATCACAAGATTGGTGTGAGTAGGCTTCTGATGTCCCATCATACAGCAGACACAACAAACAGTTTAGATGAATAGCTTGCATGCATTGTCCTGGCTCAGAGCTGTGTCAAGAGCTTTTTGCTGTGGTATTGCCAGAAAATGACAAAGCTATTGTTGACATAAAATGCACCAAATCTGCTAACTTTCCACTGCTAATTGATTGCCAATAAGAACAGGAATTTAGAAAGAAAAATCTGTACACCGGATAAATAAGCCTCTTACGGGATCCTGTGAACCATCATATAGTATGGTCAAATGGTTGTTGTAAGGAATAGACAGCAGATGGATCAACCTTGACTGGATACATACCTGGCGTTTGGAGTCTTTGTATTCAAAGGGATTTAACATGCTTGTTTGACCATTCTATATGATGGTCCACAGGATCCAGTAAGAGGCTTTATTTATCTGGTGTCACCCGGTGTTGGAAGCACTGAATATTGGGAACATGGGGACACTCATGAAATAATTGGATTGCAAATTGATTGTTATTTTTGATCTTTGTTTTTCAACACATCTCTGTTTATGACCTTAGTGATGGGCTTTAATGGACTGATTAAATATATTTTTTTCACAAATTAGTTTGGTGTCACTTTATAATTTGTTATGTCACAAAATAAGTTTTGGTGTCCTCATAATAACCTATGATATTTTTGTTTAAACTAACATTGATTCAGAGTTTATCACCTGTCTATTGATTTAGCGCTGCTCCCATATATTATATTTTGGCTGCTGGTGTCACAAATTGCTTAAGTGGCTGATCATTTATAACATATATGCTCCAGCGTGGGTTTTCTATATAATTCTTTAATAAATAATATGGCAACTGCTGTGGCTGACTTAGTTTTGAAGGTGCACATTATTGGACTGTGCATTTACATTTAAAGTGGTTGTAAACCCTTTTGGCTTACTTTAATCGAGACATCGACCCTCAGTGCTTTTGCATGAGTGCTGTGAGTAATGGTAAACTCTTTTGAGGCGTTACCTTATGCCCATTTCCACTCCAGACTGCTGCAACTCAGTACCCTGTCTGCATGGGACAAGTGGACTCAGTCTCTAGACCACCCATTCATTTGTCTTTCTCTGCCTGACTTACCTGATTGCTGTTCAGGCATTGAAGATTGTTTCTTCCAAAAACTTGGGAGATTATCTTGATGAATTCGTCTTTTGAACTGGGGGGTACGTATATGTGATCTGACTTTTCTGAGTAAGGAGCTTGTGTGTGTGCGCACGCCGCCCCACACCACCTCTACCCTAACTACAACCCACATCTATTTCTCTACACCTCACCCCTTCAGTCTCCTCACATATCACTAATTTACATATCAGTTTGGATGTCACACCACTTCCTTAAACTTAATCTATTCAAAACCGAACTTATAATTTTTCCTCCCCCATGTGCCCCCTTCCTCTGATTTCTCTGTCAAATTTGATGGCACAACTATAAGCCAATCCCCACATGCCAAGGTCCTAGGTGTAGTCCTGGACTCCTGAACTCTCCTTTAAGCTCCACGTCAAATCACTGTCCAAATCTTGCTGCCTCAACCTCTGCAACATCTCTAAAATATGCCCCTTTCTATCCAATGACACAACAAAGCTCTTAATTTACTATCTCCCCTTCAGTCCACCATGAATGCTGCTGCCAGACTCAGCCACCTTACCAATCCCTCCACTGGCTTCCACTCACCCAACTAATTCAATTCAAAATACTAACGACTACTTACAAAGCTATCCACAACTCTGCCCCCAGCTACATCACTTACCTAGTCTCAATACCAACCTAATTGTTCTCTTTGTTCTTCTCAAGACCTCCTGATCTCTAGCTCCCTCATTGTCTCCTCCCATGCTCACCTCCAGGTCTTTTCCAGAGCCTCTCCAATCCTATGGAACTCATTACCCCAATCTGTCTGACTATCTCCGATCCTAGACGATTAGACGATCCTTGAAACCCCTTCTCTTCAGAGAAGTCTATCCTACCCACACCTAACAACTGTATTTTCATTTTCTCCATTTGATCATCCCCACAGTTATTACCTTTTGTTCCACTTGACCCTCCCTTCTAGATTGAAAGCTTTAACAAGCAGGGCCTTCTGATTCCTCCTGTCTTGAATTGTAGTGTAACTGTACTGTCTGCCCCATGTTGCTATATAAATCCTGTGTAATAATAATCTGTGCTTTGATTCGGTACAGCACAAGTAGGTCAGCAGGTCCTGGCCATAAATCATTGGCTGATCGGTTTAGCGAATCACAGTACAGAACCCTGTGTTTACAACAGAGGGCTCTGTACATGGAGCAGCAATGTGGCTGTTTTTATTTATTTCTCCATGCAAAGCAGGGGGCAAAAACAACTAAAAGCAGCACATATTACACATTGTTAGGCACACAGTTACCTTTTGCTTGCCCCTAGATGGTTAATCCCTTACCAGCTGGTGTCATTAGTATGGTTACAGTGCATAGCACTTACCACTGTATTGGTGTCACTGGTGATGTCAGTTTTAAATTGCCTGCTGCCCTATCACAGTCCCACTTTAAGTCGCTGACCTCTTCCACCCCCCCCCCCCCCCTTACAAGTATACAATAAATAAAAATTCTGGTGTGTGTGTGTGTGTGTGTATGTGTATATATATATATATATATATATATACCATTATTTGTAGATGTCATAACTTTCTCACAAAACAATCAATATTCACTTATTATTTTGTTTTGTTTTTTAACCAAAGAAATGTAGCAGAATACATTTCGGCATACATATTTGAAGAAATTTTTTAATTTTCTTATTGGATGTGTTTATAGTACAAAGTAAAAACAATTGTGTGTTGTATTTTTTCTGTTTATTTTATTTATTTTTTTATAAATTTCTGTCTTTTTTTTTGTTCATATGATAAAAACCCAGTGGTGATCAAATACCACCAAAACAAATCTCTATGAAAAAAAATATATATACATTTCATTTGGGTGCAGTGTCGAATCGCAAAAAATTGCCTGGTAATGAGGTAGTAAAACCTTCCGGAGCTTAAGTGGATATATTGGAGATATAAAGAAGACACTTGGAAGCCTTTTGTATAACCCCTAACTCTGGGATAAAATTAATATTACATGTCTATTCACTAAAGTCCTGCTTTTTTACCATGTTTTTGACCTGGTTACAAGAAAACCGGTGCTACTACTGAGGGAGGATTTCTTTATTCCACCAATACCAAAGTGTCATATGTTTAAGATTTATTGAAATCCAAATATATAATCTGTGTTGAAAAGTGGGTGGGTCGGCGGGCAGTGTCCACTGGTTGAGGTTTCTAAGAGCTGGAACAGTAAGCCCAAGTAAAAGTACCTGAGCAAGCAAAGAGTGCACAGTGTAGTTATTTAAACTGACAGAATTGGGGCATGGGGGCAAGGCTAATCTTATCCTTCTCAACTGAGCATGTTAAGTGGACTTCTTTCAGTAAAGTCTGGTGACAGAATTGATGTTCCAAGCACCAACATCAAGATACATTCAGGTTCCTCTTATGTCGCGTACATACGATCAAATTTTACATCAGAAAAATCTTGGATGTTTTTTCAGACGGAATTCTGCTCAAACTTGGCTTGCATACACACGGTCACACAAAAGTTTGCTGAACTTTCGACCGTCAAGAACACGGTGACATACAACACTACGACTTCTTTTGGAATATGTTTTTACACAAGGGTATTCCTGTGGTTTCTCACATTTTTTTCATATGCATTCTTTGTAACTGTAGTAAATACTTAAAAAAAAAATGGCCCCACACACCCCAGCATTCTCTGGAAAGAAAATAATCAAGGACACCATCTTGTCTGCTGAGGAGAAGTTATTCACCATGAGGCAGGAGAAGAGACTGGACCCAGGGGAGAGATGTTGCCTCCCGGGTCAGTCCACCACATTTGTTCCAGGCATCCATGGCCGGTCAGGGACATCCATCCTGAGAGGGGGATCCCAGGTGCATATCCAGGCGCACCTGCACAGACGGCGTGAAGCGTTTCAGTGTGAGGTGACCAGTCAGGTTACCAGAAGTGTCTGCCTGTTCCAGGATGTTCGTTTGGGCCTTGACCGCAGGATTGGTGGGAGAACACTTGCCCATTTGCAGGAAATAAGGACACTGCACACAGAGTCTCATTGACGCCCTCTAGCAGTCAGTGTCCACCTTGTTATCTGGATACTGGCAGCGTACCACAGTTAGTTTGATAAGCAGGAATTTAAGTGCACCAAATATAGTGGCTAGCCGAAGATATAAGGCCTCATTCTTCTTCCAAGGGACTGAAGTTACTGGTGCCATACAGGCACGCAAAAACATACTCTGGGCTCTGTATATGTAGTCTATGTGCAGGGTAGTCTGACTAGGGAGTTAAAGTGATTGTAAAGTCTTGTTTTTTTTGTTTTTAAATCACAAACATGTTTTACTTGCCTCCTCTGTGCATTTGGTTTTGCACAGAGCAGCCTCCTCTTCTCGGGTCCCTCTTTGCTGCTCCTAGCCTCTCCCTCCGGCCCCCACAGTCAGCAGCTCCTTATGGGGGCACTGGAGCCGAGTCACAGCTCCGTGTGTCCATTTAGACATGGAGCCCCGGCTGCCCCCTCTCTCCACTGATTGGCTGCCTGACTTTGACAGCCGTAGGAGCCAATGGCGCTGCTGCTGTGTCAGCCCATCAGGAGGAGTGTCACGGATGGCTTAGACATTCATGGGCATCACTGGAGAGAGATGGGGCTCAAGTAAGTACTTAGTGGGTGCTGGGATGGCTGCTACACACAAGTTTTTTTTTTTTTATCTTAATGCATACAATGCATTAAGATAAAAAACCTTCTGCCTTTACAACTCCTTTAAGCCACTGAACACTGGCTTAGGTACAGTGTTTATAAGTGGGCCTGTGGTGTCGGGACTCTTCTTGTCCTCTCCTCCTGCCTGGACTCATAGAGCCAATCTCAGAAGCTGATTCGGTATAGTCGCCATATTTTGATTTGTTTCTAATAAAGTGTTTACATCTGCTCTTGTGTTTATTCAGAGTTGTGGAATCCCCTGAAAGCAGCCTATATAATATATTGAGTTATACTGTATTGCTCTTGTTTTTGCTCTTCAACTAATTCATTCAAAAATATACTTTTACTGTCTGTTACTTTTCCATAGAAACCTTATAGTAAAGACATTTCTGTGTTTTATTTTATCGTATGTGTTTCTCATTGGTCCTTCCACAGGTGTGCCAGAGGGGTTGTGACTGTTCTTGGGGTTGGGAGGCTGAGTACGGAACCAAACATACTCAAGCGGCTCCTTCGGGGGTAGTGCTACATTTTATTACATTCACCAGCCTGTGATTCCGGAGACGCATAACAAATTGGCTTTAAAGTGATTGTAAACCCTCACATATACCCAGGGATACTTGTCTCAGGTAATACACAGAGATTAAATAAATCCTCCTTAATAAGTTGTACCTATTTATCTGTAGCCATCTCTTCTGTACATCATTCTCAAAACACAGAGATCAAAGTATTTGTTCTCACTTCTCAGCTCTGAAGGGTGGAAGAATCTGATGTCTTACAGTGTAGATCTCAGTGAGGGGAACAATATGTTTTGATTGGAGGGAAGGAACACACCCCCTTCAAACAGTACACAGAGAACATGCAGAGCTGAGCATATGAATCACAGGCTGTTTTGTTTTATCTCTTGGTGTAGGGAAGCCTAATGCAGGTTAACAAAGGAATGAGGCAGAAGAGAGAAATCACACTCAGTCCTTTCGATGCAGAAAAATAAACAGTATAAAAAGATGTGCTGTGTTCATTTTTTGTGTCCGAGGTTTACAACTTTAGGCATGATTGTCGGTAAGGCAAAGTGTAGACCATTGCAAAGAATCAGATTTTCTTTTAATTCTCAAACCTGCAGTAAAACATTGACAATTGGAATCTGATCAAATGAGGTACAATTTTGGACTCCTGATTTAAAATTTATTTTGCTTTGACGAATTAGAGCTGTGTGGTCCTAGAAATAAAAGTATTTGATTGGGATCCACCTTTTTAAAATATTTTTGTTGATTTCTCAATGTACAAGTCTCTTTGTCAGTAGAATGTCCATTCTTTCCTAGTGGTGGCTAATTTTCGGCTAAAGAATGACTTATGACACTTGGGCCCCTTATGGCATCCATTGGGGCTGATAGCTAAGTGGGCATTGTGTGAGAGGGCACAATCAACCCTGTTTCAGTGTTTGAGTATTAGTGGGTCACAGGGATCCTGTGATTTAGTGCATGGTGGGAAGATATGTCCCTACACAATATCCTCACTGAGACCTCTCTTTGCGGCTACCCACATTGTGGTTTCTTAGCAGCTGCACTTACATTTCCAGTATGATGTTTACATGGTTCTTAAGGCTTGCAAAGTTTCTAGCAACAGGCAGTATTGTAGTAATTGTCCCTTTTTTCCTTTTTTTTTCCCCCATAACTCATAATACTAGCAAAAAAGACCAGAAATACACCATGAGCTCGGGTAATCAATGAACTGTTCATGCATCTGAGCTCTTATTTATTAATTTTTTCTTATATACATAATTGATTCCTAGATCACACCATTCACTGACCTATTTCAATACTAGATCACCAATTCCATGTTTACTATAACAAAGGTCTATGGAATATAATGGAGAAGTTAAAGCCATAATGGTATATTAGCTAGAGCACACTGCAATGGTCCATATGCATGCATACTGTTTGCAGGTCACACAGGGAGATTTACTAAAACTGGTGCAGCTGTGCATAGTAACCAATCAGCTTCTAACATCAGCTTGTTCAATTGAGCTTTGACAGTAAAACTTAGAGGGCCAGTTCCCACCAGATTCAGTTCCGTGCGCCTTTTTTCTGCATTAAAAATGCATGCACGGTATTTCCCATGTATTGCAATGGCTCTAGTTCACACCAATTAGTTCCAGTCAGTTTCTTCACCGGAAACTGACTGGAACTGACTGCACTGGTGTGAACTAGAGCCATTGGAATACATAGAAAACACCATGCATGCATTATTAGGGCCAGTTCACACCACAAAAATGCATTCATACTTTCCGGATCAGGTTTTGCTTAGTTCACACCACACACAGTTCCAGTGCGTTTTTGATACAATTTGCTAGGTTCCAGTACAGTTCTGTGCAGAAAAAATGCAGCACGCTCTACTTTTTTTTTTCTGCACCGGAAACTGACTGCATCGGTGTAAACTAGAGCCATTGGAATACATGGAAAACACTGCATGCATTTTTAGTGTAGCAAAAAAGCGCACGGAAACGTATCTGGTGTGAACAAGCACTTGGTGCAAAACAAAAATTGCACGAAACTGCATCTGGTGTGAACTGGCACAGAAGCTGATTGGTCACTATGCACAGCTGCACCAGACTCAGTGTTTACCAGTTTTAGTAAATCTCCTCCATAGTACTGTACTGAAGGAGATATCAGAGTGCCTTCTCTAATTTGTAAAAATAACAGCTCCTACCTTAACCTGAATAATTATTATTGATGATTTATTTAGAAATGACCGATAGGAGCTATGTCTGTTAAATGAAAACATGCCAACATGATAACCAGTCAGAGCATATCCCATATCTGTTTGGATTGTAAGGGTTTACTGTATATAGCAGAAGGTACTGCATACAGTAAGACACATGTATATACATGTTGCTGGCTGTCATTAAATATATTTATTTTTAGTGTTGGCCATAAATATTGGATAACTGAATTAGACCCTTTTGTTGCTACTGGGTACTTATCAAATGTCACAGGAACGCCAGTGAATGCAAATTAGGTCCTGTGCTAATCCTGTGCTCCTTCTCTCCCGCATGGTCATAATCGAAACGGTTAGAGGCGGATTAAAGGAAAAGTCATGCTTTACAGCCATGGACATTGTTTCTGAATAATAAGATGTTGCTGAGTAGGAGTCATTATAGCTTCCTCTGACAAGTTGACAGACATATCTGTCAGAAAGTGAGAGCCATCTATGATATTAGCCTGGCTGGGAAGAGAAAATGAGGAGGTAGGGAAAAAAAATGACTGCATACTGTTTTCTGCTTCAATTTCAGTCAGCAGACCCTTAGTTTTCTGTTCATTATTGGGAATGTGTTTGGGTTGTTCTACATCAATCGGAATCAGAATAACTATGCTTATATATTTCACTGTAAGGTTTGTTCTGGAATGAAATATAGCGGACACAAAACATGGTTTGTCAATTCCTAATCTCAGCTGACTGCATGCCATCGTTTTCAGTAATGTCCCAGGTCTACCTGTACACTCCATTCTTTATAAATAAATAATGCAGACTTAATTTCCTGCATGTCCATTATAGATCGTTGCTTAGAACGAGCGGGCTAATTACATCGGCCTTTTCAGGAAAAACAATGATCAGATCCTCATTCTTTCATTTAGGATTTAGTTGCCTGACGTAGTGACAAGAGCTGACAGCACTTCCACTACGATTAATTGAATTAATTAAAACTAGGATTTACATTGCTTTGTTAAGTCATGTGTGACACAGGGCCACAAAAGGCGCACTGAGGTTGTGTTAGCCCAGGAGGAGATAGTGGTACCTATTAAACTCTAACGGTTTGTGTGCGCTCGATTACTTTACTGCTCTGTCATAAGGATACGTTTTTTCCCCTTTTCTGCTGCAAAAGAGCAATAATGAGTTCTCATTTTCTCCCAAGGAAATTGTAGGCATGAAGTAAGATTTCACATTTCAGAAATATCTTCATTTCCCTTTTCTCATTTCCAAGATAAGCTCAGTAACACTGTGGCAAGTTCCACTATACACAAATAATGCGATAAGTGCTGAGTTTTAAGCAAGTCCACCTGGTGATAACACTGTGAAAGGCCTTATTCCCTTTGCTTTCTTGTGCCCAGCGGCCAGCTTGACGGATAATTGATACTGTTCTAGGCATCTTATAGGCTGATTCCAGTCCCGCCGTGTTTTTTAATATTTTTCAGCAGGCAACAGAATTTCCACCCCTAGCTTCTCTAATTATGTGAGGATTGTGAGATTAATTTAATGAGTTTAGATGCTTGTCTTGCCGTTGCCAGTGTAATCTCCTTACATGGGACTCAGCATCTGACTTAGGCATTAGAGGGAGAATGATTATTGTGCCATGCTTGGAGAAGTGCTGTTGTTTTTCTCCTGCCTTTTTACCATCGTTTTTCAAAGATTAGGACTCCCTCTGGAATTATTTGCAGAGAGAAGTGGGTGGCACCAAGGGAAATATGACATCCTGGCTACTAACCCGTTTTGGCAGCTATTTTCTGCACAAGACATCCCTTCCTAAAATCTATATTTTAATGTATTTATTTTTCTCTTATCCCTTTTGGTGCTCTATATTCTTTCCTCTCTCTTATTTGCTTGTTTGTGGCTTGTTTAACATGAAGTTGGATGAGCAGTGAAGCAGGAGATTTAATATGATTGGGTCAGCTAATATCTGGGACAGAGCTGTCACAATCCTTTAAACTGACTTTACAGATAAGAGCTGGCCTCTCACTGGGGGGGCATAACTATTTAGGCATTTTTTTCCCTCTATATTTGCTACATCTCTGGATACATGTTCATCCAGGGGATAAAGCTGTGACTGTTCAAAGACTGTACGGCATAATGGCTCCCCAAGCCACAGTAAGGACACTGGAGAAATAGGTTTTGGCTTCTATACCTTCCAGCAGGCTTGCAACCAGTAAATGAGTGTGACAACAACAAGCTTAGAGGTCACCTTAAGACTGCTGTACAGTCTCAAAGTTAAGCAGCTCTAGTACAGAAACCAGCTCTTTAATGTACTGTACACATGATCTGTTTCAACTTTTTTTTTTTTTCTGTTTTATTGTAGAGGAAGCTTGTGTCAGATACATTGTTTCTGTGTACACGTTAAGTAATCTGTCTCAAATATGGGCAATTCAAACTGAGCATATGTGGAAACCTTCAGTGAAAAGCGCTTGTCAAAATTATTAATAGTTCTTAGCAGGTGGTATTATACCCCAGTTAGGCTCAATAGAAGTTTTCCATCTAGCCCTCATGACTGATATTGAAATTGCCTAGAGAATCGTGCCCTAAAATCATAAATGGTGGAATTGTTAGGTGGCCTTATCTTTTTGGTAAGAATTAGAAAGGTTATTGTTGGCTCTCTTTTGGCAGACATTTTCAGTTATCAATACCATTACTTATAGGAGGTCCAAAATTAAAAGACAACAGCTACAAATACCGCAGCTGCTGACTTTTAATATATGGACACTTACCTGTCCAGAGGGAGTCTGCGATGTCGGCACCCCAGCCGATCTCCGGATCGGCTGTCAGGTGCAGCTGCTGCCATTCCTGGTAAGGGAAAACCCAGCAGTGAAGCATTTCGGCTTCACAGACGGTTCTCGCAATGCACGTTCTAATTGGTCCAGCAGCGGAGAAAGGAGGAGGGGGCCGAACTTCCATGAGATGGCGCCGCGGCCCTGTCTTCCTTAAGTAGGGACAGCTATCTGCCCCCCCTCTCCCCCAAAAGGTGCCAAATGTGGCATCGGAGGGGGAGGGGGAGGAGATGGATAAGCGGAGGTTCCACTTTTGAGTGGAACTCCGCTTTAATCTTTACTTCCCTGGTCTATTTCATTCACAAAATTAGCAGTTGCTAGATGGACTATCAAAACAGTGGCGCAAATCAGATTTTCCTGGTGCAATGGTCTATACCAGGGGTAGGTAAACATAGAGGCATGAACTTCTGCAACAAATGGAGGGCCATTGCCTACCCCTGGTCTAATCCAAGTTGTCTGAAATTTTAATCCATTAACAAATTGTTAATACATTATTAAACACCCTTAAGATCTACCAGGACACATGGAAGTCTTGGAGGACCTTTGTACAACACCATCTGCAGCGTGCCTTTCCTCACTCTACATTGAATCCTTCTACACAGGCTATAGTATGGATAGGTGATAATCTATATTCTATCTTTTACAGTTGGGGAACTAGAGGGTAAATAGCCACTTATTTCTTGTTGCCAACCTGAGTTGGGTTTTTGGAGCCATGGTCATGCCTATGGTTTTGAATTTTATATGAAGGGCGCAAAAGGACAATATAGAACCAGTAGCTAAAAAATACACAGTGTAGACTTAATGAATAAAGTGCACAATATTGTGACCATCACAAATGTCCATAATAAACATATGATCAAATTTTCTTGTGTATAATCCAACACCGTGAATAATAAAGTGCCAAAGTGCTTCAAATTCTTGAGAAATGAAATGCACTCACCAGATCACCTCAGCACAAAGTCACCTAAAGCATGTGTTATCTACAGAAAAATCCTCATTTCAATGGTACCGTATATACTCGAGTATAAGCCAAGTTTTTCAGCACATTTTTTTGTGCTGAAAATGCCCACCTCGGCTTATACTCGAGTCAAGCACTTTTTTGCAGCAGAGAATGACCTTTTCCGACCCGACTTCGGGGCCCTGAATCTCGGGGCCACTTAGTGCTAGGAACCCCAAAAGCACTACAAGAGATCCAAAGATGGGGTTCCTAGCACCAAGTGGCCCGGAGATAGGGGGCCCCAAAGTCGGTTGGAAAATGTCATTCTCTGCTGCAGAAAAGTGCTTGACATTTTCCGAACCGACTTTGGGGCCGGTATCTCGGGGCCACTTGGTGCTAGGAACCCCTTCTTTAAATATGTTGTAGTGCTAGTTTCACTGGGTTTGCACACCAAATTGGGGTTCCTAGCACCAAGTGGCCCCAAATTCGGTCAACCGTGTCCATCTTGGGAGAAATTTTGGCTGCAGCTAGGGGGCATCTAGAAACCCTTAACTACCAAGGTTGAAGTTCGGGGGACCTATGGCTGCAAATGGGCACAGTGAGGCTGCAAATAGGCATTGTTGACCCTCTTTTCCACTTACAGTAGCTGCGCATTTCTCACCCTAGGCTTATACTCAAGTCAATACGTTTTCCCAGTTTTCTGTGGTAAAATTAGGTGCCTCGGCTTATACTTGAGTATATACGGTATATCTCCTTCAAATATCTCATTCCAATCAGACATTTATGTGTAGAGGAAGTTGCATCCCAATCCAATATGCAGATAATAACCATAGGTATCTTCACCCTATATATTTTTTCCACCAACTTGCATCAAGTATATCTGTAAAATGACTCCTAAGACTTTCAAACGGCACGACAGATGGTGTTGGATTATACACAAGATTTGATCATATACGTTTATTATAGACGTTTTTGATGGTCACAATATTGTGCACTTTATTCATTAACCACTTGCCGCCCGTCCATTGTCAAATGACGTCGGCAAAGTGGTTGCAAAATCCTGACAGGACGTCATATGAAGTCCTCAGGATTTTGAGCCGCTGCGCGCCCCCGGGGGCGCGCATCGCGGCGATCGTTGTTGCGGGGTGTCAGTCTGACACCCCGCAACTACGATCTTGGTAAAGAGTCTCCGACGGAGACTCTTTACCACGTGATCAGCCGTGTCCAATCACGGCTGATCACAGTGTAAATAGGAAAAGCCGGTAATCGGCTTTTCCTCACTCGCGTCTGTTAGACGCGAGTAGAGGAGAGCCGATCGGCTGCTCCTCTGACAGGGGGGGTCTGTGCTGATCGATTATCAGCGCAGCCCCCCCGAGGATGCCCACACTGGACCACCAGGGACGCCGCCAGACCACCAGGGATGTGCAATAAAAAGGTATGCCACCGGACCACCAGGGATGACACACAGTACCCCCAATGGATGCTAATCAGTGCCCCCAATGGATGCCAATCAGTGCCCACAATGGGCATCACTGATTGGCATGCATTGTTTGGCACTGATTGGCATCCATCAGTAAAAAACAATGCTGCCTATCCGTGCCACCTATCAGTGCCTATCCGCGCCGCCTATCAGTGCCCATCCATGCCGCCTATCGTGCCCATCCATGCCGCCTATCGTGCCCATCCGTGCCGCCTATCGTGCCCATCCGTGCCGCCTATCGTGCCCATCCGTGCCGCCTATCCGTGCCCATCCGTGCCGCCTATCCGTGCCCATCCGTGCCGCCTATCCGTGCCCATCCGTGCCGCCTATCCATGCCAATCTGTGCCAGCTATCAGTGCCAATTTGTGCCACCCATCAGTGCCCATCTGTGTCGCCCATCAGTGCCGCCTATCAGTGCCGCCTATCAGTGCCGCCTATCAGTGCCCATCAATGCCACCTCAGTGCCACTTCATTGGTGCCACCTCATCGGTGCCCATCAGTGCCGCCTTATCAGTGCCCATCAGTGCAGACCTATCAGTGCCCATCAGTGAAGGAGAAAACGTACTTATTTACAAAGTTTTGAAACTGAAACAAAAAAAAAACATTTATTTTTTCAAAATTTTCGGTCTTTTTTTATTCGTTTAGCAAAAAATAAAAACCGCAGAGGTGATCAAATACCACCAAAAGAAAGCTCTATTTGTGGGAAAAAAATGATAAAAATTTAATTTGGGTACAGTGTTGCATGACCGCGCAATTGTCATTCAAAGTGTGAGAGCGCTGAAAGCTCAAAATTGGTCTGGGCAGGAAGGTGTTTAAGTGCCCTGTATTGAAGTGGTTAAGTCTACACTGTGTATTTATCTATTAGCTCCTGGTTCTATATTGTCCTTTTGCGCCCTTCATATATAATTCATTATAAATATATATATATATATATATATGTATATATATACTTTTTATTGAATCCTTTTTTAACTTTTTGTGAATAAACTTTATATGTAATCTATGTGTATAGGTTCTTACTATTTTTTTTCTTACTACACTTCTCCTAACCGCTACCCAGTGTGACTTTAACTAATAAAGTTAGGCTTGCAAATACCTTTGCCTTACCTTTATTTATGAATTTCACATGCATTGAAGGTTTTTTGGAATGCATAGAAATTAAGGTAAAAAAAGCGTAGGAGCCAGGAATAGCTCTAGTTGTAACCCCTATATGGATTAGATCAGGACCCTATTGCTATGTGCATTTTGGTCCCCTGGGGGTTAGGTTGCCAAAAAAATTTTTTTCAAGTTGTGGTGATACTTAGTGCCTTAAAGTATTCATATCCCTTGAAAATTTCTGAAAATTTCCACATTTTGTCAGGTTATAACCAAAACTGTAAATGTATTTTTTTGGGATTTTATGTGATAGACCAACACAAGGTGGCACATAATTGTGAAGTGGAAGAAAAATGATAAATTGTTTTCAAAATGTGTTAAAAATAAATAAAATGGTGTGCATTTGTATTCAGCCCCCTTTACTCTGATACCCCTAACTAAAATCTAGTGGAACCAGTTGCCTTCAGAAGTCACCTAATTAGTAAATGGAGCCCACCTTTGTGTAATTTATTCTCAGTATAAATACAGCTGTTTTGTGAACCCCTTAGAGGTTTGTTAGAGAACCTTAGGGAACAAACGGCATCATGAAGGCCAAGGAACACACCAGATAGGTTAGGGAAAAGTTGTGGAGAAGTTTAAAACAGGGTTAGGTTATAAAAAAAAAAAAAAATATCCCAAGCTTTGAACATCTCAAGTAGCACTGTTCAATCCATCATCCGAAAATGGAAAGAGTATGGCACAACTGTAAACCTACCAAGACATGGCTGGGCAAGGAGAACATTAATCCGAGAAGCAGTCAAACGGCCCCCAAGACTACACTCCTACTGCTGAATGAGGAAGTAAACATTCTAACACAATGTGAGAATTCTAAAGAATATAGCTGAAGACAGCAGATAAACATGTAAAACATATGTAGGGATATTTGTTTCATCCCTGTGTTTCATCTGAGGCTGTTCACTTCACTCGGTATAGGAGAGGCTTTACATCCACTTTAAAGCCAAATGGAGAACTCCAGGCAAAACTAAAACCCCAATATTTGTGCATATGGCACTTAGTGTCACTAAACCCATGTCATAAAACATTTTTCAATAAATGGTGTATTACCTGCTCTTTATACTCATTCAGTCACTATGAGATTCATTTTCTGTATTCTGCAACCTGGTTGATCCTGCTACTCTCTCTATTTCCCCCTTGTGTTTGTGTCCCCAATTCAGCCAGGGATTTTGCAGCTGTAGTGACAGCTCTGCACATGCTCAGTTTTCACTTTATTTCTATAGGGAACATTTCTTCCCTATCAAATCTGAGCAGTTCATGTGACTATAGAGTCACACATGTGGGTGTATACACAGTCGTAAATGACAGACCACTCCCTCCCTCCTCCTCCATGCCTACTAACCTGCTAAACACAAGGGGGGCAGGATAATACTTGAAGATTGATGGAGGCTTCACCACCCTCTTATTCTAAGACAGAGGCTGGAGGGGCATGACACAGCCTATGACTGGCAGAAATCTGCCCACAGCATGTTATTGACATACTCTGTATTCCAAAGGCTGTTTTTTTTTATTTTTTTACTTTTCACATGGGATCAGCAGCAGAGGACTAGAAGCTCCTCCTGCTTATGTTTAACTGCAGACAGGCTGGGAAAGAGCAGGGTCATGTGACAGCTGTATAGTGATCAGACAAAAAGGTACTTAGATAATTTTTGTATTTATTAAAAGAATTCCAGTGCCATCAACCATATACAGACATAGAAGGGACAATGTAAATTAAACAGTGCGTGTTTAGTATGACTTTAATTTAAAAAGCTCCTGTTTGAAAGGTTAAACATCAGTTCCTAACAGTTGAACAGATTTACTATCACAATTGCCGCAATTGTATCCAGTACCAAGTCACTTGACATTGGGGGTTATTTACGCAAGGCCAATCCACTTTGCACTGCAGTGGTGAAATTGCTGTAAATCTGAGGGGTAGAGCTGAAATGAGGGGAAGCTCTGCTGATTTTATCATCCAATCATGTGCAAGCTAAAATTATTTTTTTTTTTTCTTGCATATCCCCCTCAGATCTACAGTGACTTTACTTTCAAGTGCACTTGCAGTGCAAAGTGGATTTGCCTTTAGTAAATAACCCCCATTGTGTCCTAGCTGGCTCCAAAGTCCACACAGGAAATCTAATGGCAGTGAGAAACATTTTCTGCCATTAATGGATATACAAACTAAAAACAAATGCAGGTTAATAGCTGTTCACTTAGACATTTATTGCCAAATGTTATCTGCAGCTTTCTTTTTAAAACATTTTAGGTAAATGGACTGTATGATGTAAATGTTATAGCTGATTATAGTCACCTGGAATTTCAGATTGTGTTCTGGCATTGTATTATGACTTATAACATGTAATAAAATGTGCTTTCTCCTCATTCTGTACACATGTAAAACATTTTATAACCTGGTTCTCTCTTCCAAAAAAAAAAAAAGATGCAAAAAAATGTAGTTTGCTGTTATATGCTCTGCTTTCTCTAGTAGAAGACGCAGTGCTGCAAGCAGTGCAGGTAACGGGAGGACCATGTGAAGCAGATTAAAATGTCATTGGAAGGAGAAGGGGAAAGATGCAATGTTGCTGCCAGAAAGGCCTCTAGTCATGTGAAATGTAATAAATTACAGGCACAGCTCACAAATTAAATAGTTAAACCAAAAATGCAGTTTAGTGTTGTGTGAGGAAGTTATTGGTTTTGTAATCTTTTATGCAGTTTTTGTATACATAGCAATATGTGCAATTCTGTGCTCATCAAATAGTTTTTGATTTACATGTACTGAACCCAGTAAGCATTTGTAACAGTTCTCTGGAGATCCTAATTCTATCAAGTCTTGGGTAGATTTATAATCTTTAGAGATTGTCCATGGCATCTTGTTGTCATGAGTTATAATAGGCCTCTTT
Organism: Lithobates sylvaticus; assembly: GCA_028564925.1. Taxonomy (NCBI): domain Eukaryota; kingdom Metazoa; phylum Chordata; class Amphibia; order Anura; family Ranidae; genus Lithobates; species Lithobates sylvaticus. The sequence continues at coordinate 200,339,648 of CM053030.1, read as the reverse complement.
AGCTTTCTTAGCCTTTTCTGCTTTAGTATTTTATTATCAGTGTGTGACTTGCTTTTTGGTGACAGTTCAAAATCAGATTTTTTTTTGTTTACTGTCCTGCAGGGGGAGACCGGGTTTATTGTATGCTTGATTTATACAGTGGCATCCTACCAACACATCTGGTAGAGCTTCTTTTCCCCCCTTTATTTATTAGGGGGGAAATCCAAAACAATGACATTGAAGGCACATCTCAACTGCTAGATGTGTTCCTCTTTATGGCAAAATAATTTATTTAGAGATCCCAAGCTGCTTTTGAAAAGGAAGAGACAGACTTCATTGCAGATATTACAATGTGCTCCTCAGAAGCCTAGGCAAGTACAATAAAATGGGTCATTTGAATTCACGGCATGTAGGTGACAGAGCAGGGTACATAGATTCATGAATCGGTTGACTCTTTCCCTTTATGTTCAGAATTTTCTGCTGTGTCTGAATCCTGTGTTCCTGGTTGGTGCTTGACAACATGCACATTCAAGTGTATAGGTGAAGAAAAACGGACTACATAAGGTCTAATGTCTGATGTCAAATTAGGATTGTTGCATACCGTTGAGAATCTTTCTTTTTAAAATTAATTTATTGAGAATGATGCAATACAAGTTAATACAAGTTTTAACATTGTATAGGGCTATCAAACTTGAATAAAGGAACTTCTCAGTTATTCATTTGGAATAACAATAGTACAGTTACCGTATAAAGAGTAATATGGGAATCGTTTATCAGTAAATATATGTGAAGAATATAATCATAGCAATTAATAAACCTGGTGTAATTTGCATAAAGCAAAATTAATAATATGTCATATATTAAAGAATTAGACATTAAGATACAACTATGTTGGATAAATTGGTCTGTATTGGGATGTCCCAGCAGTGTTGCCAACCATCAGTATTTTTACTGGCAGCCAGTTAAAAACAGGCACTTTTCTCCTGACAGTAAATGCCAGTAAGAGGAAAAGTTTGCCAGTAAAAAAATATGGCTGTGACGCTTGGCTCGGAACTGGGCATACGCAGCTTGGGTCCAGAGCTGGCCGAGACCATCAAAGTGTCTGCTACAGTGTGTTCGGGTGGTACCTGTGGGGGGACTGGTCTGGCGGAGGCAGTGCCTGAGCTTTTTGTGTGATGTCATGGTGCAATGGAGCCGAGCGGCCACAACCTTGTCTGCGGAACGGGAGCAAGGCAAGCCAGTGGGACTGTCAGTGCTGTTTGAACTGGAGGGGATGGAAGGGACCACCTGGCACGGAGAGAGACTGTCACTGTGACTCAGGAGGGGACGCGTTGTGTCAGTGAATTGTGCTGCTGCACACTGCTGTCAGTGTCACTATGAAAGTCAATTTCATGTGTGTGCCGCCCATTCTAATTTCCTTTTCCTGAGCCACTTACTATATTGAAAATAAAATAAGAAATATGCTTTTTGCCTGAATAGCTTACCTTAAATCACATTGCTAATTGCATATTATACTTATTTGTAGCCCAAATACTGAAATTTGCACTTAAAACTAATTTTGTTACTTTTGGAAATGCCAGTAAAAACTTGGCTGTGCCAGTAAACTTTGGGTGTCGTGTCAGTAAATTTCAATCTTGTAGGTTGGCAACACTGTGTGTGTCCCGGTGAGACACCCACCCAACCAGGGCCAAGGTCTGGCTATGTGGCTGGATTTTACCCTTGAGAATCTTAACCATTCCTTAGAACAGTGTTTCTGCTGGTTAATGTATATAACTTTTATGTTACCTAGGTTTATTGCATTATTGATGATTTGGGAAAAGAGGCTAACAAAACAAGCTGTGTTACTTAGCATGGTTGTATTGATTGTCCAATAAGGAAAGACAGCGACTGGAGCCGCTGGGCTTGTGCACGTCGCTGGATCTGATAGGGCTCAGGTAAGAAAATGGGGGGGGGGGGGGGGCTGGGCTGCAGCACAGAAGGTTTTTCACCTTGATGCATAGAAAGCATTAAGGTGAAAAACCTTGAGGCTTTACAAACACTTTAAACCGGGCGAAGACCTTTTCACCTAGGAAACTGAGTGTATATATGTTGTGTACACACACACACACACACACACACACACACACACACACACACACACACACACACACACACACACACACACACACACACACACACACACACACACACACACACACACACACACACACACACACACAGTTGATTGTGGTAAGATATGATAGTCACCCTGTTTTATGGTCAAATTAAATAAAGTATAAGCATGGTGGTAGGAATCAGCAGGTGTATGCGGACTGTGTGCAAGACATTTTTTCCAAAGGATGGGGAAAAAAACGTTTTATGTGTTCACTTCTGTATCTTAAAGATACCTGTGGACATTAGGTGCCCATTTTCCAGTACCCACAACTCTACAGTATGGTGTGAACAATAATAGTTGGTAACCTTTGGACATCTCTGCTAGAGAGGAAAAAAAAAATTAAAATCCATCCGTTCATTAATGAAGAGAAGGTTGCACGTTCTTATGAATGTGTATGTGCATATCGGACAATAAATACATTTTCAAATCATTTCTTGGACATAGGCATTTGCTGCTCCTAAAGAATTCATACAGCCCATCATACAGATATTATAGCCTCATTAGGTCTGGTTCTGCAGAAATGTGATCTTGCTAGGGTATATCTCAATGTGGTTCTATTTGAAGCTACTGCTAGACTTTATTGGTTACTCGCCGTTTCGATTTTCATCGGATATATCTGTAGATGTACCCTACTGCAACAGTCTGGTTAAATTGTTTAGGTGGGACTTTGCACTACATATTGGCAAAACAAAAAGAAAATATGATAATTTAGTGTAGATCTCCTTTTGAGTAGGCACTTGTGTTTAATATAGCACGAGTCTCTACGCTAAGGTGTTTCCAATAACCTTGATCCCCAATATTCCTTTTCTGTTTCATTTCTCAAGCTTTGTACTACATAGTTATTGTGAAGCTTTCCTCAAATTTGGCCTGTTTAGATCACCAAAATCTAAGTGGTGGCAGCTTTTGTAGGGAAGAATCTTTTCTAGGAGGGAAATGCTAGCCATAGGTACCACTAGATGGCCTAGGGGAGTTTCCTTGGACAGCTAAAAGCATTTTAAAAGGAATATTGCAATAACAAATATACCATGAGTATCATATTTTACTATCACACTTCTATTGCACACTGTCTACACGTTAATCATGGATCCCCACTAACATTTCAGTATAGTATAGAGAAAAAAAGCAATTACAAAATGACAATACTGTCCATTATGCCTCATTGAAGGTTAGCTAGGCTGTTTGAGTAACTCCTATAGACTTTAGCATTGTACTCTGAATGGCAGACAGATTTTTGTTTTAGTGACTGGGAAGACAAGATGCCTTGTTTTAGAGAAGAGACTATTCCTCTTTTCAGATAAATGAACTATGGCCCATTTTGCTAATGGAAGCCCATGGAAAAACTCCTGGAAAGATTACACTTCCTCCTGCTCCACAACGCATTGCTCATGCCTAAGAGCCCATTCAATCTCTTGCAGTGCGTTAACACACTTTTTTGAGTTTGAAAAAAAAAAATGCAGCATGCTATAACATATTCATATCAGTGCAGTTTAGTGTGCTGTAACACGTGTGATTTTTTTATTCTATACAGTATATGCAATGGGGGTGTTATTAAAAATGAATGTCATAAAGGGTATGTAAAGTCTAACCATTAACATATCTTACTTGTCCTGGTAAATATACTATTAAAGTAATACTAAAGTCTTTTTTTTTTTTTTTTTTGCTGGAAATACCAAACATGTTATACTTGAATTGGTTTTGCACAGAGCAGCCCAGATACTCCTCTTAAGCTCTCCTGGACCCACCCTCCCTGTTGTGTGCCCCCACAGCAAGCAGCTTGCTATGGGGGCACCCGAGCTGAGCCGCAGCTCACTGTGTCCATTTAGCCCCCTCTCTCTCCTCATTGGCATCTCTGACTGATTGACAGCAGCGGGAGCGAATGGCACAGCACTGCCATCTCAGCCAATGAGGAGGGAGAGTCCCGGGCAGCCGAGACACTCCTGTAAATTGCTGAATCAAGATAGGCTCAGATAAGTATTAGGGGGGCTGCTGCACATAGAAGGCCTTTTATTTTAATGGATAAAATGCATTAAGATAAAAAAACCTTCTGTCTTTACAACCCCTTTAACCACTTCCCGACCGGCGCACGACGAGGTACGTCGACAGAATGGCACAGACAGGCATAAGGGCATACAGGTACGTCCCCTTTAAGATGCCGCCGTGCCATCGAGCGCGCGCTTGCGCCGGTCGGGACCCCCGTGAGGTTGGTTTTGTTTATAGCTCAAAAAATAAAAACCGCAGTGGCGATCAAATACCACCAAAAGAAAGCTCTATTTGTTGGGAAAAAAAAGGACGTCAACTTTGTTTGGGAGCCACGTCGCACAACCGCGCAATTGTCAGTTAAAGCAAAGCAGTGCCGAATCGCAAAAAGTGGTCTGGTCTTAAGCCAGCAAAATGGTCCGGTCTGAAAGTGGTTAAATGTGTTTTATTTTGTTTAATAAATGCAAAAAATACCTGTAGTTCCTGCCATAAACCTTGTCAACTAATACATGCTTGTGTATATATATATACGGTATGGTGAATATCCATTGTCATCTGTGGACAGGGAGTGTGTTACTGGCAGGATCACCAGGTGTAAATAAAGGAAAAGCAACATGGAGTAAGAAATGGAGTACAGACACCACATCTAAGGATGCATCTAGATCGCAATATTTAACCACCTGAGTCCCAGTATACGTCATGTGACGTCTTTTTCTTCTCCGAGGTATATCTGAATGATGCCTGTAGCTACAGACATCATTCAGATATTGCCGTTTTCAGCCGGCGATTCCCTGCACCATTAGAATGATCATAGCGGCTGTTCTGCCGCTTGATCGTTCTTACGGGCGGCTGGAGGGGGGGCGCCCCCCCTCCCGCCGCCCTCCGGTGCTTCTACCGACTCACCGCTTCCATCGGTGAGTCGGACACCGGATCCGCCGGCCCCCGGATGATGATCATAGAGATTTCCGGCAGACCAGATGGTCGTCGGTGTCTCTATGATCGTTCGGAGGCCGGGCGCGATGTTATGACGTCACGCCCGGCCTCTGCATTCAAAAAATGCCGGTACCGCGGCTGGGAAGCGGTGATCTTTTTTTTTTTTTTTTTTTTTTATTTTAGGCTTCCCAGCCTAGAGGTGAGATGTGGGGTCTTATTGACCCCATATCTCACTGTTAATAGGTCCGATCGTGTCATATTCCTATTACAAGGGATGTTTATATTCCTTGTAATAGGAATAAAAGTAATCAAATATTTTTTTTTTTTTAAAGGTGTCGAACTAAAAAAATAAAGTAAAATTAACAATAAAAGAAAAATTTAAAGCGCCCTGTCCCTGCGAGCTCGTACGCAGAAGCAAACGCATACGTAAGTCCCACCCACATATGAAAACGGTGTTCAAACCACACATGTGAGGTATCGCCGCAAACGTTAGAGTGAGAGCAATAATTCTAGCCCTAGACCTCCTCTGTAACTCAAAATATGTAACCAGTAAAACATTTTAAAGCGTTGACTATGGGGATTTTTAAATACCAAAGTTTGGCGCCATTCCACAAGCGCATGCAATTTTGAAGCGTGACATATTGGGTATCTATTTACTCGGCGTATCTTCATCTTTCAGATTATACAAAAAAATTGGGCTAACTTTACTGTTTTTTTTTTGTTTTTTTAAAGCATGAGACTGTTTTTTTTCTGAAAAAAACGCATTCGAAAAATTGCTGTGCAAATACCGTGCGAGATAAAAAGTTGCAACGACCGCCATTGTATTCTCTAGGGTCTTTGATAAAAAAACATATATAATGTTTGGGGGTTCTATGTAATTTTCTAGCAAAAAAATTTGGAATTTTACATGTAGGAGAGAAATGTGAGAATTGGCCTGGAACTCAGGTGGTTAAATTGTTCTTCGTTTAGATATACTTTGACTTTGAAATGCAGGAATTTCCATTGGTCTCTGTTGTGAAAGTTGGAACAGGCTCTTTTTGGTGCCTACTACAAATCAGTAAGCCTATGCAGAGTCTGACTTTACTTTATACATTTTTTTTTATTTTTTTACTGAACTCTCAACTTTGGCGATATGTAGTGCAATGGAAAAAATCTCTCCAAATTCAGTGTAGAATATTTTTTTTTTTTACTTGATTTGTCACGTTGCCATGACTACTTAATGAATACTTGTCATCACTGAGGTATGGGTGCTGTCACTGCTGGCCTTCTTTTGAAAATGTTGGTTCCCTGGAAGTAATGCTGTCATTTTGGCTCAACACTTTGGGGCTGATTTACTAAAGCGGAGAGTGAACAGTTTGGTGCAGCTGTGCATGATAGCCAATCAGCTTCTAACTTTAGCTTGTTCAAATAAGGTTTGACAAAAAAAAAAAAAAAAAAAAACTTTGAAGCTGACTGGTTTCTATGCAGAACTGTACCTGATGTTGCACTCTCCAGTTTTAGTAAATCAATCCCTTTGAGTCTCTGACCTGGAACAAGTATTTACGTTAGGACTTGACTTTCCAGTCAGGCCATCACCATTTTTGAAAGAAATCACTATTATTTCTCTCATGGCAAACCAATAAAGCAATTCTGTCATAGAGTTATAAAATGTTAAAGAAAAAAAAGGGGGGGTGATGCTCAGTTTCCATGCTGTCTGATCCTCCAGTCCTCCTTTTCTTGTAGAACATCAGACTTCTCTACAGGTCTGGTTCCCCTTTGCACTTTGTGGTTCTGCTTGCTGGCTGGCAATATTTTACTGTTTGCTATAATAAATATCCCCAAAAACTATATAAAAAAATATTTTCCTCAGTTTAGGCCGATATGTATTCTACATATTTTTGGTAAAAAAAATAGCAATAAGCATATATTGATTTGGTTTGCTCAAAAGTTATAGCATCTACAAAATAGGGGATAGATTTTATAGCATTTTTATTATACATTTTTTCTTTATTAGTAGGTAGGCGATCTGCAATTTATCATGACTGCGACATTAATGGCGGACACATTGGAAACTTTTGACACTATTTTGGGACCATTGTCGTTTATACAGCGATCAGTGCTATAAAAATGCACTGATTACTGTGCAAATGACACTGGCGGGGAAGGGGTTAAGCACTAGAGGGCGGGGAAGGGGTTAAGTTTGTCCTAGAAGTTATTCTAATTGTTGGGGGGGTGGGCTACCACTGACATGACAACGATCACTGCTCCTGATGACAGGGAGCAGTAGATCATGTCATGTCACTAGGCAGAGCAGGGAAATGCCTTGGTTACATGGGCATCTCCCCGTTCTGCCGCTTTGTGGCCGGCAGCGTGCGTCAACTAGCCTCCCAAATAAAGGGGACGTACAGGTATGCCCATTTTCCCACCGCTGCCATTGTGCCGACATATATCGGCATGTGGCGGTCGGCAAGTGGTTAAAGAGGTTGTAAACCTTGAGGGGAAAAAAAAACCCCTCAAGACAAAGGCATTATGAGTTAGTATGCATCGCATATTAGCTCATTATGAAATACTTGCCTCAGAACGATGCCCTGAATCTGCGTCGGCACTCCGAGTACACAGCCGACAACTTCAACCGGAGTTACTTCTGGGTTTGCGGCTCCGGCGCTGTGATTGGCATGTGTGCGGGAGTCGCCGGTCACAGCACAAGTCCTAAAGAAATGGCACAAGTGGGCCATTTCTTCAGTTCGCATGCGCTGATAACGTCAGCAGCAGCGCATATACCGAATATCTCCTAAACTGCTAGTTTAGGAGATATTCACTGTACCTGTAGGTAAAAGTGGTGTAACAGTTTACCACCACTTTAATAAAGGTTTGTAATTAGTTACTGTGGCTTATCTTTTCTTTTTTTTTTTTTTTTCTTTTTTCGCACTCGGTAAAGTAAAGTAAATTTGTAGGCAGGTTTAGATCAAAGCATATTCATGTGTTAGAATGGCCCGGTCAAAGCCCAGACCTAAATCCAATTGAGAATCTGTGGCAAGACTTGAAAATTGCTGTTCACAGATGCGCTCCATCCAATCTGGCAGAGCTTTAGCTATTTTTCAAAGACGAATGGGCAAAAATGTCACTTTCTATATGTGCAAAGCTGGTAGAGACATACCCAAAAAGACTTGCAGCTGTAATTGCAGCGAAAGGTGGTTCTACAAGGTATTGACTCAGGGGACTGAATACAAATGCACCCCACACTTTTCACATATTTATATGTAAAATATTTTGAAAACTATTTATGATTTTTCTTCCACTTCACAATTATGTGCCACTTTGTGTTGGTCTATCCCAATAAAATACATTTACATTTTTGGTTGTAACATGACAAAATGTGTAAAATTTCGAGGGGGATACTTTTTCAAAGCACTGTAAGAACTGTCTAAGAAAATGGACATATAATATGCATAGGACAGTTGGAGACCTACCAACCTGGCGTCAGCTGCCATTTTGGATATACAATGTGGGCAAATACCTGGGAAAAAAAACACACCTCTCATCACCAATACAAAGTCGGATAATTACACTGGTTACATTAATAATGTAATCTACAGCATTTTTTCTTATTTTAATATAGAGTGAATTAGGATTATAATCTTGTTTAAATTCTTCTTCACTTTCTTGGGACATTTCTCCTGACTGACAGAACAAGATGAAGAGAACATCTCCCACCTACTATTGTGTGTGTGATAGACTAAACAAACAGTGCAAGGTTATTGATTAGTAGAGTGAGGAAAGTTTAGAAGCTCTATGAGAATATAATTGCCGTCTGTGTCTGCATTAGGCTGATTTTTTTTCTCACTTGCTATCTGAGTGTTGAGTGTCAGAAGAGCAAATAATAGACCTTTTCAACTAGGATACATTGAAAGCCTGACACAAAAATATTTTTAATGGAGACACATGGAGCATTTAAAACCTGACACACTATGGGGGTTATTTACTAAAGCTGGAGAGTGCAAAATCTGGTGCAACTCTGAATAGAAACCAATCGGCTTCTAGGTTTTATTGCCAAAGCTTAATTGAACAAACTGAGGTTAGAAGCTTATTGAATGAATGAATGACTTGTATAGCGCTACCTATGCGAACTGAATCGCCTCGGGCGCTTTTTGCCACTGGTGTCCATCTGTGGTATAGTGCGGTCCTTGCCCTGTGGGGTCCTGACACGCTTACAAACACATACACATATTTGGCCAATTTTATCGACAGGATCTAATTAACCTACCAGCATGTCTTTGGAGTGTGGGAGGAAACTGGAGTACCCGGCGGAAACCCACGCAGGCACAGGGAGAACATGCAAACTCCAGACAGAAGGTGTCATGGTCGGGATTTGAACCAGCGACCCTATTGCTGCTAGGTGAAAGTGCTAACCACTACACCACTGTGCTGCCCTTGATTGGTTACTATGCACATATACACCAAATTCTGAGTGCTCCAGTTTTATTAAATCATCCCCTATGTCTTTAACCTTCCCTCACAAAAAAAATGCTGGTTAGTTTTTAGGGATTTTTAATTAGTGGTTTTATACCCAGTGAAGTGACTAGCCTCAGGTGGATGAAACAAATCCTCTTTCATTAGTTGTACCTGTTTATCTACAGTTGTTCAGTGCAGAATTTATAAAGCTTGTCTGAGCATTCAGAAAACAGGGGGCGGGGAGCTGAAGTTACACTCTGCAGAGCTCCTGTGAGGAGAGTTCCTGAGAGCTGATTGGAGGTAAAAGACACTCCTCCCCTTCACACAGGAGCAGAGCTGAGGTCCCTCCCATCACCTTGTTTTTTTGTCATGTCAGGAAAACTTGTCAGAAATTACCCATGCAGATGGAGGAACGAGGCAGCAGACAGTAATAACAGTGCTGAGTGAGGTTTACAACCACATAACTGAAATTGTGTTGTATATGGGTTACATCTGCTTAAAGGGCTTGTTCACACTATCTGTGGTGACTTGCATTTTTTCGGCACTGGATAAATGCAGGTCATCGCTAGAGGCTTTCTTTAGGGATTGTTCACATTATTTGTGGTGGGCTGCATTTTTCCACAGTGGACAAGCACAGGTTACTGCTGGCGCACATAACACACCAATAGTTTTCTATGTGAACCTGGTGAGCTGGTGTGATGTGCAGTGAGCTGCAATAAAATGCAGCTCTGTTGTGCAGTGACATGACTTCAAATAACATTATGAACAAAAAAAAAGAAAAAAATGGAAATTAAGCAGCATGACACTGCTCCCTGATGGACTCAAGACTTTCACTACCCCACATGCTAGAGTGAATGTAGCCTAAGTCCATGTTCACATTTGGCCGATTTGACATGTCAAATCAGAGCCTATTGCCGGCAACGGCACCATCCGAATCGACGGTGCGACGCTGACTTTGCGGCGTCGCACCAATTTTCAAAAGTAGTTCCTGCACTACTTTTGGCGACATCAGCTGCATTTTTAATAGACAACCATGCATGAACCCAAACAGATTTCTGTCAAATCGTTTCCGAACTCGCAATGAAATGAGGGTTTGAAATGTGAGTTCAGCTGAACTTGCACGATTTAAAACCCACCCTTAGTGTGAATGTGGGCTAAAGTTCAGCTTTCAAAATTGGTATATTTAAGATGCTGTGATAATTTTAATTAGTTTAAATAAAAAATTCTTTAATTTCTAAAAACATGAGGGTAAAAAACCTTCAGAGTGCAGCTCCCTCCTCTGCCCCCTTATACTCACCTGAGCCTGATCCCGATCCAGTGAGGTGCACGAGAGCAGAAGCTCTCCCAGGTCTCTCCCTCATTGGCAGAAAAACAGCAGCGGGTGCTGTTGGCTCCCGCTGCTGTCAATCACAGCCAGTGCGGAGGGAGTGGGGGGCGGGGCCAAGACACACGCTGTGTTTCTCAGAGGCGACTCAACAGTTTGCGTCGGGGGCACTCAGCAGGCGGAAGGTGCCAGGAGCCCAAGAAGAAAGAAAAAGCATAAGGAATATTACCTTCAGCGAGATGTGTCCCTTGTGCTACTGTATCTTCATTCAGCAAAACTCTTCCTTCTCCAAAGCCCCCCCAGCTTCCGTAATCTTTGAGTGTGGTGGCAGTAATAGAACTAGGGGAGCTGTCACAGGCTCTTATGAATAGTATGCCGGCTCTTTCTGCCCAGCTCCATCATTCTTACAGCTCCTGTGAATGAAATGTGATCTATCAATGAAATGCGCCCATTGGAGGATGATCCATTGATCAGTTTATTCATAGAAACTGTATTACCGGCTTCTATGAATGTCGGAAATGGCAGACATAATCCGGCGCTCTTAATGATTCCCTTTCTGGTGCTCTTAATGACAGCTCCCTTAGACCCCTTTTACACTTGTGCACCTTGCAAGCGCTACAGCACTAAAAATAGCACCTACAAAACGCCCTGAAACAGCCGCTGCTGTCTCTCCAATGTGAAAGCCCCGAGGGCTTAAACACTGGAGCGGTGCGCTGGCAGGATGCTGAAAACAGTCCTGCTAGCAACATCTTTGGAGCGGTGTATACCCGCTTCCCGACCGCCTAACGCCGATATACGTCGGCAAAATGGCACGGGCAGGCAAGATCACGTACCTGTACGTGATCGTGCATGTGCCTGCCTGTGGGTCGCACGCGCGCCGCCAGCGGTGCGCTCGCAACCCGGACGGGAGCTCCGTGACCCCGGCCGCGGGACCAGCGGACCCGATCGCCGCTGGTGTCCCGCGATCGGGTTACGGAGCTGAAGAACGGGGAGAGGTTTGTGTAAACAAACCTCTCCCCGCGCTTCCTACACTGACTGTCAGTGATCGGCGGTTCCCTGTCATCGGGAACGCCGATCAATGACGTCAGACGTACAGCCACGCCCCCCTACTGTAAAAAAAACACAACACGTCACACTGACTCCTCCCCACCCCCTAGTGGTTAACCCCTTCACTGCAACTGTCATTTGCATAGGAATCTGTGCTATTTAAATAGCACTGATTTCTGTATAAATGACAAATGTCCCAAAAATGTCCGATGTGTCCGCCATAATGTCGCAGTCACAATAAAAATCGCTGATCGCCGCCATTACTAGTAAAAAAAAATATTAATAAAAATGCTATAAAACTATCCCCTATTTTGTAAACGCTATAACTTTTGCGCAAACCAATCAATAATCGCTAATTGCGATTTTTTTACCAAAAATATGTAGAAGAATACGTATCGGCCGAAACTGAGGAAAAAAAATGTTTTTTTATATATTTTTTGGGGATATTTATTATAGCAAAAAGTAAAAAATATTGCATTTTTTTCAAAATTGTCGCTCTATTTTTGTTTATAGCGCAAAAAATAAAAACCGCAGGGGCGATCAAATACCACCAAAAGAAAGCTCTATTTGTAGGAAAAAAAAAAAAAAAAACGCCAATTTTGTTTGGGAGCCACATCGCACGACCGCGCAATTGTCAGTTAAAGCGACGCAGTGCCGAATCGCAAAAAGGGGCCTGGTCCTTTGGCTGCCAATTGGTCCGGGGCTGAAGTGGATACACTGCTCCTAAACCGCTCCTGCCCATTGAGATCAATGGGGCAGCGTGGCTATGGCGCCGGCATAGTCTTGCCGCAGCGTCGCTTTGCAGGCAGTTTTAACCCTTTTTCGCCCGCTAGCGGGGGTTAAAATCGCCCCGATATCGGCCGAATACTGCTGCTAAAACTACGGTAAAGCGGTGCTAAAAATAGCGCTGTTTTACCGCTGACCCCCCCAGTGTGAAAGGGGCCTTAGTTCTGTCAACTCCTGTCACGCCAGAAGATTTAGATGGCAGGCTTGGGGTGGCATCGGAGGAAGGAGATTTCTGCTAAACAAGCACACAAGAGGGGCACATCTCACTGAAGGTAAGTAATGTCCCTTGTGCTTATTTTTATTTTTTTTTTTTTTACGTAAATTTGCGCCTTAAAATTTAGATATTGACCCCTTAGTTTTTGGATTTGCAAGGGACTAGAAATTATTTTTTTAAGAAGGCTCTACTGTGTTTTGCAAGTGCATGCAGAATTTACATAAGCTGTTATATGGTAATAAAACATAGAGAATGTCAGTGTGAAGGCATCGCTGTCCCTAGCAGTCACTCTTTATTGCCTGTGAGACAGACCCAGAGAGACCTGATGTGTGATGAGCACAAATGTCCTCTAGGCAGATTCATGTCATGAAGGACATTCTCAATAGAAGCACATAACAAACCTTTCTGGACACATGTGCAATACTGTTATTTGTAAGTTCACAACACACTGCTTGTCTCACTGCATTTATGTCATGTGAGAAATTCAGTTCTCACGTGACTTTGGAAAGCAAATGTGCCATGTTTATTGCTAAAATTGATTGTGTGGATGTTAACTGGTGAATATCCTCAGGTTAGCTGCCTCCCCACATAGGGGAAAAGCAAGCATTTTATATGATGTTTGGCTGCAAGCACTGTTTTTGTAGTTCAATGATTTCAGGTATCATCTGCATAGATTACAAAGGATCTATTTCATCTATTCTTGTTTTATTTTGACTCTGTTAAATTTCATAGCCTAAGATGTCTGTCTCACTACTCGCTAAATGAAGGTGTAAGGCAATATAAAAGACTCCCTTTCATCAAGTTTTATATTCATTAAATAGCTTCTGTAATCCCAAATACACAGACTGGGAGAGGACGGTGTAGTAATGTCAGTCAGTCAGTCTATAATAAATTTCACACTGGCCTGTATTTCTTATGAAGGCTGTTTAATGATTGGAAGAGAGTGCACAGAGATGAACCTCATCAGTGAGCTGCTGCTCCTTTGAAATCGAGTCAAAAACATGACCAAGCTGTGTTGCTTTGTCTGCAGGTTAGAAAAGCCAATGGCTAAAGGGGTTGTAAAGGCTAAGGCTGGGTACACACTCAGATTAGAAATGTGTTTGGCAAGTAAGACAGTTAATGTATATTTACTGTGAAATATATATATCTAAATATATAACTTGCGCTGAGGAAAAACAAAATCATACGTGAATGAAGCTTCTATACACAAAGTGCTACACACTTGAACATAATTAAAGAAATAATACAGCGCTCAACAAACATGTGTCCATATAAGTGAAAACAAATAAACAATGATATATAATATGTAACAAAAGTCCATGTGAACCGTGAAAATCAACTAAATAGGTGCTTCACATCCAAAGTGTAAAGTTGCAGGGGATATTTCACATCTAATAGACAAAGATGCAAGGCAGAAAATCGCAGACAAGTTCAGGTGTGACAAAACACCCCCGCATGTGTCCCCACTCACCGGATCACGATGACACCCAGCTTTGCAGTCTGGGAGTCGGATTAGACTTGTAACAATATCCACGGGAATTTCTAAATGGCTGATGAAAATTAGGAAACGAACGATACTTCCACATTAATTCTCAGGTACCAATAGAGGAAAGAAAGGGACCAATAGTGAAGTATATTTAGGCCCCTTTCACACTGGGGCGGGAGCGGCGACGACGGTAAAGCAGCGCTATATTTAGCGCTGCTTTACCGTTGTTTTTGCCGTGGTATTCGGCCACTAGCGGTGCAGTTTTAACCCCCGCTGGCTGCCGAAAAGGGTTAAAATCCCCCGCAAAGCACCGCCGTAGCGGCGGTATTGCCGAGGTATTACCGCGGTGTCCCATTCAAATCAATGGGTAGGAGCGGTATAGGAGTGGTGAATACACCGCTCCTATACCGCTCCAAAGATGCTGCTAGCAGGACTTTTTTGACCGTCCTGCTGGCGCACCGCTCCAGTGTGAAAGCCCGCCGGCTTTCACACTGGAGTGAATGGGGCCGGATTTTTTCAGGCGCTGTATAGGCGCCTTACTGATAACGCATAACTAGGGATGGTCCCGATGTTCAAGTCGAATGTAAGGCTGCTGCTTACACGACGCCCATATATAGTGAATAAATGTAGATAAGCAGGTAATTAGTGTAATGTGCAGTCGCCAGTCAGTCAGTGTAGTATATATTATACAGTGCAGAGTATATAGTGCAGTCCATATAGTATATATAATACAGTTCAGTGTATATAGTGCTGTCAGTGTAGTATATATAATACAGTGCAGGGTATGTAATACAGTGTATTGAAGTGGTTACGGGGAACCCTATGATAGAATTAAGAAAGAAAACAGCATGCCCCCCCCCCCCAAAAAATTTTTTTTAAAATCCATACCAGGCCCTTAGGCTGGATTCACACCTATGCATTTTTTGTGCTTTGTGCTTTTTGCATTTTGCAGATTTGCACTACAGATCGTATTCCATAGGAAACCATGTTAAATGGACTCTAGTGCAAATCTGCAAAATGTAAAAAGCACTAAAACTGCATAGGTGTGACTCCAGCCTTAGGGTCTGGTATATATTTTAAGGGGAACTCACACCAAAAAAAAAAAGCGTGGGGTCCACCCCAAAATCCACACCAGGCTATTAAGGCCTAGCATAAATTTTAAGGGGAACTCCATGACAAAATTTAAAAAAATAAATAAAAAATCCAGACCCTTAACCGAGCAAGCAGGAAAGGTGGGGGGAAGAACGCCTCCCCTAAAAGGCCGCTTGCCCTCAACATGAGAAGGGTGCTTTGGGGAGCCTCTTCCTGACAACCCTAGCCGGTGGTTGTCAGGGTCTTATCGGAATCTGGAAGCCCCCTTTAACAAGGGGACCACAGATCCCGCCCTCCCCCCCCCCCATGTGAATGGGTATTGCTTACCCATTCACCCAAAAAAGTGTCAAAAAGTAAAAACCACAACAGAAAGTTTTTGACAGTTCCTTTATTTAAAAAAAAAATAAAGTGTGTGATGTTCTGCATGTGGGAGCAATAAGGGGCCAGCTGCAAGGGGACTATCTTAGGCCTCACACCACAAACACGGAAGCAAACAGCTGAAATAGGACCAAAAGCTTTTTTCCTGTGTGCTACACAGTGGCAGATATTGTGAAGGCTTAATACCTCTTTGGGGGGGCAAAGGATTCCGGTGAGTGCATTTCTTATGGGGAACCTTTTAACCGGTTCCCGACCGGCGCACGACGATGTACGTCGGCAGAATGGCACGGACAGGCAGGAGGGCATATATATAAGTCCCTTTTTAATGCCGTCCGTGCCATCGAAAGTGCGCCGGGAGCTGGGCGCTCCCGCGCCGGTCGGAACCCCCCTGAGGCCGGTCGCGGGTCCCGCGGACTCGATCGCCGCGGGGACACCCGCGATAGTCTCACGGGAAGGCTGAACGGCGAGATGTGGAAATAAACAGCATCTCCCTGTTCTGCTTAGCAACTAGTGACGCCGATCTCTGCTCCCTGTGATTGGAGCAGAGATCAGCATTCACTAGCCAACAGCCACGCACAGTAAGAAACACACCCCTAGGCATACTTAACCCCTACACTGCCACCTAGTGGTTAACCCCTACACTGCCAGTGTCATTTATACAGGAATCAATGCATTTAAATAGCATTGATTGCTGTATAAATGACAATGGACCCAAAAATGTGTCAAAAATGTCCGATGTGTCCGCCATAATGTCGCAGTCACAATAAAAATCGCTGATCGCCGCCATTACTAATAAAAAAAAAAATATTAATAAAAATGCTATAAAACTATCCCCTATCTTGTAAACACTATAACTTCTGCGCAAACCAATCAATAATCGCTTATTGCGATTTTTTTTACCAAAAATATGTAGAAGAATACGTATTGGCCTAAACTGAGGAAAAAAAATGTTGTTTTATATATTTTTGGGGGATATTTATTATAGCAAAAAATAAAAAAGAATGCGTTTTTTTCGAAATTGTCGCTCTTTTTTGTTTATAGCGCAAAAAATAAAAACCGCAGGGGCGATCAAATACCACCAAAAGAAAGCTCTATTTGTGGGAAAAAAAGGACGTCAATTTTGTTTGGGAGCCACGTCGCACGACCGCGCAATTGTCAGTTAAAGCGACGCAGTGCCGAATCGCAAAAAGGGGCCTGGTCCTTTGGCTGCAAATTGGTCCGGTCTGACGATATGATATTTGGACTTTTTAGTGCACCAGCACTTTCTTTTCAGAGGATATCATATATGTTTTATGCTTGTTGTTGTATATGATGATTATCACAGCAGATAATTGGTTTTAGCATTGTGGTTTCTGCACAGGAGGAATATACCATAAATACTGATTGGATTGGTACCAATCTGTATTCTAGTGACAGCATATCAGATTGTGGTAATAATCACTCATATCATTTGCACATTTATTTTGCATTATTTGCACAGTTATTATACCAGGAATTTACTTCATTAGTAAGAGATTTAAAAATCCCTACATCAGAACAGCGACCCGCATACCCCCTTGTTTTTTCCACACTACAACACAACATCACTTCTGATTTTCATGACTTTAGTAACCTATTCAATTTCTAGTAGCGACTAGTAATCGAAAAAAGTTGGACGATCTGTCGTCCGATTTTCGGATTGTGTGTATGGGACATAAGGTAGTAGAGCTAGACTTACATTTGCACTTGCAAGGTAAGATAGTGTGGTAGATATACAGTATAAACATATTTATGCATTGTCCCCTACAGGTTTCAGGTATACATGCTTTACAATGACTTAAAAAGTTTGTTACAGAATGCGCATGGGTTTTGGGTTTTGGATTCTGGCAAATATACCTACATACTGATATTGGCATCTGCATTGGAAAATAGCCTGTATTTCTCTTGAATTTTTTTTTATTTTTCAACAAAATTATTGTTTAACCTTTTTGCTATCTCTAAATGTAATACAATTTCTGCAATTGTGTGGGAATTAGACTTCAATGTTGTATGCTGAGGCTGACTGTGTCCTGTGTGTGTACTCTAAGCAGGTTTTTGTGGCTAAGGGTATCACAGAAAACCCAGAAATGAGAACCAATATGATGTATTCTTTGCAAGAGCTATGTTTCTTCATAGAGCAATTTTTGTTTCCAAAAATATGCAAGAGCTATATTTCTTCAGATGGCAATTTTGGTTTCCAAGCTATTGTCCTATTTTCTTCCCCCATGTTACAGACTATGGATGCATACTTAATTAGATACTTGCATACTTGCCTGTATACATGCCTTGCATAGACGTGTGCAGGGGGTGTGCCTTGACACACCCTATTCACTATGTGCGGTGCTGACCGGTGCCCACCTTGTTGGCCCCACCACCCCACAGGCAATTCTAAGTGGGCATTTGATGAAAATATGCACCAGCAAAGCTTTCCTACTGTAGAAACTGCATGCCAAAACTATTTTAGATCCACAAAAGCTGAATCTATAGTTATATGCAAAGTTTGATTTTTTTTTTTTTTTTTTACTGTAAAACCCACTCCATCCCACCTCCTGAGCCTCTCCCTTCTCCACAGGGCTTAATGATATCCCACTGGTTTCCTTGAAATGTTAATCACAGCTGTGTACTTCAACAAAAGTATAATATAGAAAATACAATTTTTTTTATTTTTTTTTTCAAATATGATGTTTCTTGGGTTTGTTAACAGAATTAATTTTTTAGCCATTGCTGGACACATAAAGTTGTCACCTTTTGGGTTGCTATGAAATCCTGAAACCCTCAGATAACCAGTGAAGTGTGTCCAGACAAAGTAGAAATTGAAGAAAAATGTGCTGGGAAAACAGGATTATGCTTTTAACAGCAGAGCTGAAAAAAGATGCATCTTTTTTGGACACCAACACTGGGCACTGTTCATAGGAGGGGTAAACCTGGGCTGGCCTACAGTTTTGTTTGTGTTTTTTGTTTTGTTTTTTTGTTTCCAGTGTCCAGTCCTCCTGCACTAAGTAGCTCATCCCCTTCAAGTTATACTACTGTGTTCCTTAATGGGACTTATATCCTCCTTTTGAGCATGCCTTAAACTTACTTTATTTTAATGATCGATGCCACTCTATCCCCACTAGTTCTTTTGGGTCTGTTTCCAATGTTGATATTTTTTATACTTAGCTACTGAGTCCCACCTGCAGATTCTTCATTCTGCAGGTGGGACTATAAACCACTTGGTTCCCTGATATAGCCATGCCCTTCAAAGAGCTCAGAAAATATATGTTTATGGTGAGTTAAGCTGACTCGTGTACCAGGAAGTAGTAGAGGAATCTCCCTGACTAGCTGATATGTGTGTATCTCAAGAACAGAGAGAGTCTGCAGCACTCAATGTGTTCTTTTAACTTTTTTATTGTAAATGCCATCATTTTGGGGTCTTACAGGGTTCCTTATTTAAACCAACATAGTGACCAAAAATAAAGTAATGCCATGCACACTGTATTTATCATGCAATAACATGCCTTTTTCAACCAGAGTGCTTTAAGGTTTCTTCAGGGGTTCCTTGGCAAAATGCCTAAAAATTGCCCAAACATTGTACACAACCAGCAGGTGGATCAAGCCTGCCCTTTAGTTTCACCATTACAACTTTCTACCTGCTGACATCCTAACAATGAATTCTTTCATTGGTTGATAAGAAGAATGTTGGGCATCTGCACAGCATCCTTGTTTGCCCCTCCACTGGGGTCACATTAGCTGAGTGAGAGAGAAAAACATTGGAATACTAGTCAGTACCAGTTTGCAAATGTTTTGTTTGCTTTGTATAAATTAAAAACCTCTTACGTTGGGTGTCTGACGTGTGTGGCTGTTGCTGCGTTATGTAGAACTATTAGTTTAGTTTTTTTACATTTTAGAATGGGGTGCCTCAAGGTTTTAAAGGTTTACTTGACTAAAAAAAAAGGTTGAGAAACACAGCAATAACTAATGGTGCACATTCTTCCCTAAACGGTAAGTACTTAAACAAAATGTGTATAAGCCACAAATGTAATAAAATAAATGTGCTGTAGATATTGTCCTAAATCTTTCTCCTTCACCATTGCTAAGTAGTTGAGGCTCATGCATAGATAAGTGACACTGCCTGCATGTTAGGCCCTCTGCAGGCTGGAGAGAATTATTGTCCCTTTGGAATGTGGGTGTTTGCTGAATGGAGTGCAATACATTACATCACAATAGCTGGCCAAAATGACAAACCCTTCGTCGGTAAAACAGTTAATATTTTTGAACTGTTTTTTAACCATGTTAAATTAGTTAGAATTTGGTGTTGGAAAACATGCTCTATGAAAGGAAATGCTTCTATGACCTGGCCCATTATTGTTGGATTTAGGTTTTGTGCTGCTGCCTTGGACAGTGATACAGTCTCTGTAGAATACAGCTGGCCTAGAATGGATGTAATTTTAATTAGAAGAATAATTGTTATGAGGAAAGTTCATTTGCCTGTGTTGGGAAGCCTAAAGGTGGCATAACAGTGCTGCTCTACAGAGCTTATCCCACTAGGGAGTTATCAATGCTGTACTCTAACGAGAATAATAGGGGTGATGGAGAATCTATAGAATTGGATTCCATCAATCCTGGCTGATGTTTACAGCCACAGCTATTCATTGTTGATTTCAGAAATGATTTGCTGGTAAGACAGGTGTCCTCATCATTAAAGAAAAGAAACCTCACAATTGTCAGCTCCGTTGTTGCTTGTTTTACAAAGGTTACCAATTTGATTGGCACAAATGCTAAATTTCCCTATTGGCCCTAAAGTATTGATGTTTTGTAGCCAGCATGGGGTCGACATTTTCAGCTATGTGCACCTTGCCCCAGGTCGGTTTGCTGTATATATAAACCTCTCTCTGGTGTGACAGTTGTGTATCCTTCGCCAACAAATAACCTGGTGTTCTTTTAAGAATGAATTCCTGTCTGGTAAGGATTTTAATATACTTTAGACTGTTTTCTGTATGTTCCAGTTTAAACCCTTAAGCCATATTCTATCACAGTGCAAAAAACAAAAAAGGGGCACACTAAGGAATCATGGAAGGAAAACCAAAGAAGTAATACAGATACCCAGTTGCAGCTGGACTGGATAAAAAAAAATCAAAACAAGGACAAAAAAAACATAAGGATGTATTTCCAGGTTTTAGGCAGACTTGTGTGATAGTCCATTTATGACACTGGGACTCGTTATAAGGGAAGGGAAGGTTGTCTCGTGTGTTTGCCCTAGAGTAAACAGATTACCAATTTGCTATGAATGAGCTAGAATCTGGTTACTGAGAGGCAAGGAATTCTTTCTGAGATAAATCTTCCCCTAAAGTGCACTTGTCCTGTACTCTGGCATGCAACTTTTTGCATGCAGGAGAAATATGTTGTTCGGTCTGGCATGTTGGTCAACTCAAAACTCTGCCATAGCGTCTTCATGCTTAGTATTCCTTGATTCGAGAGCCCTGATAGATTTTGTAAGGAAGCATTGCAAGGAAAGTAATGCACCTCTTGCCTATTATGTTAAGGCTGTAATCCAGGCAGATAAAATATATAAAATCCTAATAGGAAGAAAGAGCAGATGGATAACCTCCATTAGTCTCTCATTGCTGTTTTTATTTTCTTATCTTTTTCCCTGTTGGTCAGATTTCCCTCACTTTCTGTGTGGTTACAAGTAGGTTTCTAATGGGAGCCAAGCAGCAAATCAATCCTGACATTAGTTCCAACCCTTCGTATTCCAAAGACTGTTTTTCCTTTTTTTATTTGTGTCCTGTTCGTAACTTTTTCTTTCACTGTCTGTTCCAAAGACGTAACACAACAGGAAATGAGAGGAAATCTCTCCAAAGTGACAGAAAATCTCTTCTATCGCTGGAACAGATATTCCTATTGGAAGGTTAGCTGTTATCTCTGTTCCATTTGACAACTGTAAGATGTTGACAATGGTAACCTAGACCGAATGAAATGTTGAATCTCACCAGGGAGAACCAAGACCAGAAGAAAAACCTTAAGAGTTGTAAACCCAAAATTATAAAAAAATAAAAAATAAAAAAGGCGAGAGATACTCAGACTTCATAGGTTGGTGTGCTTGACAAGTTTACTTTTTCCTAAATGAGAAAAACTGAGCTGGTATCTGGCCAATGTGATGTAGGCAACCTAGACCATTAAAGGATAAGTTCACCTGTTTTTAACATGTTACACCCATATTCAGGGTATAACATGTTACAAATGCACCAGCCCCCGATCCCCCATTGTGACAGCGAGTGGGGGATCTTCTCTCGCTTGCTGTCACTATCTGAAAAGAAAACACGGCCATGCAGGGCTCCGCCTGGCCGACCGTGTCATTCATTTACAGTGTTCTGCGGATGGAAAAACTACAACTACTGACAACCTTTGCTGATGTCGGCATGTAATTCTCAACAAACTACCTTGGCGCTGTGGAGCGCTATGGTAGTTTATTAATTCTTCCCGTCTTGAAACTGCCTGCTCGTACGATATATAAAATACGATATATAAAATGGTAAATGCACAATCAGTGACTAGCCAAACCTAGCTCCACCCAAAGAATTGCAGGAGCTCCTATCTGCAGGAGCTTAGGAAAATTAGGTACAGTAAGTCCTGCTTAGTCTCTCGCATCCTCTCCAGCAATGTCAAGCAACTTGCATGAGAAATCCAGTATCCCAGCTGCATTTATCAATGAATAAGTGGCACATATATAAAATAGCAACTTGCATTTATAACTACGTGAATAAGAAACTACATAGTTTAAGTTAAATATTTAAAATCAAATTACTTTATAGGGACAACATGCTTACTAAGCATTCGTGCCCTGCAGAACAGGATCCACACCAAAAACAGGTTCAGGCCTCTTTTATGATTACAACCAAAAGTTTCCCAGCTCACTTACTAGCTAGCCTGCAAAAAAAAAAAAACCCTTTCTAACAGTGTTTGTCAAATGCAGAGGGTTTAGTTGCACACATTTGCAAATATATGTGAAAGCTGCAGTGCCTCGTAAAGGCTCCTCTGTATACCTTGGTCTTAACTCTATAGTTTTCAGAGTCTCCCAAGTTGAAGCACATTGAGCAGTGGATAAATTAAGGGCAGGTTTGCCTGGAGGGGGCCCACTGCTCCTTAAAGGTACAGGGACACATTGGATGCCTAGTAATAGCACAATGGCAGCTGAATGCACCCCCACACACAATTCAGCTAACAAGCTGAACAGATAAGTGGCAACCACCCCAATCTGTAACTAGCCTTTATCATACTTCATCACATGCTTATATTCTAAATATGTTTTCTCATCAAATTACTTGTAGTTTACACCCCATGTAATATTGTAATGCAGTTTATCAGTGTTATGAGCTGGTTATACATTGTTCACTTAAAGAAAATCCATTTGGGCTCCAAAAACATAGTACATATTTAAATGTTAATCTTTGTTGTGTATGATACCCTGAATAATATTAATCCAGAACTTTGAGGTCTACTGGCAGCGCTGTTTAGTAAACGTGATATGTGGCAAGAAAAGGGTCTTAATAGGATTCCATTGAAGTGTCAGGAGTTATCCAGTCAGTAGCTTTATCTGCGCTAGATAGGATTCAAGCAGTTAAACACATAAGCTTAACTCCAGTTTGCATTGAGGTCAGCAAGCTTTATATCGGCACAGGGTGCTGGAATTAAATAACATTTTAACAATGTAAGTCGTTACCTCAGAAACAAATGCTCGGCTTGGGCTAGTGATACCCTCTGAGGAATGTCAGATTATGTAGCAAATGAGTTCGACCTTCCAATCAAAATTCAAAGATTTGCATGTTGCGTCCTGTTATCTGAGAAACGGAGATCTGTTTTAATGCAAATCATGTGGAAATCGTTCACTACTTATGTAAATGAGTGTCTGTTCAGCCTGATAACATCAATTTATGGAGCATGGGGAGATTTCACTTCTTTATTTATTGTTTTCATTTTATAATATCATAGTGCGGCCCTGTGAGATTTTGGAATTGCCTTTTTTTTTTTTTTTTTCAAAAGTTGGTGTTTGTTACATGTAGGTGTTTTACGACTGGGACATTTTGCAATAAAAAAAAAGTTTTATTCATTTTTTTTATTTTTATTTTACAGAATTTCTAAAAAAAATTACTATACAAGGCGGAATATACTGCTATTTTTCCTCAACTTGTTTGTTGCTTTCACCAATGTTCAGATTCAAATTCATATTGTAGACATACTTTCCAATCCTTTTACACCAAGTGAATGGGGCCTTGTGCTAATACAAATACAAGTCAATCTACCAGAAACAGCTGAGACACAATATACTGTAACAGACCTGTATCTACAGCTTTACTGTCTATTGTTGGCTACATTTTTGCAAAGCAGTGATCACAGATGTAGGGTTTAAAATTAAAGGTCTACAAAAAACACACACGCATGTTAATTATACAATGTGTGTGTGTGTCTCTCTCTCTTATACTCATGTTTCCCTCCGTATATGGAACTTGAAAGATCATATAAATTAGTTCCTTTTTATAGTAGGTTTGTAAGTATACTTTTGTTTTAATAAAGCTTCCTTTGCATTACAGCTTACTTAAATTCTAACTAAAGTGGTAACTTAAGGCATTGAATGTCCCCTTAGAACATTGGTGACAAATTAACAATTTCTGCCAGTGAGCTTTCTGAAAAGAACCACAGGCTTCTCATTTGCTGTATGTGAGTGTGTGTGTGAGTGATGTGGCAGATCTCATCTGTGCAACCCTTTTTCTGTGTGTTGCTCAGGGACATGCAGATGAACGTGTGGCAGCTAATGCATTACTGAGTCACGTAAAGTCCATCTGCTGTCCATGGTGATCAGCCTTTTCACCAAGAATAAAAAGGGCCCTTTTTGTATTCCATCCAGCAAACCCTCTCCAAGACTGCTGTATATCCTTTTTTTTTTTCTAAGCTTTCATTTTCTGTGTTGATAGCAATAGCTACCCATCCTAGAAAAGCCTAATTCAACATTTGTATATTCTGAGAAGATAAATGTTAGCCCGTCGTGCAAACTACTTGTTCAGAAGGGTAACATTCCTCCTGCTTGGTCTAAAGAGACTTTTTTCTAAGTCCTTTAAAATCACACCTTTCATCATTTAGTCTGTGAAAGGACAAAATAAATAACGGTATATTGCATTGTGTGAATGTATATTATACAACATATACAATCTCTTTGACTTTATTATGTAACAAATATTTTTATTTCATTTTCGTACATGAAACCGTGATGTAGTGGGCAGCACAAGTAAAATATATGCCATTTATTATTTTGACGTAGCAAATCAAAAAAGATTTTAAATTTGCTGAATATTGAAAAACTTTAGTTTTTCTTAATTTTAAATAACTAGCTTGTTTGTCTTTTATGTATAAGTGTTTGAAACCATGAAGAAGTAGGAGTCTAATACTAATCCATTTATTTTGTATTTGTCATTCATTTTTTTTTTTTTTTTTTTTTTTTTTATATTTTCCTGGAAAGATTTTGGTGCAGAACACCATAAATATGATTAGAATTTTTAGTATCAGTATTACCAGCAATGGGAATTTATCATGGTTTTCAGTTCACCTCTGAATTTATAAGTTTATAAGGGTTTTTGCATCTCACAGGTAAAAAATGATAGTGGTAACTTTGTAGCGAATGAAACAACATAACTAGTAAAAAAAATATTGTTTCTGTGAGCCTGATATTGGTAGCTTTCTGTACATATCATATAATGG